>CM045464.1:1597574-2096985 GCA_024666655.1 Dascyllus trimaculatus | reverse complement strand
CTCTCACAAAATCATTTCCAGCAGCAGGAGAAGCTCTAAAAAGCCAACATAAGCGGGTGTTTCCAATACTAGAAACAAATAGAGGCTCCACATACGACAGATATTCAACTACCTCCATGTTCCAGCCTCTCCAGACTCATGAGTCTCCAGCGTGGGGTTTATTTGTCCCTTTGGAGGGACCTTGTGGTGCCGCTAGCTCCGCCGCTAGCGCTAAATCGCTAGCGTTGGGCTGCTTTTCGGGACGTTTTTGGGGAGGTTTGGAGGTTTTCTGTTATTTTGGCTGGTGAAAAGTCCACTGTGAAATAGTGAACAATGTTTTCCAAGCAACGTTTGGACCCCACAGTGGGTCTTCATCAGGCCACGGCACACAGCAAGGTCTGCTAACAGTGAGCTAACACTGGAGCTTTAGATACCAGATCCTTCCTCATCAGAAGTCAGACGGGTCACGGAGCCAAAACCAACAGGAAGTAGAGAAATAAGTTTTCCACGGGTGTATTTTAATTTTAATTTCCATTTACAAACACATCTAATTAAATCAGATAATGGATAATGAATTAGGGCCCGTTTTCTGTTTTTCGTTTTATATTATCACTGAAAAAAACGGGAAACAGTTTAGTTTTTGTTTTTATTTTGAAATCTCAAAATAAGAAAACGAATGGCCGCGACGTACACGGACCTTGTCTCCCGTTTGTTTTATGTACACCACCTGCAGTTCACCAGAGAGCTCTCTCAGGTAACCCTTTTCCACCAATAGGAACCAGGTCCTAGTTCTGGTGCTTAGTTGGTTCTAATCTGGTTCCTCCTAAGAACCTGTTTGCTTTTCCATCAACAAGGAGTCAAGTTGGAGCCATTGGGTCACCATAAAACCACTACGTTAGCATCCATTACATAGCAGTTAAACAAACGCAGTAAGTTGATGATAATATCTATGTTTATCCCTATAGATGGTCTTAAGGCTGATTGTGAGGCGGAGGTCCTCCTGTTGCCTGGACACATCCGTGATCACGCTACTGGTGGGACACAACTGTAGCGGATTTCAGGTCAACAGTTTGTGGTAAACTTCCAGGAGTCATTCCAACACATGTGTGATGGGACCAGGGACGTCCTGGAGAACAAGGACACTAATTAGCGCTTGTGTGTCCCTTTCCACCGTTGATGGTTGGTCACCATAACCCCGCCCCCAGCCCCTGACGTACTCGGTGCTTAGCTCTGGACCAGCAAAGAGTTGGTGCTTGCTGAGCTCCAGTTTTTAGAACCTGGAGTCGGTGCTTAGGTGGTGGAAACACAAAGAAGTGGAGCTAAGTCAGGCTCTGGCTCCGAACTAGACCTGGAACCAGCTCAGTGGAGAAGGAGTATCAGCAAAATTTTACGGGAGACATGCAGAAGGACGTCGTTTTAATGAACCATCACAATTTTAAGCTTACATTTGGCTAATTTTGGTGATGGAACCACAAATCACACATGACCCGTTCAAGGACCGTCAGAAAGCTGAAAATCTGAGGTTTTTTTCTATTTTCACTGTTTGTGGCTCAGATAAATGCTGGAATTTTAGCAACAAAAAAAAAAGAAAACATATCTTGGAATTTGGCGCAATAAAAATATTTGATCCCTCAAATCCACAACAAATAATTGCGATCTCAGTATTTATCAGAATAATCATGATTATGATTCTGGCCGTAGTCGTGGAGCTCAATCATCAGTTTTACATTTTAATATTAACAAGAATAAACATTTCTTGGTATCAGATCAGAACTCATTAGCAGATTTTTCCCTTTGATTACCGCTGAAGAACGGTGAAAAAGGTGCAGCAGCAGAAAGGGTCGAGTGTTTGCAGCGGCGTAATGAGGGATTAAATTCTGTCTGGTTCATGTAAACCAGGAAAAAGCTGAAAATTTGCACATTTGATGTCATGAAAACATTAAATTTGTGTCATTTTCATTTTTAAAAAAACACAGGCGGCCTTTTTTCAGCATTTTCTGATGCTTATGGACCGAAAAACTCATCGATTATAATCTTAAGTTGTCAAAAACATTTGCTAGTTGCAGCCCTGTGTGATATTTCAACCTGTCTCCATTATTTTGCAAAAAATCAGAAGATTTTCTTGCATTTTTCTGTAAATTACTGCTGAAAAACGGAGTAAAAGCACAGCAGGGAAAAGGGTCGAGCGTTTGCTGCAGCTCACTGAGGGATTAAGATCTGTTTAGTTCGGTTGCAGTGTTCAAATAATGTTATTAAATGTCTGGTAGCTGCAAATATTCACTTTACGATCATGTAAACCAAGACAAAAAAGAAAGTTTGTGCATTTGATGTCATGCGACGATAAAATTTGTCATTTTTGCGTAAAAAACCTGCAACACTGGCGGAAATTTCTCAGCATTTTCTGACGTTTATGGACCGAAAAACTCATCGATTATAATCTTAAGTTGTCAAAAACATTCATTAGTTGCAGCCCTGTTTGATCCTCGTCTTTAGATTAAACTTTTCTCCATTATTTTGCAAAAAATCAGAAGATTTTCTTGCATTTTTCTGTAAATTACTGCTGAAAAACGGTGTAAAAGTACAGCGGGGGAAAGGTCGAGTGTTTGCTGCAGCTTAATGAGGGATTCAATTCTATCTGGTTCATGTAAACCAGGAAAAAACTGAAAATTTGCACATTTGATGTCATGAAAACATTAAATTTGTGTCATTTTCATGTTAAAAAAAAAACGGGCGGACATTTCTCAGCATTTTCTGACATTTATGGACCAAAAAACTCATCGATTATAGTCTTAACTTGTCAAAAACATTTGCTAGTTGCAGCCCTGTTTGATCCTCGTCTTTAGATTGAACTTTTCTCCATTATTTTGCAAAAAATCAGAAGATTTTCTTGCATTTTTCTGTAAATTACTGCTGAAGAACAGTGAAAAAGGTGCAGCGGGGGAAAGGGTCGAGTGTTTGCAGCAGCTTAATGAGGGATTAAATTCTGTCTGGTTCATGTAAACCAGGAAAAAACTGAAAATTTGCACATTTGATGTCATGAAACCATTAAATTTATGTCATTTTTATGTTAAAAAAAAAACACAGGCGGCCTTTTTTCAGCATTTTCTGACGCTTATGGACCAAAAAACTCATAGATTATAATCTTAAGTTGTCAAAAACATTTGCTAGTCTCAGCCCTGTGTGATAGTTCAACCTGTCTCCGTTTTTTTGCAAAAAATCAGAAGATTTTCTTGCATTTTTCTGTAAATTACTGCTGAAAAACGGAGTAAAAGTACAGCAGGGAAAAGGGTCGAGCGTTTGCTGCAGCTCACTGAGGGATTAAGATCTGTTTAGTTCGGTTGCAGTGTTCAAATAATGTTATTAAATGTCTGGTAGCTGCAAATATTCACTTTACGATCATGTAAACCAAGACAAAAAAGAAAGTTTGTGCATTAGATGTCATGCGATGATAAAATTTGTCATTTTTGCGTAAAAAACCTACAACATTGGCGGAAATTTCTCAGCGTTTTCTGACGTTTATTGACCAAAAAACTCATCGATTATAGTCTTAACTTGTCAAAAACAATCGTTACTTGCAGCCCTGTTTGATCCTCGTCTTTAGATTAAACCTTTTTCCATTATTTTGCAAAAAATCAGAAGAGATTCTTGCATTTTTCTGTAAATTACTGCTGAAAAATGGAGTAAAAGCACAGCGGGGGAAAGGGTCGAGTGTTTGCAGCGGCTTAATGAGGGATTAAATTCTGTCTGGTTCATGTAAACCAGGAAAAAACTGAAAATTTGCACATTTGATGTCATGAAACCATTAAATTTATGTCATTTTTATGTTAAAAAAAAAACACAGGCGGCCTTTTTTCAGCATTTTCTGACGCTTATGGACCGAAAAACTCATCAGTTATAATCTTAAACATTCGTTAGTTGCAGCCCTGTTTGATCGTCGTCTGTAGATTAAACTTTTCTCCATTGTTTTGCAAAAAATCAGAAGAGTTTCTTGCATTTTTCTGTAAATTACTGCTGAAAAACGGAGTAAAAGCACAGCAGGGAAAAGAGTCGAGCGTTTGCAGCAGCTCACTGAGGGATTAGGAGTAAAATGCGAGCTGATGGCCTCGTGATGACGGTCCACGAGGGGTGTTTTTTTTTGGTAAACGAGTCCCGGCGCTGGCAGAAGAAACCGACTGGCAGCTCCAACGATTCACACGTCCAGACTGCTGCAGGCTTTGTGTTTTCAGAGCACATCAAGCAGCTCCGATGTCCTCCGGGACGCTCAGGAGGAGAAAAACACGGCGTCCTGGATGGTGAGGAATCTGTTTCAGCGGGGCCGAGTCGGAGGGCCGTCGGCAGGTGAGACCAGGGGAGGGACGAGGCGAAACGAGAGGAGGTGGACCAGGTCTCCGCTCGGGTTTCACAGGTTTGAGCCTCTACAGGTTCTGTTCAGCCAGAATCAAACTCAGGAGGACAAACAGGAGGTTTGGCAGCAGGTTCAGTAAACAGTATGCTGATGTCGTTATCACTAATTAATGCTGCAGAGGACAGGAGGCTAAATACTGACCACACACATGAAAACATCCATCCATCATCTACACACCGCTTAACCCTCTGTAGGGTCACGGGGGGCTGGAGTCTATCCCAGCTGGACAGGTCTCCAGTCTATCACAGGGCTACATAGAGACAGACGACCAAACACACTCTCATTCACACCTACAGACAATTTAGAATCATCAGTTAACCTCAGCATGTTGTTGGACTGTCGGTGAAAACCCACGCTGCACATGGAGAACATGCAAACTCCAAAGTCCTAACCGGGACGCGAACCGGGGATCTTCTAGCTGAGAGGCGACGCTGCTGACCACCGAGCCACCGTGCAGCTCATTTTGGGCATGTGTTGGGTCGTTTTGGTCGAGTTTTGAGTCATTTTGGTCAATTTTTGTGTAATCTTGGTCATTTAGGACAAATTTTGGGTATTTGGGACCAGTTTTGTGTAATCTTGGACAAGTTTTGTGTCATCATGGACAAGTCTTGTGTCATCTTGGTCAAGTTTTAAGTCATTTTGGTCAAGTTTTGAGTCATTTTGGCCAAATTTGGGGTATTTGGGACCAGTTTTGTGTCATCATGGACAAGTTTTGTGTCATCATGGACAAGTTTTGAGTCATTTTGGACAAATTTTGGGGTATTTGGGACCAGTTTTGTGTCATCTTGGACCAGTTTTGTGTCATCATGGACAAGTTTTGTGTCATCATGGACAAGCTTTGAGTCATTTTGGACAAATTTTGGGGTATTTGGGACCAGTTTTGAGTCATCTTGGACAAGTTTTGCGTATTTGGGACCAGTTTTGTGTCATTTTGGACAAGTTTTGAGTCATTTTGGACAAATTTTGGGTATTTGGGACCAGTTTTGTGTAATCTTGGACAAGTTTTGTGTCATCATGGACAAGTTTTGTGTCATCTTGGTCAAGTTTTGAGTCATTTTGGACAAATTTTGGGGTATTTGGGACCAGTCTTGTGTCATTTTGTACAGATTTTGTGTCATTTTGCTAGGGCTGGTCCGAATAGCAATATCTGTGCTCTCGATATTCGGATCCAAATTGCCGAATATTTGAACATTCGGTTCGTGCCGCGGTGTTGTCTGTGGGTCGGGGGAGGTGGGGGGCGGAAGGGAGTGAGGGGTGACACCAGAGCGTGACACCGGAGTTGGCAGGTCCACAGTGTTAGAACCACGGCAACGTTCTTGGCAGCACTCGGCAGCATTCGGTGACGCTCCACAGCGTTGAGCGGCGTTCTAAAAACTTGGTGACGCTCGGCGACACTCGGCGAACGCTGCACGACTATTCAAATATCAAAATTATTATCTGAATACCACCACAACAAACAAATATTCAAATATTATATAATAAAGCTTTGTGGAAACACTGCCTGCAATTCAACCAAAAATCCACCGAGTTTTTGTCGCATAACTGTCGGTCACAGCCGAGTTGGTCGTTATGGAATCATAGGAGTGCCATGATTAAAAGGAAATAAAAGTGGAAGTATAAAGAGAATCAATAATAAAAAAGTAAACAAATGTAGGAATACGCTTCTTCCATTTTGCTTTCGCCTTTTCCGATCAAAAAAAAAGCACCTGATCACACGACTCCTGCTTGACGCTGGCATCAGGATCGTGTGATCAGGCATCGACTCGTCACCCTGGACGGAAAGACCCGCCCACCGCCATTTGATTGACAGCAAAGGGAAAAGACAAAGTGGCGAAATGGAAAAAGCGTATTCCTACATTCTTTAATTGATTCTCTTTATATTTGCAGATTTATTTCCTTTTAATTGTGGCACTCTTATGATTCCATACATCATGGCTTCTTCAGTTCCGCCAATGAGAGCAGAATTTTTTGTTTTTTACAGAATCTTTTTAGTGCAAACGGTTTATTTTTTTGTCAGATTTACAAAATGAGATTTGGCTGATTTTCCTCCATGTCCTGTGTGATGAGTTCAAGGACCGTCAGAAAGCTGAAAACAAGCGGTTCTTTCTGTTTTTGCAGGTTCTGGCTCCGGTGGACTGAGCTCGAGAAAAGAAAACACGTCTTTGAAAACCTGCCTGATTATCACACGATGCAAACTGCCAAGATAAAACCAAAGCCGTGTTTTTCCTTGTACAAATGTGACTGATTACCAGCATCTCCAGCTGCACCGAGGAGCTCAGAACTGTTTCATTTAGTTTAAAGAGACACGTAGAGAAAAGCGGTTCTGAGGAACAACGTCTCGATTTCAGGATCAGATTTGGTTCATTTCCTTTTGCACGTCACACCTGATTAGTTGGAGGAAACGTCTTTCAAACCCCCTGGTGGGTTTTTTTAAAGTCGTCCGTCCGTCCGTCCCCCCTCCCCTCCGTACTCAATCCACGTGTATGGCGACTGCCGTTGAGTTCAGTCCAGCACATTAAAAAGTCCACCCCGGTTCCCCCCAACACAGTTCAGTCCAATCCAGACAACTAAACTCCAGTAAAGAAGTCCACTCCAGGTTTTACCACAGATCTTTGAACGCAAACTGAAACAATAAATCAAGTTAATAAACCAGGTGAACAGTGTCTCTTAGCGCCGTGAAACAACCTAATAGTGATAATATTTAGTGCTCACACCGGTACCCACAACACCAGGGACAGTCAGTCAGCTGGTAAAGGTCAGGACTGCAGCGTCGGCTTTACTCTACACCGACAACTACCATGAATGATTCCATCCACCTTCGCTCCAGCGGCTAGAGGCTAGAGGTTAGCGATCCAAGAGGCTAGCGATCCAAGAGGCTAACGATCCAGGAGGCTAGCGATCCAAGAGGCTAACGATCCAAGAGGCTAGTGATCCGAGAGGCTAGCGACCCGAGAGGCTAGCGATCCGAGAGGCTAACGATCCGAGAGGCTAGCGATCCGAGAGGCTAACGATCCGAGAGGCTAGCGATCCGAGAGGCTAACGATCCAAGAGGCTAGTGATCCAAGAGGCTAACGATCCAAGAGGTTAGCGATCCAAGAGGCTAGCGATCCAAGAGGCTAGTGATCCAAGAGGCTAGCGATCCGAGAGGCTAACGATCCAAGAGGCTAACGATCCAAGAGGCTAGTGATCCAAGAGGCTAGCGATCCAAGAGGCTAGCGATCCGAGAGGCTAACGATCCAAGAGGCTAACGATCCAAGAGGCTAGCGATCCAAGAGGCTAATGATCCAAGAGGCTAGTGATCCAAAAGGCTAATGATCCAAGAGGCTAACGATCCAGGAGGCTAGCGATCCAGGAGGCTAGCGATCCAAGAGGCTAACGATCCAAGAGGCTAACGATCCAAAAGGCTAATGATCCAAGAGGCTAGCGATTCAAGAGGCTAACGATCCGAGAGGCTAACGATCCAAGAGGCTAACGATCCAAGAGGCTAACGATCCAAGAGGCTAATGATCAAAGAGGCTAGCGATCCAAGAGGCTAACGATCCGAGAGGCTAACGATCCAAGAGGCTAACGATCCAAGAGGCTAATGATCAAAGAGGCTAGCGATCCAGGAGGCTAGCAATCCAAGAGGCTAACGATCCAAGAGGCTAATGATCCTAGAGGCTAGGTTGATTTTTGGCGAATTTTTAAACGAGACATGTAGAATAAAGTGATTTTGAGGAAAAACGTCACAACTTCAGGATCAGATTTGGTTCATTTTCTCCTCAGGACTGCACGTCACACCCGATTAGTTCAAGGAAACATGTCTTTCAAACCTGCTGGTGGGTTTTTTCTAAAGTTCCAAACAGGTTAATTTGGTGTTTGCTTTTTTGATTTTCCAGATTGACTCAGTTCCTCACTGCTGGGGTTTGTGGATTTAAACACTGCCTGCAGTTCAACCGAAAACTTCCAGAATTGTTGTCACGTGTTTGTCGGTCACAATCGGGTCGCTCATGGAGAATCAGTTGAGTCAAAGAGAGCAGAATTTTTAGGTTTTTACAGGATTTTTTTAATGCGAAAGGTTGATTTTTGGCGATTTTTTAAACCAGACATGTAGAATAAAGTGATTTTGATGAAACAGCACAATTTTAAGCGTAGATGTTTTAGCTTTTCCCAACAGAATCACACATATTTTGTTAACATTTTCTCTTTTTTCTCAAGAAAACACTTTTATAAAAACAAATCAGATGCTCATTTGAGTTCAGCGATTTGTTGTATTAAATTATTGTGTTTTATCAGACAAAAAACAAAAGAAACAGGTACACAGCCTGCAGTTCACCTGAGAAAATTATTTTTTCATTTTTAATATAAAAAAATCACAATTTTACACTCAGATTTGGCTATTTTTAGAGATGGAACAGCACATCCCACATGACCAGTTCAAGGACCGTCGGAAAGCTGAAACTCTGACCATTTTTTCTGCTTTAACAGTTTCTGCCTCTAACAAAAGCTGTAATTTTAGCAATTTTAAAAATACAAGAAGATTATTTTTCAGTCCTGCCTGCAGCCGAGTCCAACTCAGGAGGACAAGCAGGAGTTCTGGCAGCAGGTCCAGTAACGATGATGTAATTAATGCTGCATGGAGCCGCAGAGGACAGGAACGCTAAACGCTGCCCGGACACGTGAAAACAAACGCAAGGTTTATTTTCCCTGCATGTTTTATTCATGCGTTTTGTCTCCAACAGACAAGAAGGAAGCAAAGGATCGAAGCTGCAGGGTTTGACTTTTAAATGTAAATGAACGTCTGTTGGAGTCGAGTCGTCACAACGCTGATGAGGCTGCAGGTACAGATCAGCGTTTCACAGCAAAGTCGGGTATCCGGGGTGGAAACACACCGTGGCAATGGATTTACCAGAGCTGTGGAGCAACAGACTGGTCACCCATCAGATTCTACTGACACCACCATTAATTGAAAATTTAGCACTTTTTTCCATTTTTAAAGGCCAATAATTAAAGATTTTGTCCAAATTACTCAAGAAAACGTCTAAAATAACTTAGAATTTGTCCGAATTGACTCACAAATGCCCCAAAAATGACACAAAAATTGTCCAGATGGAAAAATATTAGCATCGTCGTGTGTCAAAATAGCTAAAAACTGGAAACTTGTCTTTCCATTCATCAGATTCTACTGATGTTAGAGCCTCAACAGTTGGTGAAATGTGGACCAAAGACTGTATTTATAGTAGGAAACATGGATCCATCCATAGATATACAATTAATAGGACCTTTTGGAAGACACAAAATTAGCCTTGACTGAAAATGTACATTTCTGTAGTCCAATAAATATTAATTGTTGTCATTTTTGGCAATTTTGAACAAGATTTAAGTCATTTTAGACAATCTTTGTTGTTTTTTTAACTAATATTTAGACATTTTTAAGAATTTTGGATCTCAAAAATTGTTGAAATGTCAACCAGTTACTGTTTTTTAGTAGGAAATACGAACACATGGAACTTTTTGTAGCCTCGATACCAGCCTTAGTTGAAAATTAAGCACTTTTTTCCATTTTTAAGGGACAATAATTAAAGATTTTGACCAAAATTACTAAAAAAAAGCGTCTAAAACAACTTAGAATTTGTCCAAATTGACTCACAAATGCCCCAAAAATTACCCACAGTTGTCCAAATGGATTAATATTAGCATTGTCGTGGGTCAAAATAGCTAAAAACTGGAACTTTGTCTTGTCATACTTGCTACACGTCAGATTCTACTGATGTTAGAACCTCAACAGTTGGTGAAATGTGGACCAAAGACTGTATTTATACTAGGAAACATGGATCCATCCATAGATATACACTAACAGGAACTTTCTGAGGCCACTATACCATCTGTAGTTGAAAATTTTACACTTTTTTCCATTTTTAAGGGACAATAATTAAAGATTTTGACCAAAATTATTCAAAAAAATGTGTAAAACAACTTAGAATTTGTCCAAATTGACTCACAAATGCCCCAAAAATTACCCATAATTGTCCAAATGGAATAATATTAGCACTGTTGTCTGTCAAAATATAAAAAAACTGGAACCTTGTCTTGTCAAACTCACCACTCATCAGATTCTACTGATGTTAGAGCCTCAACAGTTGGTGAAATGTGGACCAAAGACTGTATTTATAGTAGGAAACATGGATCCATCCATAGATATATACTTACAGGAACTTTCTGGGGACACAAAATTAGCCTTGACTGAAAATGTACATTTCTGTAGTCCAATAAATATTAATTATTGTCATTTTTGGCAATTTTGAACAAGATTTAAGTCATTTTAGACCATCTTTGTTGTTTTTTAACTAATATTTAGACATTCTTAAGAATTTTGAGTCATTTTGGACCTCAAAAATTGTTGAAATGTCAACCAGTTACTGTTTTTTAGTAGGAAATACGAACACATGGAACTTTTTGTAGCCTCGATACCACCCTTAGTTGAAAATTAAGCACTTTTTTCCATTTTTAAGGGACAATAATTAAAGATTTTGACCAAAATTACTCAAAAAAATGTCTTAAATAACTTAAAATTTGTCCAAATTGACTCACAAATTACCAAAAAATTACCCATAATTGTCCAAATGGATTAATATTAGCATTGTCGTCTGTCAAAATATCAGAAAATTGGAACCTTGTCTTGAAATACTGGCCATAAATCAGATTCTACTGATGTTAGAGCCTCAACAGTTGGTGAAATGTGGACCAAAGACTGTATTTATAGTAGGAAACATGGATCCATCCATTTATATACACTTCTTTTCCACTTTAAAGGGCTAAAATTATTGTCATTTTTGACTATTTCAAGACTTTTGAACAAGTTTCAAGTCATTTTGGACAATCATTATCTTATTTTGGATGAACCCTAAGTCATTTTTACATTCTGACTTGCCAAACATCAGATTCTACTGATGTTAGAGCCTCAACAGTTGGAGAAATGTGGACCAAAGACTGTATTTATAGTAGAAACATGGATCCATCCATAGATATACACTTACAGGAACTTTCTGAGGCCACTATACCATCTGTAGTTGAAAATTTTACACTTTTTTCCATTTTTAAGGGAGAATAATGAAAGATTTTGCCAACATTCCTCAAAAAAAATGTCTAAAACAACTTAAAATTTCACCAAATTGACTCGCAAATGCCCAAAAATTACCCATAATTGTCCAAATGGAATAATATTAGCATCGTAGTGTGTCAAAATCACTAAAAACTGGAGTCTTGTCTTGTCAAACTTTCCACACATCCAATTCTACTGATGTTAGAGCCTCAACAGTTGGTGAAATGTGGACCAAAGACTGTATTTATAGTAGAAACATGGATCCATCCATACATATACACTAACAGGAACTTTCTGGGGCCATGGTAACACCCTTAGTTTGAAAATATTGCATTTTTTTTCCATTTTTAAGGGCCAATAATTAACAATGTGTCCCGTTGGATCCATTTAATCCTTTAGATCTACTGGAATCTACTCTGTCGGTTCCTTCACCACACTTCATGGCTGTTGGAGTTACATTTCTGGAGACATTGAAGCCTTAAAATGGCTTAGCGGGTAAAGATACGTAAATTCCCAGGTCTGAAAACACATGAAATCCTCAAGTCCTGCAAAAACATTTCACAGGACTTAGTTTTGAATCCCAAAAGGGTGAACAGTGGAGAAACTCGGAGCGCAGAATGACCCAAATGTGCCTTCAAAGCTGCCCAGAATGTGTTTTTCACGAGACTGGAAGAGCATCAGCTGGGAATACGAGGACGCCGTCGCAGCCTCGGACTGCAGAGGTTTATTTAAAGACCATCCAAAGCTGCGCCGCCTCACCGAGATTCTGCAGAGCCGGACAGGTTGCTAGCATGCTAAGCTAACGCCTGCTGAGGCTCATAAAGCGAAAGCTCATCGGCTCTGAGGGTAATTTGTACAAACGACACGTCAAAGGCGATTAAAAGTGAAACTCCGGAGACCAAGAAGCTCAGCAGCAGGGAAGTCATTCATGATTACGTTCATTATTAATTAACTTATTGGATCTTTATCAGGGAGGAGCTCAATTAATCAGTTAAATCATTAAACGTTGCTGCCCTCACCGGACGGTTAAACCAATTATTAATATTTTAATAACGTGTATCTCTGGTTTACTGTCGTGTTAATGCATGTAAGTGGTGGAAAATAACTAATTACATTTATTTAAGTACTGCGATTCTGCACAGTTGAGTTACTTTTCCTTCAAAAATGAATAAAAACCATAAATAAATCAATACTTATCGATGTTTAATTGGGTATTTCCAACTCGTGCCTCATTTCGGAGGCAAATGTTGCTCTTTTAACACCAAAATATTTATTTGACAACTTCAGTAACTGTGCAGATTTAGAATAAAATGCCAAAATTAACAAATAAATTAAAATATAACAATATAGATTAAGGTGAAACTGGATTGATCCCTGTGGAGAATTAACTAGGAGCAGATATAAAGTAGTTAAAATCTGTTTTACCAGCTTCAACATCAAAGTACAAACATTATTCTGCAGTATATTTTTAATGTAAATACTCAGCACCATAAGTAATAGTTGATCAAAGTAACTATTAACATTTTAATAACATACAACAGAAGCTAACTGTTGCATTAACGCATGTAAGTGGTGGAAAGTAACGACGTACATTTACTGAAGTACTGTACTACTTAAAGAAATAACAACAATCAATAAATAAATCAATAAAGTATTTCCTATTTTTCTGCTTCTGTTTTTACAATGTGGAAACCGTAAATTTAAGGGTTTTCTCAGTAATTTTACTAAAATATTTATGTAATTTAACAAAACAACAGTAAATTGCTCAAAAACTTCAATTTTATTCATTTTACAGCGCAATTTAAAATAGTAGAAGACTGAGAAGACCATGAAATCATTATATTTGGGAAGCTAAAAATCAGACTTTTTTAAAATTTTAAAATAAAAAATAATTTTAAAATGTTAAAAAATAAATAATAATAATCAAAATTAAAGCTGTGAACAGCGTCGGACGGGTCCTCGCATCCTTGCTGCTCAGCTCTTGCGTGTATGTCCACCAGGTGGCGCTGTGACGGAGACTGGATATTGGCATATGGCTGTCATCAGGCCCTGACTTCAATCACTTCTTTTAAGTTAGAGGCCGATTGGAGCACGTACAGGCTAGTTAGACAGCACTTCCTGTTTCATGGCGTGATGGCGAACATCAAAGGATAGTGACTAAGATATCCTTATATGGTCATGTGGTTGTCGTCAGGACTGGATATCCTTATATGGTCATGTGGTTGTCGTCAGGACTGGATATCCTTATATGGTCATGTGGCTGTCGTCAGGACTGGATATCCTTATATGGTCATGTGGCTGTCAACAGGACTGGACTCTGATCACATCTGTAAAGTTTCAGGTTGATCGGAGCACTACAGGCTAGTTAGACTGCACTTCCTGTTTGTTACATGGCAGACGGCAAAACGCCGCGGGCCACCAAGGCCACGCCCTCATACTTTAGCAGAACATTTTATTAACTTTTCCTCACCAATGCCTGTTGTACGTACCGGCCAATTTGAGGCCTCTCTGAGTTTTCCCCTGGGGCGAGTTCACTCTAGAAAATCCGCAAAATTTCGCCAAAATCGCCTAAAATCTGATACGTAATTAAAAATGGCCGACTTCCTGTTGCATTCTGGGTATGGGTCCTTGAGGCTTTTTCGTGCGTCTTAATGTGATACATATATGTAGCGAATTTCATAGCTCTAGGTGAAACGTAGCTCGGGGGCCCAATTTTTCTAATCTTCCAGGGGGGCGCTACTGAGTCATGTTGCCACTCACATGTGTAATTCCCCTGAAATATTAAATTTTTCACCAGGTCTGATGTGCGTGCCAATGTATACACGTTTCCAAGTATGTTTAGGGCCGCAAAATAGCGATTCAAAAGTTGGAAAATAAGAAGAAACCAAACAATAACAACAGGGTTGATGCTCGGACCCTGATAACCAGTTAATGATTATCTAAAGACACCTGAAGAAACTCTGGAGACAATCCTTCAAGTTTACTCTGAAATACCTACTCTGACCCAAGATGAAGCCACATAATCGGCCGCCCAGGTTCATTAATCTGTTTTAAAATCGACTGATAAACTGAGGATTTGGCAAACGGCAGCCGTTCCTCGTCCAGAAAGCTCGACTCCGGAGTCGAAACCACGAAGATGAAGCGACTCAGCGTTGAAAAGCTGCCAGATATTTAAATGTAGCAGCCTGATCGATGCTGCAGGGAGAAAGACAAACGGGCTTTGGTTCATGTGGCGATAAGATGAAGGTTTCAAAACATCAGCAGCCTCCCAAGATTAATCCATTATTTCTGGCAGCAGGGGGGAACAGACTACCTCTGAACACCCCCGCGTTTTCACAACTTTGGATTCGCCCATCCTTGTGGAGACTGCAGGGTAGAACTTCTGGGTTATTCCATTTCAAGTCGCCGGGGGGGGGGGTTTCTGCTTAACCGTTTCTGACTTTTTTGTCACCATAAACTTTAATACGGCATCTGTGAAATGTTAGATTACTTTTATAAAACGCTTAAAATAATTTTTAAAAACTGTCCGTCGACTCACTTTCAGCAAGTTTTTTCCAAACGTTGAAATTTGAGGCTGTCTGAACGACAACACCTCAGAAACTATTAAAGATAAAAACCTGAAATTTTCACTGTTATCTCTCATCATGTCATTGATTCTGAATTTGCAATATCGGAGAAGCAGATCCAATAATCTGTGATTGTGGGTAGGGGTGTAACGGTACACAAAAATCACGTTTCGGTACGTTCCTCAGTACGGATCCCTCTGGAGTCGATGGACGTGCCGGCGCATGAAAATGACATGACCGATTTAAGATGACGTAGCATCAAGACACCTCGCTGAGTCTCCGTTTCAACTTGTGTCCAAAGTGTGGATTTCTAACTATCGACCAGTCTTTGAATTGTGTTGATCGGCCAAGGAAAACCAGAGTTATGACAGATAATAAACACCATACTTTCCCCACGTTTGGAGCTCCTTACAGCTTTGGTCTGGTCCACTTGTTTTACTGCTTTTTCATCCTTTACCAGGAAACCCAAGTGATCCCAGACGGGTGGTTTTAACCACGGCGGAGCGTCTTCCAGCTGTTAGCATTAGCCATCCCATTAGCATTAGCCATACATCACAGAAGGAGAACAAACGGTCCGTCACATCCTGTGGTCCCCTGGAAACTCCTACTTGTTTTTAGTTCCTCAATACTGTTCAACTGTGAGACGGAGAAGGTCCAACACAACTGTGGGAACTACGAGGTTCACAGTTAAAACTATTCTGTACATCGGTCATTCTTAGTAGTCTGAAAATGTTCGTACGGCAGTGCACCTCTGTACCGAACGCTTCAGTTTGGTTCGGTTACTGTTACATCCCTATTCGTGGGTGAGTTGAAACATGAAAAGTCCAATCTTTGAGCACAAATTAAGTCAACCAGTGTTATTTTCTGAACCACGTGTAGCTGCATGTCACAATAATACACAACTAAACATATAGAACAGTGGTTCTCAACTGGTGGGTCGGGACCCAAAAGTGGGTCACGAAGCCATTTTTAGAGGGTCGCAGAAGCAAAAAGTAGTGGTATAAGGTCTTTTATTTTAAAGGACGTGTTTCTTATGATGCAGTTTGCTTTCAGTAGCAGGATATTTAGTGGTGGTGACACCAGTAGTTGCCCAATATTAACCACTAGATTTGGTTCTGCCAGCTTAATGGGTTAATTTATGCTAAAACGTCCCAAAAATACAAAACTGTGATCAGAATCTGTCAAAATATGCCCAAAACTTGACAAAAGTGTCCAAATGTACTAAAATTATCCCAAGTTGTATCAAAATGTGTTGAAGCTACACGCAAATAAATCTTAATTTGTTAACAGGAACAGCAAACTTCAACAATTTGGGTCGCAACTGTTATTAATAAAGACATAGTGGATCCTGAAGCTGGACCAGTTGAGAATCACTGATATAGAAGACTTTTAATGTGAAATATTTGGTCAGAAAAATGAAAAAATAAAAGGTATTTTTGCAGAATTTTCACAACTGATGGAGCAGCTTTGACAGGATGAACCAGAAAAACTAAAATATTGTTAGTCAGATGCAAAAACGTTCTCAAAACACAACTAAAAACATCATTTTTTAGTGTAAGCACATTATTGATTTGAGCTTCCAGGCTGGAGGAGCAGAGCAAACGGTTACCTGTCGGACTTATTGCTCAGAAACGGCAGATATTTCTTCGGTTTCCGTCCTGCGTCTCTGGTTCTGTTGAGGATTTACTGTCAGGAAAACGTTTACTCACAGCTCAGGACTCCTCTAATTTAAAATCAAAATGTCTCGAACACACACTCGACCCTACATGCGGCCCGGCTCCGGTTACCGGCTCTGTTTACATTCCTGAGGAGGACACCTGAACTCACCGGGCCCCGGGTGAAACCAGAACCCTGTTTATCTGGTTCAGGCCAACGCAGGAAATGCAAATCACAGGCTTGGCTTCACGGGGCTGCAGGTCCAGAGCTGCTGATGGGGGGGCAGCTCGGTTCCGGCGACACCCGAGAGCCTCTGCAGCTGAACCGGATCTGCTTTCACTTTATCCTCATTTAACTCGGGCCGTCATGTAAACAGCTGCGGCATCAGAGCGAAGGCCGTGAAGTCATTATCAGCCGGTTTGACGTAGCCGGGCGACACAGCAGCGCCGGGTTCACGCTTCGACTGCTCGAAACTTGTTAGTGCAGCTGATAAAACACGTTTCTCATTAAAAAAAGCCGCTCGGAATCAGACGTGCAGCAGAGACGCGGCAACGAAAACAGCTCTCAGTGTTGGAAGGAGTCGTTAATTGGGCAATTTCTGCAACTGCTGCAAGAAACATGAATGAATATGACATCAACAGGAACTCACTTCTGTCTGCTTAAAGGAAAATGAGCACATCAGGACAAACTCTACAGATATTCTCCTCTAAACTCTCACAACTTGCACAAGCTATGCGTCGACTGATTAGCGGCCTGGTTGATAATCGGGGCTGATATTCGTCAATTTTCGAGCATCATCACTTCAAACAACCGATTTCTGATAAGTTAAAAGTGCTTCTTTGGCTCTCAGGCAGCCGGCAGCGCCATCCGATTGGCTACATGTCGCAAGCAACAACCAATCAGCACTCAAAGCTGCTGTTTACAGACAGGGACGGATGAGCACGTTAGCGGAGCACGTTAGCGGAGCACGTTAGCGTAGCTGTGTTTTTGTAGGTGAGGAACCAGATGTTGCTGAAGTTGTAATGAACACCACAATCTTCCAAAAGCATGTACACTAAAAACACCTGAATAACTCACTTGTTGGTACTTATTCTGCGGACAGTGCTTTGCTAATGCTATCACTAAGAGGTTCCTCTATGCCTCTTAGCCTGCAGCTAAAGCTATATTCAGCATTTTTCCAACTATCGGTGTAATTTTTAATTTTTTTTAATGATTTCTGATAAATTAAACGTGCTCCTTTGCCTCTCATGGAACCGCTAGCGCTATCTGATTGGCTACACGTCGCAAGCAACAGCCAATCAGCACTGAAAGCTACCGTTTACAGACAGGGACAAGCAAGCGCATTAGCAAAACAAAATAGCTCACGTGAATTAGCGTCGCTGTGTTTTTGAAAGTGAAACATGAAGCAAACATGCTGAGTTTATCTGTTACGCTTAAAAATGCCTGAATAATTCAGTCATTTGTCCACATGTTGCTGACAGTGCTAGGCTAATGCTAGTTAGCTGTGCCTCTTAGCCTGCAGCTAACGCTACCTGGAGCGCCGTAACGTCGTTCTGAAGTCAGATTAACTTTGACACTGTTCTAACCGGCAGACTTGTCTCTCTAGCAGAAACACGAGGACATTAGCTGCTCTCTAAGGCTATGCTAACGGCTAGCAAAAGATCAAGAAAACAGATACGGTACTTAAAAAAACTTCTTATTGTCTTTTTTGTAAAATTGAAGCTTTGTGTAGACAAAAAGGTCCAGTGTAGGTATAACCTGACTCAGTCTCAAAGATCAGGACTGAAGCTGAAGCTAACTCGTTGGTATCGACATAATCAGAAGCCCAATCCTTGGTTTACGTTTGCTAATTTTATTAATCAATAATCTGTAACATCATCAATAAAAAATAAATAATTCACTGGAATATATAAACACTGTCCCAGTTGATCCCAGCTTGTCTTAAACACATGAGCTCTGGTCAGAGGTCATTAAGTGTCACAGAAGTCTTTGTCATGGTGCCCCTTTACCAGCTAAACCCAATCCAATACATTTTCCTGATCAATAATCTGCAGCATTATCAATAAATAATCAATCACTGGGTTATAGAAACGCTGTCCTAGTTGATGCCAGCTTGTCTTAAACACATGAGCTCTGGTTGGAGGTCATTAAGTGTCACTGAAGTCTTTGTCATGGTGCCCATTGCTAGCTAAACTCCCATAGTGCTTCCTGTTAGCCAACATAAACTACCTTTAGTCTGAGTGATGCCTCCTCTGGTGTCTACAGTTTTAAACGGAAAGAGGCTCCACCTGGTGGAACAACCAGGTACTGCAGCTGATCTACAATACATTTTCTGACATCTATGTAGTGAACAGACTTCTACATCTTTTCGAGTTTTACAACAAAGTTCGTGACCAACTAACGATTATGTGGGAAAATAATATTGTAAAATACTAAATAATAAACGACTCAGATCAGATGCAACAAACCTCGAGACATTCCTGTGTTTTTTTAATAACATTTGATCTATTTGCTAACCTATGAGCTGTTTTGTTTTTGTTTTCAGAAACACATTTAAAGGCTTTATTTCCTGCATTCTGGTACATTTTAATGCACCGCTTCGTTCCTTTTTCTGCTCTGATTTGTGTTGGAAATGTCTTTATTTATGTAAAGTAAAAAGATAAAAAAACACCAGGTGACACTTCCAAATATAATGGAGTATAAACCCAGGGAGGCTCTCAGACATTCTGTGTTGCTTTCAAATATTTATCCACCTGCAGATCAATTTTTCTCATTTAATATTATCCCTGCTGAGTCAACAGACACACGGTTTACTCTCCTGTCTGCGTTCGTGTCTTTTGTTTGGAGACGTAACCTTGTTAAATGTGCGCTTGGCATATTTTTTACATCACTGATTATCATTTTAATTAATTCATAAGCCTTTAAAAGCTCAGACTTCTGCTCGTGTCCACGTTTTCCTGCACATTTTGCACATTTCTGTTTGATACACTGAAGGGAAAAAACACCCGCCCCAGTTAAATGCATCAGTTTTCTAAACCTACACCTGTGATCATATGCTGCGTTTCTTACTCGCGGTGCGTTCAAGACCCCTCGACTCTGTGTGGCGTTTCAGCGCTTTCACCGTTTCCGTTCAGCGAGCCTGAAGACGAAGCTTTTACAGCTCGTTATGTGATGATTTAAGGGATTTATTATGCAGTAAAATGCCCTTAATTCCTCCTGAGTTCCTCTGGATGAATGGCTGCAACAGACCAAAGCGCTGTGGCCGATTTAATTTCCAGACAGGCGACTGAATTCTTCTTCTTCTTCTGCGTCTTTATAAGTTACGAGATATTTTCACAGCCGGGACGGACGAGAGGAATCACCGCGGCGACCGATCCTTCTTCCTGTGGATGCACGCAAAATGCACTTAAAGGATCAAAGCTTAAGTACGACCTCTGCGGTAAAACGTCACTGTCTCTTTAAGGGCGATGATGAGGTCACAAGCCATATAAGGACTTCCTGATCCGATCTCAAAAACCGGGATCAATAAAGGCATTTTATAACTGATGGGTATCAGCTCTGACCTAAATCCGATCCTTTGTTTACTTTGACAAAGGTGTCGTACAGAAAAATGTGTGACTGTAAGCTGGGGATGCTGATCAATAATCAATCAGTGATCAATGGATTGATAACAACAATTGAGCACAGTGGAAATCTGTTCTGCGCTAATGTTGCTGTTTTATAAATCGGGCCACAAAGTTGACTTCTTTAAACCAAATTAGTACAACGTTAGCTGTGGTCCGAGGTCATTAAGCGGCACAGAAGTCGTTGTCATGGTGCCCCTTTGCTAGCTAAACCCCCACAATGCTCTCTGCTTGCTCTCCCAATCAATAACTGGCAGCACTGTCAATCAATAATCAATTAATTAGGAACACAATCTGAGCAGTTACCATTTCCCCTGTGCTAATATTGCCGTCTCAGTTGACAGACACATGATTTTAGATCGCGATGACGTGTCACCGGAACATAGGACGTCATTAACCACCACAGAAGTCTTTGTCATGGTGCCCGTTGCTAGCTAAACCCCCACAATGCTCTCTGCTTGCCAACATAAACAGCCTGTAGTCTGAGTGACGCCTCCTCTGGTCTCTACAGTATTAAACAGTAAGAGGCTCCACCTGGTGGAACAACCAGGTACTGCAGCTGAAAATCCTGCTGTTCTGTTATTGGAAATTATTATTTTAATTAATTACCATTACTTTGTTTGTTTAACTCAACCCTGTCAGAGCTTTTGTGATAATCGTTCCATCTCCTAAACCATTTAAAAAGTAAATACATGTTCACAGCAGGTTATATTTGGTTCCTCGTATTAGAAAACAGATGTTTAAGCTCCGTCATGTTTTACACCTACGACACAATAACATAAATAAAATCTGTAGAACAACTGTAAACTGTTTAGTAAATTAAAGCGGACAGTGCAGTGTTTATTTTTTAATTATTACTTAAATAATAATTTATTTAACTTAACACAGTCACAGCTTTTGTGTTCACTGGTTTATCTCCTATGACATTTAAAGTTTATATTTATATGTTGTTTCTTGCATTAAAATACTGACATATTGATGGCGTCTTACACCTACTGAGCAATAAAATAATAGAAATTGAATTCAAGCTTTAAAAATTATAAGGTAAATGTCAATATTTATTGTAAAAATCACATTTAAATATGTTCCATTGAGTCTTTCAGCTGTAATTTGAAGCATAAAGCAGATTTAATGTATTTATTATCTTCTACTGTGGTTCATTAGTCTGAATATTTGTTCTCCACCTGTTTCTGTTCACAGCAGCAGCACTGATGACCCTGGCAGCCTCCACCTGATCAGTATTGATTATGTCCAGCTGAAACCAATCAGGTGATAAATGATCGAGCCGCGGCTGCGCACTGAGGGCCCACCTGCCTACCTGTCCCACCTGTCCTACGGAGCGAACAGGTGCACAGAGGGAACTTAAAGCAGCAGCAGGTGGATCCACCTGGACGGACTGAACCTGCAGCTCCACCCTCACAGCGGCTCACCGGAGCTTCATCAGCCGGGAAGCAGCGCTTAGTTCCCGCTGAAGCTCCGCTCAGGACGCCGCTCCACGCGGTGCGTCCGCTGGAGGGAAACTTAACGGCTCCGGTTGACAACACTTCAAACACACCGTTAACACGACGCCCCGTCCCGAAGCAAACCGACAACAAACACACACACACGGGCTGAAGTTGTCCGAGCCGAGCGGGACAGCGGCACCGCAGAGCCCCGAGAACTGTCACCAAAAGCGGACACTTACCTCCAGCGACCGTCCGCGGAGCACCGGGAGGAGGACGGAGGGCAGCGGGCAGGGAGCTCAGCGCGTCTGGAGCCTCCGAGAACAGTTTGCCGCTGTTGTGTTTGTGTCCGGGAACAGTGAATTAAAGTCCCGCTCCGGTGTCCGGTCGGCGGCTCGCAGCGCGGACTGAAGCGGCGGCGGCAGCGTCGGTCTGCGGGAAGCTGCTGGAGGGAGCGGAGGCTGCGGCCGCGCATGCGCACCACGGCTGCTACTGCAAGAACAGAGATCGTCTAATGAGAGGAGGATTCACTCCGAGAGGAAGTCTGGAGACGATGGTGTGACCCAGTTAGATCCATTCATGAGTTCACTAAAGCTGCACGTTCACCCCGTTTAGGTTCATCCTAAGAAAATACAGACTTTATAATCAATAAATGTTTATAATTGTTATTATATTACTAACACCTACATACATGCAACTACAGACACTTTTTATCTACCTCACAGCACAGTTGCACTCATGCCTATTTATCTGTTTACTGCTGGTAAACACTGGTATATGTTGTTTTTATTGCTTGTATTTCACTTATCTTTCTTTATTTCTCTTATTTATTTATTTACTGGACTTATAACCGGGACCCGAGTGCCATTTTCGTGCCACCCCATGTGAACACGTGAGCTGGTATGACAATAAAGAACCTTGAATCCTTGAATTTATTTTTAATTTTTATCATAATTTTATGTATTTAGTTTTTATTTATTTATTTTGTCCATTCATGAGTTCAACAGGTGACCAAGGTTTGTGTCTAAAAAAAACCCACAAGTTGACTCTTAATAGTTTCTAACTGAAAATATACATATTTTTATATTTACTTTAATTTAATATTTATTTTATTTACTTTTGGCTCATCTTTGTTTGTTTCCTCCATTCAAGGATTCACCGGCTGGACTAAGGAGGTTTATTAAAGCTGCATGTTCACTTCATTTAGTTGGATCCTAAAAATATACAGAGTTTTATCGTTGATGTATTTTGATCATTTCAATTACATCACGTATATTTTTAAAACTTTATTATAATCTTATATATAGTTTTTATTTATTAATTTTTTCCATTTTATTTATTTAAAATTTTATCATTAATATTTTTTATCATTTTAATTGTATGTTTTTATTTATTTTATAACAATATATATTCATTCTTATTTATTTATTTTCTACTTTTACCTAATCTTTTGTCCATTCATGAGTTCAAAAGGTGACCGAGGCTCATGTCTATAAACCAAATATACAGATAATTATCATTAATATATTTTTATAATTTCAATTTAATGTATTTTTGGATTTTATAATATTAGTTCTATTTTTTTTTGTTATTTTTACTTCATCTTTTGTCCATTCATAAATAGTTTCTAACTGAAAATAAACACATTTTTCTATTTATTTTAGCTTAATGTCATTTTATTGTATTAACCTTTGACTCGTTGATTGTTTCCTCCATTCATGAGTTCAACAGGTGGATAAAGGAGATGTACTAAAACTACACATTCACTCTATTTAGTTTCTACTTAAGATGTACGTATATTGATAATTAATATATATTTTGTATAATTATAGTTATATATTTTTAAAATTTAAAGTACACTTTTAGTATATTATTATTATCATGATTGTTATTGTTATTATTGTTGTTGTTGTTATTATTATTATTATATCATCATCATCATTATTATTTTTTATAATAATTATTATTATTGTGATTATTATTATTATGATTATTATCATTACTATTATTATTATTATTATTATTGTTATTATTGTCATTATTATTATTATTATTATTATTATCATTATTATCATTATTTTTGTTATTATTGTCATTATTATTACAATTATTATTATTATTATTATTACTATTATTATTATTATTATCATTATTTTTGTTATTATTGTCATTATTATTATTATTATTATTATTATCATTATTATTATTATAGATATACCTAATCTTTAATTTTGTCCATTCATGGGTTCAACAGGTTGTCAAGGCTCATGTCTAAAAACTGCATGTTGACTCTAAATAGCTTCTAGATAAAAATATAATACTAGTGTTCAAACTGAAGCTAAATCAGAGATCCGACAACAGCTTGAAAATTCATATTAAATATAAAAATACGTCTGTTTTCAGTTAGAAACTTTACATTAGACGTGTAAATTCAGCCTATTTCCAAACTTAAATTGTGTTTTTGTGACTCAAAGTGTTAAATTCCATGATGATCCAGGTGTTTTTTACAGTGCACAGAGGTTTTCTCTGATCCTCTGGTCTCTATAGTATCATCAGATCATCAGCAGCTGAATCAGAGGTGAGTTCGCTGCCGATGACGTCTTTCAGCGAACTCAAAATTACAACTTCAGTGAGGAGAAGCCTTTTGAAAAGTCTGATCGGCCACAAACGAGGCTTTTATGCTGGAACACGGGCTCCACGTGCAGCCTTTAATTTGAAAACCCCCGTGGCTTTGCTGTCTGCTTCATGAATGGTGCTCAGGCTGCTGCTGGCCGACCTCCGAAACCTCTCCGTGGTCGCTTCAAGGTCTCAGGTCGAGTCCGACTCCAGACCACAACAAGGCAAAGACAGAACCTGTGATGTGGAGAAGACGTGGCGGGACGATTAGAGGGTCGACTTCACGGGGAAATACTCCGAGGGCCGCAGGTTTAGGCGCTGCCACGAAGCAAAACAAGGGCTTTTACATGTTTTAAGGGCCACAGCTGATTAAAAACTGTGATATGTGCCACAAAATAACGTCTGAAAGGGTCGAAATGTGGCAGAAAGGGTGTCAGAAAACATAAATTCAGATAAAGTACATTAAAAACTGTCACTGTATGCACCCAAAACTCAATATAGAGCTGTTAATCTGCTTATTTCTTCACTGTAATATGATGAAAAACACAACATATCACGTCGACGATAGCAACCAGCTTTAAATGACAGTTTATCATCTGAAAAATATCAGATAAATACCACAGTTATAGCGTAATTTTAGATTTTCAAGGTAGAAATGTAAATTAAAATGGTGAAATCACTTTATCGCAGAGATGGTGGTGAAGTTCCCATAAAATACCTGTAAAAACCAGCAAAAAATCAACTATAAAACACAAAATAATCATATTTATGTGAACCCTTTGTCTGTTTTTTCTTCATGGTCAACAAGTAAATTTAATTTTTTTATTGATAAAGACCTGGAAGCCACATCCATCTTTATAAACACCGTGACAGTGAGACGTTGCCTGGTTTTAAACATAAATATAGGTCATAAAAAGCAAACAAAACAAAAAATATACATAGGGAGATAAACAGATTTTTCTAATTAATTAAAAAGTTTCATCAATTAAAATAAATTTTAAAAAAGTATTTGTGCAACGTATTTTAAAAATCTTATTTAAAATATAGTTTTCTTTAAAATATTGGAAATTGTATTGTTTTTATTTGTTGTTTGCCTACTTTTTAAATTTTATTAATATACAGATGGCAACCCACTAACTCTAACCCTAACCCCGATGCTACCATTTAGCTCTTTGCTAAATGCTACATGCTAACTGCTAATTCAAACAGCACTGCCACGTTCAACCTACCCAGGCCCGTTTAGGAGATGCTCCAGATAGTGACCGGTGCTGATGCTACCATTTAGCTAGTGTATATGCTACATGCTAACTGCTAATCCAACTAGCACTGCCACATTCAACTGACCCAGGCCCATTAAGCAGATGCTCCAGATAGTGACCAGTGCCAATGCTACCATTTAGCTAACTGCTAAATGCTAATGCTAACTGCTCATTCAAACAGCACTGCCACGTTCAGCTGACCCAGGCCCGTTTAGGAGATGCTCCAGGTAGTGACCAGTACCGATGCTACCATTTAGCTAGCTACTAAATGCTAATGCTAACTGCTAATCCAAACAGCACTGCCACGTTCAACTGACCCAGGCCCGTTTAGGAGATGCTCCAGATAGTGACCGGTGCTGATGCTATCATTTAGCTAGTGCAAATGCTACATGCTAACTGCTAATCCAACTAGCACTGCCACATTCAACTGACCCAGGCCCGTTAAGCAGATGATCCAGATAGTGACCAGTGCCGATGCTACCATTTAGCTAACTGCTAAATGCTAATGCCAACTGCTCATTTAAACAGCACTGCCACGTTCAACTGACCCAGGCCCTGTTTAGGAGATGCTACATGTAATGACTAGTGCCTATGCTACCATTTAGCTAACTGCTAAATGCTACATGCTAACTGCTAATTCAAACAGCACTGCCACGTTCAACTGACCCAGGCCCATTTAGGAGTTGCTTCTGTTAGTAACCAGTGTCGATGCTACCATTTAGCTAGCTGCTGAATGCTAATGCTAACTGCTAATCCAACCAGCCCTGCCACGTCCAAAAGACTCAGGCAGTTCGAAGATTCTCCATGTAATGACCAGTGCCGATGCTACCATTTAGCTAGTGCAAATGCTACACGCTAATGCTAACCACTAACTGCTTAAAATGTACTACAAACAAACTCACCACCCACAAGGAGACTTTACAGCCGGATTTGCCGATAATGCTAATGCTAACTGCTAAGATACTACCTTACTACTACAGCTTTAGCTATTGTTAAATGCTACAGTGCTACCACAGGCCTAGATGCCACACGCAGCTGCTAAATGCTAAGTGATGACGCAAGAAGGCAAACAAACCTGTACCTTAGAACCAAAACTCACCTGATGAACACATTTTAATGATTGTGCTGGACAAACAACAGGTTTTTGGTAGAATTCAGTCTATTAAACATGAATATTTCACTTAAAAGTTTAATATGTGAACGTATTGTGCAGCTTTGCATCAAGTCGATGTCGGCTCAAGAGGATTTTTCTAATTAATCTACATTTTCTTGCTCGGTGCGTCACATTTACATGAAGACAACCAGCAGACGTGCTCCGGTAGAGTTCTCCATGAAAGAATCCGTTTCCAGGGTCGTCTGTTTCCGTCTCCTCGCTCCGCCGTCGCTTTGTGTGAAGCGAAGCTCATTTAAATACAGAGAAAGGACAGCAGGTTTAGTGTGAAGATTCGCAGCGAAGGTGTGAGGATTGTTCAAGTTTTCACAGCAACTAAGAGACGCATTTACAGAGATTTAAAGAGGAAAAGCATGTGTTTAGTTTACATGCTGATTGAAATTATTAACGATAGCATGAGACGTCCTTAAAATCCATCAACAGCATCCACAGGTCAGCGCTCAGACGCTGCTAAATCGATCTTTGGTTGCCGTTTCTGAGCTTAAAAATCAGAGTTTAATCAGAGCATTTTATCTTTTTGCTTCAGCGTGGATGGATTGGACTCAACATCCCCCCCGAAGGCCAGAGCGTCTGCTTAATAAAACACAAAATAAGACAGCCACAGAGAGGTAAAAACAGAAACACAGCCACGGAAAAGACCAAGGATGAAAACAATGAGATGTGAAACGTCACGAAAGAACTAAAAGGAGACGTAAAACTATCAGAACGAGACAAGAAATGACTATAAAGAGATGCAAAATGACCATGAAAAGGCACAAAACAAGTAGAAAATGACCAAAAGGAGACACAAAATGAATGCAGAGAGATTCAAAATGGCCACAAAAAACACAACAAAACAACCACAGTGACACAAAACAACAACAAAGAGAATCAAAATTACCACAAAAAGGGACAAAAGAACAACAAAGAGGCACATAGTGACCAGACAGAGGTCACACAAAGTGACTACAGAGATGAAGAAAACTACATAAAGTAACAGCAGAGACGCAAAATAACTGCATAGATCCAAAATGGCCGAAAAGTAGCACAAAATGACCACAAAGGGACACAAACTGTCAAGGTGCGTCGAAGAACCCAAATGTGGACCAGGGACGGATCATGACGACTGATTTATTTATAATTAGACAGAAAAACACTGACTGGGGGAGCTGGCAGGCATGAGGCTGAAGGTGGCGCTGTCCAGGTAACCTGTAGGTCAAAGGTTTTGATCCGGAGCCGGTCTTTATAAAGGTGGTGTGCCGAGCAACTAAAGGGGTCCAGACGGTCTGGGAGGCCCTGAGGCACATAAAAAGCAAGATCCTAAACAAGAGAGTCCGATCAAAACCAACCAACTACGTCAAAAAAGGGCTCAGAGGCTGGGGACCCCTCTGGAGGCCGGGCTAGAGGTCGGCCACGCCCGGGAACTGGGACAGGAACCGGACCAGGAGAGGCGGCGTTGGCGACCCCCTCGGGAACAGAACCAGGATCAGGATCAGGAGGGGCGACATTGGCGACCCCCTCGGGAACAGAACCAGGATCAGGATCAGGATCAGGGTAGGCTGCGTCGGCGACCCCCTCGGGAACCGAACCAGGATCAGGATCAGGTTAGGCTGCATCGGCGACCCCCTCGGGAACCGAACCAGGATCAGGATCAGGTTAGGCTGCGTCGGCAACCCCCTCGGGAACCGAACCAGGATCAGGATCAGGTTAGGCTGCGTCGACGACCCCCTCGGGAACAGAACCAGGATCAGGATCAGGTTAGGCTGCATCGGCGACCCCCTTGGGAACAGAACCAGGATCAGGATCAGGTTAAGCTGCGTAAGCGACCCCCTCGGGAACAGAACCAGGATCAGGTTAGGCTGCGTCGGCGACCCCCTCAGGAACAGAACCAGGATCAGCATCAGGTTAGGCTGCG
Source organism: Dascyllus trimaculatus (assembly GCA_024666655.1). Classification (NCBI taxonomy): domain Eukaryota; kingdom Metazoa; phylum Chordata; class Actinopteri; family Pomacentridae; genus Dascyllus; species Dascyllus trimaculatus. Next base: position 2,068,293 of record CM045464.1, on the reverse strand, counting down.
TTGGCGACCCCCTCGGGAACAGAACCAGGATCAGGATCAGGTAAGGCTGCGTCAGCGACCCCCTCAGGAACAGAACCAGGATCAGGTTAGGCTGCATCGGCAACCCCCTCGGGAACAGAACCAGGATCAGGATCAGGTTAAGCTGCGTAAGCGACCCCCTCGGGAACAGAACCAGGATCAGGATCAGGTTAAGCTGCGTAAGCGACCCCCTCGGGAACAGAACCAGGATCAAGATCAGGTTAGGCTGCGTCGGCGACCCCCTCAGGAACAGAACCAGGATCAGGTTAGGCTGCGTCGGCGACCCCCTCAGGAACAGAACCAGGATCAGCATCAGGTTAGGCTGCGTTGGCGACCCCCTCGGGAACAGAACCAGGATCAGGATCAGGATCAGGTTAGGCTGCGTCAGCGACCCCCTCAGGAACAGAACCAGGATCAGGTTAGGCTGCATCGGCAACCCCCTCGGGAACAGAACCAGGATCAGGATCAGGTTAAGCTGCGTAAGCGACCCCCTCAGGAACCGAACCAGGATCAGGATCAGGTTAAGCTGCGTAAGCGACCCCCTCGGGAACAGAACCAGGATCAGGATCAGGTTAGGCTGCGTTGGGGACCCCCTCGGGAACAGAACCAGGATCAGGATCAGGATCAGGTTAGGCTGCGTTGGCGACCCCCTCGGGAACAGAACCAGGATCAGGATCAGGTTAGGCTGCGTCGGCGACCCCCTCGGGAATAGAACCAGGATTAGGATCAGGTTAGGCTGCGTCGGCGACCCCCTCGGGAACAGAACCAGGATCAGGTTAGGCTGCGTCGGCGACCCCCTCGGGAACAGAACCAGGATCAGGATCAGGTTAGGCTGCGTTGGCGACCCCTTCGGGAACAGAACCAGGATCAGGATCGGGTTAGGCTGCGTCAGCGACCCCCTCGGGAACAGAACCAGGATCAGGATCAGGTTAGGCTGCGTCGGGGACCCCCTCGGGAACAGAACCAGGATCAGGATCAGGATCAGGTTAGGCTGCGTCGGCGACCCCCTCGGGAACAGAACCAGGATCAGGATCAGGTCAGGCTGCGTCGGCGACCCCCTCGGGAACAGAACCAGGATCAGGATCAGGTTAGGCGGCGTCGACGACCCCCTCGGGAACAGAACCAGGATCAGGTTAGGCTGCGTCGGCGACCCCCTCGGGAACAGAACCAGCATCAGGATCAGGATCAGGTTAGGCTGCGTCGGCGACCCCTTGGGGAACAGAACCAGGATCAGGATCAGGTTAGGCTGCGTCGACGACCCCCTCGGGAACAGAACCAAGATCAGGATCAGGTCAGGCTGTGTCGGCGACCCCCTCAGGAACAGAACCAGGATCAGGATCAGGTTAGGCGGCGTCGACGACCCCCTCGGGAACAGAACCAGGATCAGGTTAGGCTGCGTCAGCGACCCCCTTCGGGAACAGAACCAGGATCAGGTTAGGCTGCGTCGGCGACCCCCTCGGGAACCGAACCAGGATCAGGATCAGGTTAGGCTGCGTCGGCGACCCCCTCGGGAACAGAACCAGGATCAGGTTAGGCTGCGTCGGCGACCCCCTCGGGAACAGAACCAGCATCAGGATCAGGATCAGGTTAGGCTGCGTCGGCGACCCCTTGGGGAACAGAACCAGGATCAGGATCAGGTTAGGCGGCGTCGACGACCCCCTCGGGAACAGAACCAGGATCAGGTTAGGCTGCGTCAGCGACCCCCTTCGGGAACAGAACCAGGATCAGGTTAGGCTGCGTCGGCGACCCCCTCGGGAACCGAACCAGGATCAGGATCAGGTTAGGCTGCGTCGGCGACCCCCTCGGGAACAGAACCAGGATCAGGTTAGGCTGCGTCGGCGACCCCCTCGGGAACAGAACCAGCATCAGGATCAGGATCAGGTTAGGCTGCGTCGGCGACCCCTTGGGGAACAGAACCAGGATCAGGATCAGGTTAGGCTGCGTCGACGACCCCCTCGGGAACAGAACCAAGATCAGGATCAGGTCAGGCTGTGTCGGCGACCCCCTCAGGAACAGAACCAGGATCAGGATCAGGTTAGGCGGCGTCGACGACCCCCTCGGGAACAGAACCAGGATCAGGTTAGGCTGCGTCAGCGACCCCCTTCGGGAACAGAACCAGGATCAGGTTAGGCTGCGTCGGCGACCCCCTCGGGAACCGAACCAGGATCAGGATCAGGTTAGGCTGCGTCGGCGACCCCCTCGGGAACAGAACCAGGATCGGGATCAGGTTAGGCTCCGTCGGCGACCCCCTCGGGAACAGAACCAGGATCAGGATCAGGTTAGGCTGCGTCGGCGACCCCCTCGGGAACAGAACCAGGATCAGGATCAGGTTAGGCTGCGTCGGGGACCCCCTCGGGAACCGAATCAGGACGTCCCTGCGCTCAACGACGGTGACGTTGGTGCACCAGCGGTCAACTGGAGCGCCCGCCGGGAAAGCGGCGTCTCCAAAAGGCCCAGCACAAAGTCCGGTAGTGCCACGGAGCAGCGGTTTCTGCGCGGCGCATCCATTGACGCCGCAGTGTCTTTGAAAGCCTGGTTCGGCGCCTTCTGCCAGGCCAGCTTCACGTGTTTGTTGGTCTCCTCTTCAAAAGGAACCGCCGAGGAATCAGGTGAGGAGTCTGAGCCGGGCTCTGTGTCCGCTGGGTTCTGATGGGGCCGGATCAAACTGTCAAGGCGCGTCAGAGAACCCAAATGCGGACACGGGGACGGGATCATGATAACTGATTTATTTATAATTAAACAGAAAAACCGAACGTACTGAGAAGACAAACTGAGGGAAGTGGCAGGCGTGAGGCGAGAGCATAGCCGAAACTGGAGCGCTAAGCAGAACGCTGACAGGTCTGAGGTCTGATCCGGCGTCGAGCTGATTGTGGAGCCGGTTTTTATGGAAGGGGTGGTGGTGTGACGGGTGTGCTTGCTGCTGATTAATTACAACACGCCAGCAGCCGCAGAAGAAAGAGAGAGGAGGGGGGAGGTGGGGCTGAGGTCAGGATCCGGACACAAAACGACCCCAAAGAGACACAAAACAGTAGAGAGCGACACAGAGTGACCAGAAAGACACACAGAATACCTACATAGATGCAAAATGACCAGAAAATTACATAAAACAACTACAAATAGACACAAAATGAGCACAAAGACACAACAGAGACCAGGTGTGTGTCTGTGTGTGTCGCCTCCTCCTGAAGCGGGACTCTGGTGTCTGGGATCTGCAGCGGAGTGACGCCTCTCGCCGTTTTCAGCTCCTCTCAGGTGAAAAGCTGAGAATCTCCCACAGCAGAAGGCGAAAGCAATTCAGGTAACACCGAGTAATCCTGCTGGTGAGTCACCGCCACCGAGCAGATTAATGCACCGAGACGTGCACCACGATCGGCCGCCCGCATCAGGCCCGTCAGAGGCCACGGCAGCCGCTTCCTGCTGGATTAAGTTGAAGTCATCTGGGCTCGGCAGCATCTCACACGTTACTTTCTCACACACTCTTTGAGTCTGGCGGCCTCCACCCGGCCCACGGGCCTCAGGTTTCCCCTCGCCTGTCTGTAAAGCATCAGCAGAAGGAGACGCTGCTTATCTGTCGTGGTGCACCGCTCTGAGCTCTGCATGCTCAAGTAACCCTGTTCAGACGGAGGCCTGTTGTTCTGCTGCATCAGCAAAGTGTTGGGTTACAGGGGTGAGTGTGTGTCGGCGTGTAGTGTGTGTGTGTTGGTGTGTGTTGGTGTGTGTCTGCGTCACTTAGCAGCAGGTGGACGGTGCAGCCAGAGATCCTCCCTCTGCAGCAGCAGCCTGTCTTCATTAGTCCTAGAGGTGAGTTTTATTCAGAGTTCAACAGGACAAACTCTGTGTTCTGGTGATGTTTGGACATCAGTGTGATCCGTTCACGAGACAACGGCTGTGTTACTATTAAAACTACATGTAGAAAAGAGGCACTGAACGCTGGACGTAACATCAGGGTCATGTGCAATAACACTTTGTTAGCTGTATGTGCAATAAGGTTTCAGTTTCATGTGCAGCCTGTCGTCACTATGGGACATATGACTGCAGTATCATGTGCAGAACTTCAATTTAAATTCAGTTTCATGTAAAATCTTCTATAGTTATATTAAATATTACTGCTTGAATCTGATTATTTGTAATATTTTAATTTAATGTGCAATATTTCATTATGTGCAATATTACCTTAGTACATCAGATTCATGTAAAATCTTCTATAATTATATGAAATATTAATTTACTGATTGAATTTTATTTTTGATATTTTCCTTTCATGTGCAACTTTCCGTATCGTGAAATATTTTCATTTCAATTTCAGCTTCATATCAAACATGTCATTATTATGCAAAATAATACTTTGGTTCTTCAGTATCATGTGTAAAACTATTATTTAAATTTCAGGTTCATGTGCAACAGTTTAATTATTACATGAAATATTACTTTACTACTTCAGGATCATGTGCAGTTTTTCCGTTTCATGTAAAATCTTCTGTAATTATATGAAATATTAGTTTACTGCTTGACTTTCATGTGCAACTTTCCGTATCATGTGAAATATTTCAATTTAAATGTGCAAAATGTCATTATTATGCAAATTATTATTATTGCAAAATAATGCTTTAGTTCTTCAGTATCATGTGCAAAACTTCAATTTATATTTCAGTTTCATGTGCAACCATTTAATTATGTTAAATCTTCTATAATTACATGAAATATTATTTTATTACTTGAATTTCTTTTGTAATATTTTACCTTCATGTGCAACATATCATTATAATGTGCAATGTTGCCTTTGCACATCAGCATCATGTGCAATATTTCAGTTTAAAAGTGCAATATTTCATTTTCATGTGCAACATGTCATTATCGTGTGAAATATTACTCTGGTTTTTCAGCATCATGTCCAAAACTTCAATTCAAATTTCAGAATCATGTGCAGTGTTTTAGTTTCATGTGCAATATTTCATTTTCACGCAAAATCTTCTATAATTATATGAAATATTACTGCTTGAATTTTATTTGTAACATTTTACTTACTATGAAATATTAACGTAGCACGTCAGTATCATGTGCCATATTTTAATTTCATGTAAAATATTTTATTATGTGCAATATTATTATTTATTGTTTAATATTTTTATTTTAATGTGCAGTATTTAATTATAATGTGCATGATTATTTTGCTTTTTCAGTACCTGGAGCCTCATTTCATTCTATTTTGCATTATTTCAATATCATGTGCAGTATTTTATTTTCTTTATTTATGCAAAGAAAAACACCAGATTAAGCCCCCAGGTAACAAAGTCAGAATCAAATACAATAATACTCATATTACTATTATTAATACTCATATTTTACATTTTCTGCTCATTCAAAACATTGCACACATATTTGCAAAAAAAAGAGCCACAATAGGCACATTAGTAGGAAATATGAACACTTCAAATTAACTGGAATAATCTCTAAACTCAGATATTTACTCCACTTGTAAAGAACCCCCAGAGACACATAGCAAGCTAAGCTACAACAAAAACACAAAGGTAGTTTACTATTTTTCTGCCTGGATTGGGCAGAACTAACTGAAGCTAGGATGTTAGCGATCACTGCTAGCAAAATGTAGTGAGCAAAGCTAGCAGTCATTCTAGATTAAATTATGACTCACTACAGTAAAGCTACCCCAAGAAAAATGTAGCACGCTAAGCTACGCTAATACAGCAAAAGTACATCAGCACCTTTCTCAAAATGGAGGCTAACTTATTTTTCCACCTAATTTCCTCATTTGCTGCCTGGATTGGGCAGAGTTAACAGAAACAATTTAGCTATTATGGCTAGCTAATAGACAAGCTAATTGAAAAGTGTTGTAAGCTAAGCTAGCAGTTACTCTACATGTAAAGAACCCTCAGAGTATAGCAAGCTAAGCTACAACGATAGCACACGTAGTTTACTAGTGTTCTGCCTGGATTGGGAAGAATTAACAGAAGCTAGCATGTTAATATCATGGATAGCTAATGGGTAAACTAATTGAAAAGTGTTGTAAGCTAAGCTACATGTTAAGAACCTCCAAAGATACGAAGCAAACTAAGCTACAACAATAGTACAAAGGTAATTTATTAGTTTTCTGCGTGGATTGGGCAGAGTTCACTGAAGCTAGCATGTTAGCAAAGTGCAGTAAGCCAAGCTAGCCGTCTCACTACATTAAATGAAGCATCACGATATTGAAGCCACTTCCAGAAAAACGTAGCAAGCTAAATATTATGTAAGCAACTTTTTTTTTTAATGGGCTTATTTATTTGTATGTTTTTTTTTTTTAAAATTTACTGCTAGTTAGCTAGCAGTTAGCAGCTCAAATCAGTTGCTACTGAGTAAAAGATTATAGTTTAGGTTGAAATATACTACCACAAATGCTAAACATACAGCTACACCTGTTTTCTAGGTGTTTTGTTGTGCCACTAGCAGAATAACCCCCCAAAACATCAGTATCCCACAGTTTTAGACCTTTTTTTTAAATAAAAATATGAAGTTTTGCCCCGTGGATTACTGTTGCTATTCTACGTTTGGATATGATTAAACTGAGAGTCTCCATGTATAAATAGATGTGAGCTTTGATTGAAGATTTGAAGCTGATTGCAAACCAAGCATGCAGCATTTTGACATCAGTAAGTGAATTAATCTGCTGTAAACAGAAGAGAAGACTTTAACTGACAACGCCGCCAGCACAGATGCAGAGGAGAACCCGATTTATAGCGCGAAAACAAACACAAGCAAACTTAAACGCACATTTTTATTTAAAACACTGCAGCTCCGTTCCTGTAGACGGGTTTTATCCGGGCTGATTTAAGACTCCTGCAGGTCTGTGATTTGCATTTAGCAAAACATTAACGCTACACATGATTAACAACCGCCGCAGACGTAACCTCGGAAATCAGATTAATGGGGAAAAAATCTGTCAGTGCAGCTCAAAATATGCTTACATTAGAAAATGACTGTGCCAGAGAATTAACCTATTAGCTGATCCTGGTGTCTTCTGTGTGTAAAATAGACGTTAAACTGTGATACATCCCACAATACTGATGCTCAAAGGTGATTTTAAAATTGACTTGGTAATTTTTGAGTCATATGGACCCTTTTTTTTGGTAATTTTGCTTATTTTTTAATAATCTAGGACAAATTTAGAATAATTTTGGGCAATTTCATGTCAAATTTAATCAATTTTCAAGTCATTTTTGACAATTTTTGACATTTTTTTACCGTTTAAACTGTGGTACGTCCCATAATACCGATGCTCAAATCTGTTATAGAGAAAATGAACAGAAACCAGATGTAGTGTTTAGACTGTGACACCTGGATGGATGTAAAACTGATCTGGTTTCAGTTTTTACCAGACCCCCCAATTTGTTTTTCAGATCTGAAAATATCATGTGTCTATCTGCTGTACTGATGAAGTTATGACGGCTAGCTTGCTTTGTGCACCGTCCATCCACCCCGACCTCCTCCTACTGACTTGGATGCTGTTTATAACCTTTGTAACTTTAAGAGCCTGTAACTCAGAAAATATTCATAGTATGAAGGTAAAACTTTGCATGGCTTCTTTAAATGTACTAAAGTTACTGCAGATAAAGAATCAGCTGATTCTGGGGAGGTCAGGGGGGATTTTATTTACAGATTTGGTTGATTTTACGTTGAGATTCAGCAGTTTGAAGCAGCTGAACTGAGCTGAATGAAGCCTCTGTCTCGTCATGTGTCTTCAGAACATCCGTCAGACCAGAGATCACATCTGCAAACATCAGTTCTGATTGACGCCTGAGTGACGCGTTCACTTGTCCATGCAGAAAATTAGCATTTAGCAGCAAAATCCCCGTTTATCTCCACGGACTTACAACAGTCACAGTGTTTAGCTGTCAGTGTGGCTGTTTAAGCAGAGTTAGATCCACCTAGGAATGTTTGTAATTGGGTGATTAACGGTGGCCCAGAAGGGTCAATGCAACCGCAAAAGCCACAAAAGTAAAAGTCACAACACAACTGCAAAAGCCACAACGCAACCGCAAAAGTCACAACGCAACCGCAAAAGCCACAACGCAACTGCAAAAGCCACAACCGCAAAAGCCACAACGCAACCGCAAAAGCCACAACGCAACCGCAAAAGCCACAACGCAACAGCAAAAGCCACAAAAGCAAAAGCCACAACGCAACAGCACAAGCCACAACCGCAAAAGCCACAACACAACCGCAAAAGCCACAAAAGCAAAAGCCACAACGCAACAGCACAAGCCACAACCGCAAAAGCCACAACACAACCGCAAAAGCCACAAAAGCAAAAGCCACAACGCAACCGTAAAAGCCACAACGCAACCACAAAAGCCACAACGCAACAGCAAAAGCCACAACGCAACAGCAAAAGCCACAAAAGCAAAAGCCACAACGCAACAGCAAAAGCCACAACCGCAAAAGCCACAAAAGCAAAAGCCACAACACAACCGCAAAAGCCACAAAAGCAAAAGCCACAACGCAACCGTAAAAGCCACAAAAGCAAAAGCCACAACACAACCGCAAAAGCCACAAAAGCAAAAGCCACAACACAACCGCAAAAGCCACAAAAGCAAAAGCCACAACACAACCGCAAAAGCCACAACGCAACAGCAAAAGCCACAACGCAACCGTAAAAGCCACAAAAGCAAAAGCCACAACACAACCGCAAAAGCCACAAAAGCAAAAGCCACAACACAACCGCAAAAGCCACAACGCAACAGCAAAAGCCACAACGCAACCGCAAAAGCCACAACGCAACCGCAAAAGCCACAACGCAACAGCAAAAGCCACAACGCAACAGCAAAAGCCACAACGCAACAGCAAAAGCCACAACGCAACAGCAAAAGCCACAACGCAACAGCAAAAGCTACAACAAAACCGCAAAAGCCACAACGCAACCGCAAAAGCCACAACGCAACCGCAAAAGCCACAACGCAACAGCAAAAGCTACAACAAAACCGCAAAAGCCACAACGCAACCGCAACAGCCACAACGCAACCGCAAAAGCCACAACGCAACCGCAAAAGCCACAACGCAACCACAACCTCAGGTGGAAATTAGCTCTAGTGCTATAACCTGGTACAATGCATCTCTTCTTTCTGAGGTTAATGTATATTGTATACTGTCCCTGTTCAAATAAATACATAAATAAATAAAAATAATAAAAGCTACAATGGAAGTTAACCCACAACGGAAGCGCACAGCGGTCAGAAGAACAGGCTTTGTTTCTGGGGGACAATATTTTCTGACGGACTGTTTTGATTACGGGAGAGTCTAAAGAGCAACATACATGACGTCACGACAGTTTCAACACGGTGACCAACGTTGCTGATCTGTAAAAACACACAACAACATTAATCACAACCATCAAGCAGCAGCGTTTTACTGACGTCTCATCAAACTCTCCTGTAATCAAAATAATCCGTCAGAAAGTATTGTCCCCCGGAAACAAAGCTGTTCTTCCAACCGCTGTGCACTTCTGTTGTGGCTTTTGCAGTTGTGTTGACCCTTCTGGGCCACCGTAGTTTTTCCATCTCACACCTTTTTCTTTATCCTTAACTATGACATTTTGAATGAGACAGGTTTTTTAAAAAGAAGTGATGAAAATTATGATTTTAAGCTTGGATTTGGTGAAATTTTCCCACAGAACTGCACGTCACAGAAGAGCAGTTCAAGGACTGTAGGAAAGTGGAAAATTCAAGGATTTTTTTCTGTTTTTACATTTTTTCTCTGATAAATGGTGTAATTTTGGTGATTTTTTTTATTAATAACATGACTTTCACGCCTGGTTTCAGGCCCCTGAGGGTTAAACAACAAACCTAAACAGGGAAGTGTGTCTGTCTGGTTTCGAAGTTTCATTTAGTTAATTTTTCTTGCCGTCTTCGTCTCTGCTGCTTTCACCACTTACGGCTCATTTGATGAAATCTTCTTCCACATCATGAACCTGATTGATCCAGATGACTGCTGCTCACATTCGTCAGTTCAAACGCGGGAATCTGAGGAAGATGAAATCATTAACCACAAACTGGTCGACCTCCATCATTCATGTTGCCTTCATGGTCACGTAAACTCGCAATAAAGCAGAAATCATCTCCATCAGGGCGGCTCGGCTCTGATCTCTGAACTCTGCTGCAGCTTTTTTTAATCCTCAGACAAACAAACAACACGACGGCGACACTTTGCTTCCTCTTTCACAGAACGTTCTCACGGTGTCTTTATTCCTGCCGGAGTCACCTTCAGCCTCGCCCGTTAATTACTTCGATCTGCCCATCGCCTCCGTCTGCCCTCCACCTCCACCGCTGAATCACGAAAGAAGGAAAAGAAACGGTGAAATAAATCAGAAGGGTGACGATTCGCTGGGTGGTGTACAGGTGTCAAAGCTGATCGGGAGGCTCCTGATTCTGTTGCATGTACACAGTAAAAAATACAAGGTTTAAACTGATTTTACCTGTTTAGTTAAATCACGTATCAAATCTAGCAAAACATATTTATTCTTAAACTAATTACGTGTTTAAAATCGTTTTTCTTTTTACAAATATCATTTGTTGTTTTACAGTGTTTGAAGATTAAATAACTGTTTTTACAGTATTTAAATCAACTAAATGTTATTTTTCATCCATTTTCTGTTATTTGAAAGAAAGATTATGCATATTAAAGATTAAAAACAGTAAATTATTTGTTGTTTTGCAGATTTTCCCTGTTCTGTTATAGACAATAATTAGTAAAAAAGAAAAAAGCATTAAAATTATTTGTTAATTTACACGTTGACTGAAAACAAACAGGCCACAACAGTAAATAATGACACATCTCAAGTCTGTATTGCGCAGAAACCGTGAACGGCCGTGGTCCAACTTAATTTTTCGCTCTGTTTTCTCGAGAAAACGAGATTATTCTCCATTTTTTTGTTATAACAACATAATTTTGTCGTTATGCAATAAAAAAATCCGTTATTTCGCGATAACGACAAAATTATCTCGTTTTCTCCTTATAACTAATTAATTTTCTGGTGAGGTACAAAGCGAAATCAACCCGTCAGACCACTGTTAAGGACAATAACTTGTAAAAGTCCAAACAAATACGTCACCAGGCTGAACTCACCTCATTAGAGTGTGCAGCTGCAGTAGAGCACGTCCAGGCCCGGCTTCAGTCGGTAGTGAGCAGCAGCAGCAGCAGCAGAGCACCTTCTGGTCTGGCGGCTTGGTTTCGCTTTCTACCTCACCGGAAAATTACGTCGTTATAACGAGAAAACGAATTTGTGTTACGAACGTCCAGGAACTCAAGCGCAGGACAACAGGAAGCGACACACACTGACAAACACTTTTCTACCGTAAACATATCAGGAGAATGGGTGAAACCAGCGGACCACAGACCAGACAAACCACCGTGATGAAGCTGTTGCATCCAGATCTGTGGCAGCACTGAAACAATGAAGGTCAGTTAGATTCATTAACTGACGTGACGAGCTGTGAGCGTGTGTGTGTGTGAACACGCGTGTGCCAGGATGTGAAATTAACTGTTTAAACTTTTAACATTTTTAATGAATTATACAAAACAAAGGAAAAAAAATGCAGCTTTTTGATAATTTTTTACCGTCTCCCGCAATTTCATCACAACAAATACGCTTAAAACATCACAACTTACATCGCAATTTTTCAGAAAAGCTGCCGCGAATTCAGACATTTTAGGAGCAACAATCTGGAAAAACGCCTGTGAAATCCTGGAGGGACTGATTAAGTTATATTGGAAATTTTTTTTGTGTCATTCGCATCCAAGTCTTCAATTCTTGGCCCTTAAAAATGGATAAAAAGTGCAAAATTTCTAATTGAGGCTGGTGTTGTGTCCCCAGAAAGTTCCTGTAAGTGTATATCGATGGATGGATCCATGTTTCCTACTATAAATACAGTCTTTGGTTGACATTTCACCAACTGTTGAGGCTCTAACATCAGTAGAATCTGATTTGTTCCATGTTTTTTGCTATTTTGGAGTGAAATCTACCCAAATTGATAATATTTTCAGATTTGAATACTGCAAAAAATTTTGGTTGTGGAAATAAAAGCTTGAAATCCAGAAACAGAACCCACCTGGCAGAGATTGGACGAGTTCTTCCTGCCTCCTGAACAAACTGATATTCCAGCCTACGGTTTGTTTAAAGCACTTTAAAGCGGCGAGTTCAGCTTCTTAGAAAGTGTAAAAACAACATGTGGCTCCCTGAGGTGTGTTTTCATTCCGATAGAACTCCCACGGACGCCCACTCGGCCCCACATCGCTGCTGGAGATGTGTTCCGACACCGTTTCCGTCCAGATTCAAAGGTGTTATCCTCGACCCGAGCCTGCTTCACAGGTCGGCGGGATGAAACGCTGCGAGGTGACGTCGCATCCAAAATAAACAGGAGGGTAGAAGTCTGGATGTCTCTGAGCAGAGGACTCACTTATAGGGAAGAAAACAGGTTGAATTTGAACTGTTGTAATGTTAATTCAAGCATGTTGGCATGAGGGTGTTTAGCTGGGTTGATTCTCCCTTTTCTGCAACACATTTGGTTCCATTATTCCACATTTAAACTATGTTATGTGGTTTTCATAGGGGTCTAGATGTTGGTGTTCATAGGGGTCTACATGTTGGTGTTCATAGGGGTCTAGATATTGGTGTTCATAGGGGTCTAGATGTTGGTGTTCATAGGGGTCTAGATATTGGTGTTCATAGGGGTCTACATGTTGGTGTTCATAGGGTCTAGATGTTGGTGTTCATAAGGGTCTACATGTTGGTGTTCATAGGGGTCTAGATATTGGTGTTCATAGGGGTCTACATGTTGGTGTTCATAGGGTCTAGATATTGGTGTTCATAGGGGTCTACATGTTGGTGTTCATAGGGGTCTAGATGTTGGTGTTCATAGGGGTCTACATGTTGGTGTTCATAGGGTCTAGATGTTGGTGTTCATAGGGGTCTAGATGTTGGTGTTCATAGGGGTCTAGATGTTGGTGTTCATAGGGTATAGATGTTGGTGTTCATAGGGTCTAGATGTTGGTGTTCATAGGGGTCTAGATGTTGGTGTTTATAGGGTCTAGATGTTGGTGTTCATAGGGGTCTAGATGTTGGTGTTCATAGGGGTCTAGATGTTGGTGTTTATAGGGGTCTAGATGTTGGTGTTCATAGGGGTCTAGATGTTGGTGTTCATAGGTTCTAGATGTTGGTGTTTATAGGGGTCTAGATGTTGGTGTTCATAGGGGTCTACATGTTGGTGTTCATAGGGGTCTAGATGTTGGTGTTCATAGGGGTCTAGATGTTGGTGTTCATAGGGTCTAGATGTTGGTGTTCATGGGGTCTAGATGTTGGTGTTCATAGGGGTCTAGATGTTGGTGTTCATAGGGTCTAGATGTTGGTGTTCATAGGGGTCTAGATGTTGGTGTTCATAGGGGTCTAGATGTTGGTGTTTATAGGGTCTAGATGTTGGTGTTCATAAAGGTCTAGATGTTGGTGTTCATAGGGGTCTAGATGTTGGTGTTCATAGGGGTCTAGATGTTGGTGTTCATAGGGGTCTAGATGTTGGTGTTCATAGGGTATAGATGTTGGTGTTCATAGGGGTCTACATGTTGGTGTTCATAGGGGTCTAGATGTTGGTTCAATTCAATTCAGTTTTATTTATATAGCACATATTTACAACACAGGTTGTCACAAAGCGCTTAACATTGTAAGAAAGAACAGGAAACAGAAAAACAGGAAACAGAAAAAGAAAAACCCAACAATCCAAGGTTGCTTTTAGATTCCCTATGAGCAAGCAGTGGTGTTCATAGGGGTCTAGATGTTGGTGTTCATAGGGGTCTAGATGTTGGTGTTCATAGGGTTCTAGATGTTGGTGTTCATAGGGGTCTAGATGTTGGCGTTCATAGGGGTCTAGATGTTGGTGTTCATAGGGGTCTAGATGTTGATGTTATATGTGCAGAGCTACAAGCTGCTTCCATGTTTGTCGTCATGTTGAAATTTAACAACACATGAGGCTGATTTTCCCTTAAAGAATGTTTCAGATGCTGGAAACAGAGAAACCGGTGATAATTCGACACACGTCACTCTTAAATGTCACGTTTATTAAAACACACCGTGAAAACAACGAGACCAGAGGAGCAGCAGATGAATTCCTCCTCTTTATGTAAAGCTGCAGCCTCATATTTCATCCAGAGTGTTGAAGGAAAAGGTGTAAACCAAAGCCTATGACGCCTACTTATCACATATAGCATTTCATCTTATATGAATCTATGAAGCAACACAGTGCAGAGCAGAGGCTTCTCTGTTTCAGCAGCAGTTTCAAGAGATTTTACTACTTTTCCTCCCTGTTTTCTTATTTTATTGTGTTTTTAAACTGCTATTTGTGCTGTCCATCCCAGACTGAATGACTCCTCACCTCACAGTTCATATGGAAAATGAAGGTGAGGAGCTCGGGGTGGTGGAGGGGCGTGGAGCACAATCCAACTGTGATGCTGTCAGATTTACACTTCTGCCAAATTCCCTTTTCATTAACCGTAATCGCAATCTTTTTGTAATCTTACCCAGACTGTAGTTATTATGGGATGCATGGATATGCAAGTTTATAAAGACAGAAAGATGGTTAAAAACATGGTTGTGTTACATCATGGGTCTTTTTTCCTTCCAGTTGTGGGGAATATGTCGGGGTGTATTAAAATCCATTCAAATTGACCCATAGTTGTCCATATGAAATATTATTACCATTGTTGTTTGTCAAAATATCTAAAAACTTGAACCTTGTCGTACTATACTGACACAGATCAGATTCTACTGATGTTAGAGCCTCAACAGTTGTTGAAATGTCAACAAAAGACTGCATTTATAGAAGGAAACATGGATCCATCCTTAGATATACACTTACAGGAACTTTCTGGGGACACAAAACCACCGTCATATGAAAATGTTGCACTTTTCTCCATTTTTAAGGGCCAGTAATTTAACATCTGTCCTCTGTTGGATCCATTTAATCATTTCAGTCTGTTGGAGAGTCTTCTGTCACCAGATTTCACGGCTGTGGAAGTTAAATTTCTGGAGATGTCAAACAGACTAAAAAATTGTACACTATTTCCCAGATTCGCCCTGGTTTGGTAAACGACAGATCATATGTAGCAAAACTGCAGAAAAAGTATTAATCTACATGTTAACTATTAAAAAAAGCAAAAGATGGAAGGAAAAGAAGGAGCAATCTATCGGTTCCCAGCATGAAACCATGACCTCAGACTGGCTGAAGGTCTTACGAACAGAACCACATCATCTGCAAAGAAGCAGAGACGTAACTCTGAGGCCACCAAACTGGAACATATTAGCACCAAAAAGTCAAACTGAAAATGGTTTTTCTCAGTAATATAAACAACAGTTGTATTTCCATTTAATTGTCAAGCATATTTAACGCAAACTTTTAAAATTTTGCAACAGATTAAGAAAAAGAAAACGCGAATTTAACTAGCCGTTTCTGAGCTAATAAACTAGGCTGCATAGTGTTGTCAGGAGGTGGCGCTGTAGGTAATAAGGCTGTAATAAACAGAGTAGAAGAAGACAGAAGTCTTTGTGAAAACAGTATCTTTATCTTCTCAAGAAGATCAGAATTTAACCAAGAAACATGGTATTTTTCAAAACTGAGGAAGTTTTTTCAAATTTTTCCATTTAGATTAACTTTTTTTACGTGATGCTTCAACATGCACTCTAAAACATCTGCCTATATATTGCTGTGATTAGTTTGCTCCTTTGTCCTTTGTGCACATCCAGTAGGAGTTGTTCATTTTGCTGTTTATGTAATGTGAAGCGTCTTGTTGTTTCCTCCTGTCATCAGACAACTTACTGTCCTGCATCACTTCTTTTCCATTTGTGTACATTTAAATCTTAGATCTGCAGCCCGAGCCACTTGCAGTATTATAAGATAAATCCCTTATAATTCTGATATAGCTTCAATATAGCAGTCACAGTATGTCTTCTCCAGTTCGCCTTATTTACATGATTTCCTTCTGCTTCTTCACACCCAGTGTTTACATCCCTCCTACATCTATAGGACGCATTCTGAAGCATAATTTCACAGCCAAGTGGGAATTAGGCCTCGCTAAATTATCAGGTGATAAATAACCCTCAACACTAAATTATGTCCCGAGCGCTGCTTTTGACAAAAACAAACTGTGTGCAGCAGGTTTCATTAATTACACCAAGTTTAAGGTAAAGTTAGACACGAGCAGTGAGAAGTTTTTCTGCAAGAGTCTCATAAAACTTACTGCGTAAACAATGAAAGGGTTACTTTGTCCACCAGAGACACACAATGTTTTTTTTATAAAGTCCTGCACTTAAACCCTGAGCAGATAAAATCACTTTTATAAGGTGCTCTGTGGAGTCTTTGACCTTTTTTTTTATGACTGGGTCTCTGTCTTGTTCATTGTGTGCACATGTGGATGACAGAGTTTACATCCACTGTTGTACAGGGTGCACTAACATATTAAGATACAGGACTGTCCTCAAAAACTGAGTGATCAAGTAAGAAAGAACCTAGTGAGGGAGCCACCAAGATACCAATGACTCCTGATGATGTAAAGCATGGTGGTGGAAGTATCAAGATGTGAAGCATGGTGTTGTCAGCATCCATCAGACTAGATGCTTTGTTTGGTGGACATCAAAAACTGTACATCATGTACATCATCCCCACTATGAAGCATGGCGGTGGCAGCATCATGATGTGAAGCATAGAGGTGGCAGCATCATGATGTGAAGCATGGTGGTGGGAGCATGGTGGTGGCAGCATCATGATATGAAGCATGGTGGTGGGAGCATGGTGGTGGCAGCATCATGATATGAAGCATGGTGGTGGGAGCATGGTGGTGGCAGCATCATGATGTGAAGTATGGTGGTGGCAGCTTCATGACGTGAAGCACGGTGGTGGCAGCATCATTATGTGAAGCATGGTGGTGGCAGCATCATGATATGAAGCATGGTGGTGGGAGCATCATGATGTGAAGCATGGTGGTGGCAGCATCATGATGTGAAGCACGGTGGTGGCAGCATCATGATGTGAAGCACGGTGGTGGCAGCATCATGATGTGAAGCATGGTGGTGGCAGCTTCATGACGTGAAGCACGGTGGTGGCAGCATCATTATGTGAAGCATGGTGGTGGCAGCAGCATCATGATATGAAGCACGGTGGTGGCAGCATCATGATGTGAAGCACGGAGGTGGCAGCATCATGATGTGAAGCACGGTGGTGGCAGCATCATGACATGAAGCACGGTGGTGGCAGCATCATGATGTGAAGCATGGTGGTGGCAGCATCATGATGCTCCTCTTCTAAAATTGCAGCATCCAGATGTTGAGCCTGATTGAACACAGGACCAATGCAGGAACTTGAAGGAGGTGAATTCTTATGCCGTCACTTATGTTCCATTTTAGATTTTTAATTAGTGACATCACTCTGTAAAAATCTGTTTTCACTTTGACATGAAAGAGTCTTTAAATTCTTGTCAAAACTAATTGACAGGATCTGAATGTTGTCAGTCAGTAAAAGGGGTTTAATGCTTGTTAAAGTGGCAGCAGAGAGGCTCAGGAGGCTGCAGCTGGGAACATGTTTCATCTTCCATGATGCCAACTCGTCCTTCTGTCTCCTCCTGTGACCAGGAAATTACCTTCCGCTGCCTTCAATGGAGGATTTTTCAATTACTTAAACGCTGCTTGTGGAGACGAGAAGCAAAGCGGCTTACTGGAGGAGCTTAGAGCGAGTAAACACAGGTGAATCCTCCGCGGACGTCTTTCATCGCCGTCGTTGGTGTTGATGTTCCTCAAGTTGCTGCAGTGCAAAGGCCTGTTTTCACCCTGAGAGCTGCTGCTGAGGCCAAACGTACACCGACGTTTAGTACCGAGTGCAGAAGCAGCCTTTGTTCTGAAGATGTCGTTTCATTGAAGTGTGATTGCAGAACACAGTTTGCAGCTTTAACCCTGAGAAGCCTGTGCAGCGTCTCCGCCGGGGACGAAGCGTGAACGCAGCTTTTCATGCGCTGGACTGGAGAGCTGGAGTGTTTTCCTTCTTCCCCGGCAGCCTGCGGCCAACAGCCCGAGGCCAGAGGAAGAAAGACCACATGAAGCCCGAATTAGACGGAGCCGTAAATATTTGATGAGCTGCTGCATGTTTCCAGCAGCTTCACGGGCGTCCAAGGTCACAAGACTCTGCAGCAAACACACAGCGTCACGGACACACACGTGTCGTCTCACACTGACTGCTGCTGTAGCCGTGTTCCACAGATCATACATGCACTAAACACATTTCCACACATCAACTCAAATGTAGGAGGCCATTTCTGTTTCTTCCTGTCTTTACTTGTTGTCGTGACGTCCGTCCACAACAGGATCATTATTATTATTATTGTTATTCATCAGTTTAGGATTTCTGCCTCATTAATGAATTTCCTTTAGGATCAATGAAGTGCCGACCGAATATACAGACAACAGAAATACAGAAATAAATACATAAAATTAGATTTTCAGGAAAACAATATCAGGAAATAGGCAGTTAAATTACAAAAATAGAAAAAAATTAAATGAATTTATAAATAGATCTTTTTTAAATTACTAAATTTGGATATAAATAAAAAATATGGAAATTCAGAAATACATAAAGGTAGAAATTCAATAAAATTAATAATTAAATAAATTAATTCATATAAAAACAGAAATATAAAATAGAAATATAGAAAATATAGAGATAGAAAATACTGTAATATAGAAATACAGAATAACATATATAAAGAAAAAATGTAGAAATAAATAAATATAGAAATTCAATAAAAATAAAAAATAATTAATTAATTCATATAAAAACAGGAAAATAAATTTAAAATATAAAAATATAGAAATACAAAAATGGTGAAATATATAAATGTAGAATAAAATATATATAAAGAAAAAAATGCAGAAATAAACAAATGTAGAAATTCAGAAATACATTAAAGTGTAAATTCAATAAATATTAATAAATAAATAATAATGAATAAAAACAGGCAAATAAATTAAAAATATAGAAAATATAGGGAAAAAATGGTGAAATATATAAATGTAGAATAAAATATATACAGAGAAAAAATGTAGAAATAAATAAATGTAGAAATTTTAAAAAACAAGTAAGAATACAAAAAAAAAAAAGAATTCAAAAATTCATACAAAAATAACAATATGTGGAGATATGTGGAGGACTAATAAATGAAAAAACTACAAAAGTGCAAATAAATAAATAAATGTATGAATACGTCACTAAATGCATACATTTAGAAAGAAATAGAAGCAGAAATTCAGACAAAAAAATATATAAAAATATATTTATTTCTGTGCACATTTACAAAAAAGTAAACCTAGAAATGTAGTAAAAAAAAAACAAGAAAAGAATAAATATATTTAGAAATTCATTAAAATGTCAGCTGTAGAAATAGGCAAACAAATAAAAAATAGAAATAATTAGATAAATATAGAAATACATTTATAAACGTAAAAATGTAGAAATATATGAAAGTAGAAATTCCCCAAAAGTAAAGTTTGAAATTCTGAAAAAATAATAGATGTAGAAACAGTCAAACAAATGAAGAAATGTAAATATAATAAAACATAAAATAAGCAAATGCAACAAATACTAATAAATACATAAATTAATTTAGAAATAATTAGGTATTAAATCATATTTAAAATAAATGTGATTTTTAGAAATAATTAAACATAGAAATTCAGAAATGTAGAAAAGTAGAAATCCAGATTTTTTTAAAATAAAGACAGATAAAATAAATAAATAAATTTAAAATAAATTTAGAAATGCAGAAATGGCCTAAATAAACTTAATGAAAGGAAGTTATTTTTATTATATTTTTTTGTCATGATCAAAATGTCTTTAATTATTTTGTGCCATATTCTGAGAAATATTTTCCCAATCTTTTCCTGATGTTTACTTGTGGGCCGAGAACAGAACCGTGAGGGACTCCTGTTTTCATCTCCAACAAATGAGGATTTCTGATTTATTCAACGTTTAAATGCAACGTCTGAAGTATTGTACTCATGAACGTATGATAAATAATATATATATATAAATTAATCTAAAATATTTATAGCAGATTCTACGATCTCTAATGTATAAAAAATGAAAAACACTCGCAGCTTGTTGGTGCATCAGCTGTATGAAAGGCACCTGATCGATTCATCAATGCGATCGGCGCTCTCAGACATGATTAAAGCGTCGTCGCTGCTCCACTCCTTTACATTTAAATCAGCCCAGAGGAGATCAGAGAGGATCTCAGCCTCCGTCTCTCTGCTGGCTTCGGTCCACCTGTGCTGAATCAAGCCGCTGCCACTCATCCATCTGCTGCAAACACAGACGGTCTGCATGTTCGCCGGCATGTCGGTTATCTGACGGAGGGAAAACAGGAAGAAAGCAGCTCTGACTGGTCGGTTAGGAGCTTTAGAAGCAGGAGAATCTACCTTTAGAGGTTCAGTTTTGTCTGGACACTCAGGAAGCATCGTGAGGAGGTTAAAGGTTAAGCTGCTGTCATTATGGATCCATCGGCCGGTCGTTGCTTGATCTGTTCCAGCACATTTGCACATTTGATCTCATGCAACCATCAAATTTGCACCTTTTTTGTGTATAAAACTGATAAAGTGAATTAATTGCAACACTGACATATAACCCATTTGGCAAGGTTTGGGTCTATCCTGGGTTCTCTATCTCATCTGGCCTGAGGTGTTTCCAGGCTTTACTTAGCAAACTAGGCTGGACATTACCTCCATTTTCCAGATCCTTCAGAGGGAAACTGAGGTTGTACCGGGCCAGATGAGATATATAACCCATCCGGCAAGGTTTAGATCTACCCTGGATTCTCTATCTCATCTAGCCTTAGGTGTTTCCAGGCCAGATGAGATATATAACCCATCCAGCATGTTTTAGTCTATCCTGGGTTCTCTATTTTTTCTGGTCTGAGGTGTTTCCAGGCCAGACAAGATATATAATTCATCCAGCAAGTTTTGAGTCTACACTCGGTTCTCTGTCTCATCTGGCGTGAGGTGTTTCTAGGCCAGGTGAGATATATAACACATCCTGTAAGTTTTGGGCCTACCCTGGATTCTCTATCTTATCTGACCTGAGGTCTTTCCAGGCTGGATTAAACATATAATCTGTCCAGCAAGTTTTGGGTCTACCATGGGGGTTTTCTCATCTGGTCTGAGGTGTTTCCAGGCCAGATGAGATATATAATTCATTCAGTAAGGTTTGGGTCTACCGTGGGTTCTCTATCTCATCTGGCCTTAGGTGTTTCAAGGTCAAATGAGATATATAACCCCCTAGGCAAGTTTTGTTTGTATTCTGGCTTCTCTTTCTCATCTGGCCTGAAGTGTTTCCAGGTTTTATTTAGCAAACTCAGCAGGACATTCCCTCTGTTTTCTAGATCCTTCAGAGGGAACCTGAGGTTGTCCCATGCCAGATGAGATATATAACCTGTCCGGCAAATTTTGTGTCCACCCTGGGTTCTCTATCTTATCTGGCCTGAGGTGTTTCCAGGCCAGACGAATGCTTTTTTTACACAGAGAATTTTTATAGCACTCACGTAATGTGACATATCAAAGGTGGAACATTTTGCCTTGTTGTTGAGGAAACAAATTATGGAACATTCTTCTGTCTAAAGTTTCCACTGTAAAATAAAACATTTATATTAATGCAGCAGTGATATTAATCAAAAACCAACATATATTAATTACATTAAAACACTGACTAGGGGAATATTTTACTTCACAATGCCCTCTTTTGCTTTCATACCTATTAATAAGGTATATTTGTGTTCATAATACATAACCATTACCACTGCAGCTACAATATGAACCCAAACCAAGAGGAGAACAGAACACAGAAGTACTCGAATCAGTACTAAAATAACACCAGTTCTATCTTTCTGAACATGTAATTCTTGTTATTTTTTCTTTTGTTTTTGGACTCAGCAAAACGCTCAAAGACTTGGGATTCGATTCAGGAGAATGATGCAGTTCTTCTGGCTGGTGACAGTCTGTGATTTACAGCGTTCATCTGAGGCCGTCGGGCTGTAAATGTGAAGTGAGTGAAGATGTGATTACTTCAAAATATCCATGAAGCATTAACTTCTCTTTCAGTTGCTCTTTCTGGGATGTGTTTTTGTGATTCTATGGTGGTGCCACACTTACCTTAAACTCCAAACTATCTGACACTGAGCTGTATTCAACAGTTAGTCCAGTTTAGCTCTGCTTTTTTATCTTCTACAACCTGTTTTCATTCCCACTGTTGGATTGTTGGGTTTTTCTGTTTCCTGTTTTACTGTTTCCTGTTCTTTCTTACAATGTTAAGCGCTTTGTGACGACCTGTGTTGTAAATATGCGCTATATAAATAAAACTGAATTGAATTGAATTGAATTGTTAAACTCTGTCATTTTCTCAAAGCTGCTGGTATCGCCGAGATGCACATAAGGCTTAATACTCACTAGTGAAGTTTCTCGGTATACAGTTTTTCAAAATAGAGCCTGGGGTAGACCCAAAATTTGCTGGATGAATTATATATCTCATCTGGCCTGGAAACACCTCACGCCAGATGAGATAGGGGACACAGGGTGGACCCAACACCTGCCAGAGAGGTCATATTTCATCTGGCCTGAAAACACCTGAGCCCAAATGAGACAGAGAAGCCAGGGTAAACCCAAAACTAGCTCTATGGGTTATATATCACATCTGGCCTGGAAACACCTCAGGCCATGTGAGATAGAGAACCCAGGGTAGACCAAAACTTCACGGACAGGCTTTATATCAAATCTGGTCTGGAAAAACCTCAGGCCAAGTTACATAGAATACTTTGGGTAGACCTAAACTTGCTGGATGGGTTATATATCTCATCTGGCCTGGAAACACCTCAGGCCAGATGTGATATATAACCCATTCAGCAAGCTTTGGTCTACCCTGGGTTCTCTATCTCACCTGGCCTGAGGTGTTTCCAGGCCAAGTGAGATAGAGAACCCAGGGTAGACCAAAGCTTGCTGGATGGATTATATATCACATCTGGCCTGGAAACACCTCAGGCCAGGTAAGATACAGAACTTTGGGTAGACCAAAACGTGCCGGACAGTTTTTATATCTCATCTGGCCTGGAAACACCTCAGGTCAGGTGACATAGAGAAACCAGAATAGATCAAAATATGCCGGATGGGTTATATATCTCATCTGGCCTGGAAACACCTCAGACCAGATGAGATAGAGAACCCAGGGTGGACACAAAACACAAGACGCCAAATCATTTTCATTGGGAGTCATTCATTTCCTGAAACAGCAGGTTATTGTGGGTTTTAGGTTACAAGGAGGTTCCCGGTGGACTATTTTCAAGGGCGGATTAATACTTAGCTATCTTCCTGTGTTGTTTATGTCCTCTGTGTCTGCAGCGAAGCACTTTTAGCTTTAGTATCTCATCCTGTATGTTTGTGCAGCCAAACACTTCTCCTCCCCGTTGCATTTACACCCCGGAGCGTTAATGAACAGCGCCGAGCTCATTGTGAATAACGACACAGAAATGTCAGCGTCGAGCCACTGGCCTCCTTTTTGTTGTCGCTCGCTCTGAAATATTGATGAGCCTTTCCTTTTCGCCGTCTCAGATATTCGCCTCTGACGGATGAACGCTCGGTTGTGTTTCCCTGCCAGACGAGCCGGGACTGTTTACTGTTAACAAACGCCGCAGCGCAGGCCGACCATCCTGCCGCGCAAAGAACAGTTTGTCGCTGTTTTCATCTCGCTGCCACTCGTGCCCAGTTTGTTTTTCCCCCTTTCCTCGAGAGCTGCTTCATACGCCGCCTTTGTTTTTACCTCCTGCCGCTAATTCCATCCCCTCTCCCCCCTCCGAGCTTCGTTTGCCGGGCAGCACATCTCCCCGGCTGTGATTTATCGCCGCTCGGTGGCTTTTCGGGTAATTCCCAGGTGACGCTACCTGTCTCAGCGACCGCCCAAAATAGAAGACTTATCGCCCAGAAGTAGATGCGAGCAGGAAACCTCTGGTTCACTAAAAGGTTCCTGAGACAAACGAGTTAGAGGCGGATTAAAAAGATCCTCCTGCAGCACGTAATCGCTTCCAGTGTGATATGAAAAACCTGTTGACAACTGATCAGTCATTCACCGAGAGCTGCGCCTCCATCAACCAAGGCTTTTATCATGAGTAATAAAAGGCTTTTTTTTCCCTTCACAAGGACACGATAACTGTGTGCTCCCATCCCCCTGGTCTTTATCTGCGTTTTCAATTTGTGGCTGAAAAATCCAGAGTGGAGAAAATAAGAGAAATCTGCCATGAAAGCTGAATGTGACAAAGTGCAGCGAACACAGATGTGATAATGAACGATGAAGCAGGTGTTTTTAAAATCGAGTGCACAGGGAGCCTTTCCTTTCTTCCTCGGCATGTGCATTTCTTCTTCTTTTTTGTTGGGGTTTATGTTACAACCAGCTCGTAAGGGGAGAGGGAAGTAACATAAAACCCAGATGTTATAAGGTGAATTAAAGTTATTTATTAACAAAAGCAAAGATTTAACAATAAAAACAGAAGTGAGGCAACTAAAGACTAAACGAGTGCCATGACAAAAGGTGAAAACGAGAACAAAAAGTCTACAGTGTCGACCCAAAACTTGCTCGAAGGGTTATATATCTCATCTGGCCTGGAAACACCTCAGGCCAGATGAGATAAAGAACCCAGGATAGAACCACAACTTGCCCGAGGGGTTATATATCTCACTTGGCCTTGAAACACCTAAGGCCAGATAAGATAGAGAATCGACGGTAGACCCAAAATTTGCCGGACAGGTTATATATCTCATCTGGCCTGGGACAACCTCAGGTTCCCTCTGAAGGATTTGGAAAATGGGAGAATGTCCTGCTGAGTTTGCTAAATAAAGCCTGGAGACACCTCAGGCCAGATGAGATAAAGATCCCAGGGTAGACTCAAACCTTACGAAATTAATTATATATGTCTCATCTGGCCTGGAAAGATCTCAGACCAGATGAGACAGAAAATCCAGGGTAGACCTAAAATTTGCTGGACAGGTTATATACCTCATCTGGCACTGGACAACCTCAGGTTCCCTCTGAAGTATCTGGAAAACAGGAGAATGTCATGCTGAGTTTAGCTAAATAAAGCCTGGAGACACCTCAGGCCAGATGAGATAAAGAACCCAGGGTAGACTCAAACCTTGCTGAATGAATTATATATATCTCATTTGGCCTGGAAAGACCTCATACCAGATGAGACAAATCCCTATGGTAGACCCAAATATTGCTTGAATGATTATATATTTAATCCGGCCTTGAAAGACTTCCAGTCAGATAAGTTAGAGAACCCAAGGTAGACCCAGAACTTGCCGCATGGGTCATATATCTCATCTGGCTTGGAAACACCTCAGGCCAGATGAGATAGAAAACCAAGGTAGACTAAAACATGCTGGATGGGTTATATATTTCATCTGACCTGGAAACACCTCAGACCAGAAAAAATAGAGAACCCAGGGTAGACCCAAAACTTGCTGGACAAGTTATATATCTCATCTGGCTTGGAAACATCTCAGGCCAGATGAGATAGAGAACCCAGGGTAGACTAAAACATGCTGGATGGGTTATATATCTCACCTGGCCTGGAAACACATCAGACCAGATGAGATAAACCCAATGGTAGACCCCAAATTTGCTTGGAGGATTATATATTTAATCCGGCCTGGAAAGGCCTCAGGACAGATAAGTTAGAGAACCCAGGGTAAACCCAAAACTTGCCGAATGGGTCACATATCTCATCTGGCCTGGAAAAACCTCAGACCAGAAAAAATAGAGAACCCAGGGTAGACTAAAACATGCTGGA
Organism: Dascyllus trimaculatus; assembly: GCA_024666655.1. Lineage (NCBI taxonomy): Eukaryota > Metazoa > Chordata > Actinopteri > Pomacentridae > Dascyllus > Dascyllus trimaculatus. The sequence continues at coordinate 2,042,376 of CM045464.1, read as the reverse complement.
TGGGTTATGTATCTCACCTGGCCTGGAAACACCTCATGTGGGGTCTATCCTTTGGGCCCATCCCATCTGGTCTGAGGTGTTCCTAGGCCAGATGAGATATATAAGTCCTCTGGCAAGTGAAAAACCTTTTCGTAATGTTAGGTTGAGAACATTCCTCTGTGTTGAAATTCATTTTCCCTTAAAACGCTCTTTAAACATTTGATTAAAGCATTTTCTATTAAACTTTATTAGAACTTGTACGTAGCCGATGTTGCAGCCGTCAAATCAAACCCGCCTCATGTCGGACAAATGGTTCTGACTGGCCCGGTTCAGGAAACACCGAATGCAAATCTGTTTCTGCAGAGCAAACACGAGCTGTCAGATCCGTCTGATTCCCAGAACGGCGTTTAGAAGCTGAGAAGACTCCAGACGCCGGGTTTGTTTCCCAGTCACATCTTAATCAGGGCGGAACCGGGCCGCGGAAAAGGCTCTTTTCACTCCACGATCCTCCCCGACTGATCCGGATCCGTTCAGAATCACTTCAGCCACCGCAGAGAGTTTAATTAATGTGCTGCGATTTATTCACTGCAGCGGAGTGAGAGAATAGACGAGGAGTGAAGCATCATAAATTAGCGCGTTTGCAGCTCGGCGGGCCAGATGGCGCCGTCGGTAGAGGGGCTCGTTTTAATTCTGATCCACCAGATGTCCTCGTCTTCCTCGTGTTTGTTTGCGGTAAAGAGACCTCGACAGCATCACGTCAGACGTCATGTTCCTCCGCTGGCAGATGGCGGCGGCAGGAGAAACCTCTTTCAGGGGGGGCCTCCGGGTTTCAAAACGGCTTCGAGGTTTTCTGAACAGGTTTCAGAGCCGGGATGTGATTCGTCCCAACAGGAGCGAAGCAGCTCAGCGACGACGTCATCATCCTTTTGAGTTCTTAATTAAAGAGCTGGGCAGTTTAGTGGCTCCTTATTCCACATCAAATAAACCATCTGCACAATATAAGTTTTATTAAATGCTAGAAGCAACGACCGACTCAGCTGCAACCAACAGTTACGGAATTATGGAACCACTCGGTTGAACTGCAGGCAGTGTTTCCTCAGAGAGACTGAGAGGAGAATCAAACCTACTGGATCAATAAATAAATGAAGCATCGATCAGAAACAGTGAACAGAGACAGTAGTTGGAAGATACATCCAGTATGGTGAAATAAGTGTACCTTTTTCAAATTAAGTCATTTTTATAACATTTGAGTCATTTTTTGTCAAATTTTGAGTCATTTTTGTTCAATTTTTGATTCATTTTCTGTCACATTTTGAGCCATTATGACTAATTGTGAGTGACGTGGGACAAATTTCTAACAATTTTGTCAAATGTGAAGTTATTTTTTAAAATTTTGACTCATTTTTGTACAATTCTGTCCAATTTTGAGCCATTTTGTTAAATTTTGAGTCCCTTTAGACAAATTTTGAGTTATTTAAGACAAATGAGTCATTTTCTTTTCAAATTTTGAGTCATTTAACCAAATTTGAATTGTTTTGTCAAATTCTTAGTAATTTAAGACTAATATTGAGTCATTTTTGTTAAATCCAGTGCCTTTTTAAAAGAATTTAAGTAATTTTGTCAAATTTTGAGTAATTTTTTTGTCACATTTGAGTCATTTAAGACTAATCATGGGTCGTTTTCTTTTCAAATGTTGAGTCATTTCTGTCAAATTCTGAGTAATTTAAGACAAATATTGAGTCATTTTCAAAGATTTTTGTGTCATTTTTTAAAATTAAATCCAGTCTTTTTTGTAAGATTTGGAGTCATTTTGACAAATTTTTAGTCATTTAAGACAAATTTTGAGTAACTTTTTCCAGTTTTGATTCATTTTGTTAAATTTTTTGTGATTTTGTTAAATTTTGAGTCCCTTAAGACAAATTTTGAGCTATTTAAGACAAATAAGTCATTTTTGTTCAATTTGAGTCATTTTTTTGTCACATTTGAGTCATTTGGGACAAATCTTGAGTCTTTTTCTTTTCAAACTTCAAGTCGTTTTGGTCAAATTCTGTGTTTTAAGACAAATATTGAGTGATTTGGACGATTTCTGAGTCATTTTTGTTAAATTTTGAGTCTTTTTTCCCCCAATTTTGACTGATTTTGTTAAAATTTGAGTCATTTTTTGTCAGACTTTCAGTCATTTTTGTTAAATTTTAAGTCATTTTGTCATATTGTGAGTCATTATATCAAATTGAGAATCATTTTGTCAAAGTTTGAGCCATTTAAGACTAATTGTGAGTCATATGGGACAAATTTTGAGTTATTTTGTTAAATTTTGAGTCATTTTTTGTCAAATGTTGAGTCAATGTTTTAAAAAATTTGACTAATTTTTGTACAATTTTGTAAATTATGAGTCACTTAATACAAATTTCGAGTTATTTAAGACAAATGAGTCATTTTTGTTCAATTTTTGGTCACAATCACATTTGAGTCATTTGGGAAAAATCTTTAAATTTTTTCAAATTTTGAGTAATATTGGTCAAATTTTGATTAATGTAAGACTAATATTGTCATTTTTGTTAAATCCCGAGTCTTTTTGTCCAATTGTGAGTCATTTTATCAAATTTCGAGCCATTTAAGACTAATTCTGAGTCATATGGGACAAATTTTGAGTCATTTTTAAAAAAAAAATTGAGTCATTTTTGTACAAATTTGTTAAATTTTGAGTATTTTTTTCTTAAATGTTGAATATTTTGTCAAATCTTGAGTCATTTAAGACAAATGTTGAGTCACTTTTCTTCACTTCTTCTAATCTCACATCAACAAACAGCTCAGTTTCTTATTTTTTTAGCTTCGCTGCTGTTTTTCTTATCTTGTCCTTTTCTTTCTGAGCTGGACCTGAAATATTCCGACTGATTTAAGATTAATCTGATTTAATTTAATTTAAAAACGTGTTTTCCTGATCTCCTGATGGAAACAGAATCATCTCGATGGATTTTCGTTGACGTGTTTGAGGACGAATCGACTAATCAGAGCAGATTAAACCACATAATGATCCAGTCTTTGTTCCTTTTCATGCAGAATCTGATCGGATTTAGATAAAATATAAGAACTCAGTCTGATCCTGGATGAAACCAGCAGCTTGTAAATGAAAACCTGACGCTGCGTTTCACTTTGACTCGATCCACAGCTGAGTTTTATGTTTGTTTCTTTATAAACTGGAAGAAAAGGAGAAATTCTCCAGGTTAAGTCGCTGAAACTTGATGTTTATTGTGTATTTTAGGGATCAGATCAACAGTTCATGTTGACGATTCGATGCGACGATTTAATCTGAGCATTTCTGGTTGGTTTTACTGAAATAAGACACATTAAAATGGCAGAGAGGAACTTTTTCTTTCATTTGTTTGATTTTTTTGCTTTTACCTCTCAAACTCTTTACTTCTCTACATTTAACTTTGATTTTACCGACAGAAAATATGATTATTCAGATGATACTTTGCCCTTTTTGTTGCATAATTTCCCATTAAAATGCAGCAAACCCTCAGAAAATATTCAGCTAAAGCATTTATTTAACCATCAGACTGATTTCTGAAGCCTCCTCTGTGAGTAAACATCTGAAGAACATCCTAGTGGAATAAACTCAAGTCTGAACTGGGCTTTTATTTTGAAAGTTGAACCCTCAGTGTCTCTGCTGTGTGAAGACGTCTGCTGCCACCTGGTGGTTGAATCCAGAAGAACAGAGCATCAGACGGGACAGAAACTCACAACCACCGGAGTGTTTTGCTTCTCTGTGAGGCTTTTAGACGTTAAAACGAACCAAAACGTTTAATTTACACCTAAAAATGAGCTTTTCTCTGGTGTTTGATGGATGCAGAGTTATTTAAAAGCCACTTTTACAAATGTTGAGTCATTTTTTGTTAAATTTTGAGCCTCTTAGGACAAATTTCGAGTTATTTAAGACAAATGAGTCATTTTTGTTCAATTTTGAGTCATTTTTTGTCACATTTGAGTCATTTGGGACAAGTCTTGAGTCTTTTTCTTTTCAAATTTTGAATAATTTTTGTCAAATATTGAGTCATGTAAGACAAATATGAGTCATTTTGTCCAATTTTGATTCATTTAAGACTGATATTGAGTCATTTTTCTTAAATCTTGACACTTTGTGTCCAATTTTGAAACATTTTGTTAAAATTTGAGTCATTTTTTTGTCACATTTTGAATCATTTCTGTTAAATGTTGAATCATTTAAAAAAAAAAAAAAAGTCTCATTTTTGTATAATTTTGTTAAATTATGAGTTATTTTTGTTAAATTTTAGGTAATTTAACAAAAGTCATTTTATCAAATTTTGAGTCCTTTGTCACATTTTAAGTCATTTAAGACAAATTTTGAACAGTTTTTTGTCCATTTTATTTCATTTTTGTCCAATTTTGAGTCATTTTTGGTCACATTTGAGTCATTTGGGACAAATCTTGAGTCATTTTCTTTTCAAATGTTGAGTTTTTGTCCAATTTTGAGTAATTTCTTCAAATTTTTAATAATTTTGGTCAAATTCTGAGTCATTAAAATTGATATTGAGTCATTCTGAATGATTTTTTAATCATTTTTGTTAAATCCTGAGTCTTTTTGTCCAATTTTGAGTCATGTTTTGACAAATTTTGAGAGATTTAATTAAATTTTGAGTCATTTCTGTCAAATATTGATTCATTTTTTAAAATTTTGACTAATTTTTGTTTATTTTTGTTAAATTTTTAATTATTTCTGTCACATTTTGAGTCATTTTTGTCAAATTTTGAGTCATTTGGGACAAATCTTGAGCCAGTGTCTTTTGAAATTTTGAGTAATTTTTGTCAAATATTGAGCCATTTTGTCAAATTTCAAGTCATTTTTCAAATGTTTAGTCATTTTTGTCAAATTTGGAGTCATTTAAGACGAATATTGAGTCATTATTTACGATTTTGAGTTATTTTTTGTCACATTTTGCGTCATTTTGTCAAATGTTGAGTCATTCTTTAAAGTTTTTCTGCCGTTTGATGAGTGCAGAGTTATTTAAAAGCAGTATTTTAAGACATATCTGCTCTTAGGTTCATATTTCATAATAAAACGTTGGATTATTTGGAAACATTCATTCAGGTTTGACTTGGTTTTTTTCTCTTTCTCCTCCAGTCATCGGTGGATTTTCCTGCAGTAACTCGACTCACGTGGTTCGACTTCTTGTCCGGGCGACTCAACAGCTGCAGACAGAAACTCGTCACAACAAAACGCAGTCTGTCAGTGGTGAAGCTTCCAAAACATCTCCACAGGAGTTTTTTATTCAGCCAGGAGTCTCACAAACGCCGTCCTGTCGGCAGCAGAAAGAAAACACGACTGTTCAGGGGTTAGAATGAAGGATTGAATCACACTAAGCAAGTACAAGAACTCTTTTACATTACATATAAAAGAGTAAATAAAAACAAACTAAAATTATACTGATAGTAGCAACAATTTTTAAATGTAACTTTACATTAAAATCCTGTATATTTAAAACATCCACCAATAAAATTAATCAATTACTTTAAAGAACATGAAGCCCCAATTGTCAAACTTATGTTATTATTTATTATCCAGGCCTGTGGTAGCAGTGTAGCATTTAACAATAGCTAAAGCTGTAGTATGGTAGTATCTTAGCAGTTAGCATTAGCATTACAGGCAAATCCAATGGGGTTGTTGGTGGTTATCATTAGCACGTAGCATTTGCAGCTGGCTAAATGTTAGCATCGGCACTGGTCACTACCTGGAGCATCTCCTAAACAGGCCTGGGTCAGTTGAACGTGGCAGTGCTGGTTGAATTAGCATTAGCATTTAGCTAAATGGTAGCATCGGCACTGGTCACTACCTGGAGCATCTCCTAAACAGGCCTGGGTCAGTTGAACGTGGCAGTGCTGGTTGAATTAGCATTAGCATTAGCATTTAACTAAATGGTAGCATCGGCACTGATCACTAAATGGAGCAGCTCCTAAACGGACCTGGGTCAGTTGAACGTGACATTACTGGTTGGATTAGCAGTTAGTATCAGAAGGCTTATGGTAGCAGTGTAGCATTTAACAATAGCTAAAGCTGTATTAGTATGGTACTTCCCTAGCAGTTAGCATTGGCATTTAGCAGTTAGCATTAGCATTATAGGGGAATACGTCTGTATAGTCTACTTGTGGGTGGTGACGTTGGTTGTAGTATATTTTAAACAATTAGTGGTTAGCACTAGCATGTAGCATTTGCAGTTAGCTAAATGGTAGCATCGGCACTGGTCACTAACTGGAGCAACTCCTAAACGGACCTGGGTCAGTTGAACGTGGCAGTGCTGGTTGAATTAGCAGTTAGCATTAGCATTTAGCTAAATGGTAGCATCTGCACTGGTAACCACCTGGAGCATCTCCTAAACAGGCCTGGGTCAGTTGAATGTGGCAGTGCTGGTTGAATTAGCATTAGCATTAGCATTTAACTAAATGGTAGCATCGGCACTGATCACTAAATGAAGCAGCTCCTAAACGGACCTGGGTCAGTTGAACGTGACATTACTGGTTGGATTAGCAGTTAGTATCAGAAGGCTTATGGTAGCAGTGTAGCATTTAACAATAGCTAAAGCTGTATTAGTATGGTAGTTCCCTAGCAGTTAGCATTGGCATTTAGCAGTTAGCATTAGCATTATAGGGGAATACGTCTGTATAGTCTCCTTGTGGGTGGTGACGTTGGTTGTAGTATATTTTAAACAGTTAGTGGTTAGCACTAGCATGTAGCATTTGCAGTTAGCTAAATGGTAGCATCGGCACTGATCACTACCTGGAGCATCTCCTAAAGTGATTCCAGAGATGTGTTGGAATCACTGCTCACTGGTAGGTATAGAGACAGATTAAGGATCCGAGGTCCTTCATTGAGGATGAATCCTTTCTTTTAGCTCAAGTGTCTGGTGTTTAAATTAACTAGATTTTCTTTCGAGTGCTTTTTAGACTTTAAGTTCAAAGGACCAGAACCTCAAAGTTTTCAGGTTCATGACTTCAAAGCTTCTTTCTTCAGAGCCTGGAGGGAGAAGCTGCTGCTGGAGGCTGTAAACGTTCACATTAACGAGGCTTTCAGTCAGTCGGAGTCACGAAAGAGAGAAGAGGAACCTCAGACCTGAACCTGGACTTAACGAGGAGAGAAGAGCCGGAACACCTGAGTCCAGTTAGAGGATCCAACGAGCTGCAGGACCTTCAGAGACTCTTCACCGAGGGGAGTCCAGACATGAAGCAGAGGCTCAGGTTTGGTGTTTTATGCTGGAGGTTGGAAATATTGTGTCGCTGATGACGTCAAGAGCTTTTAAAAACAACTAAACGAGTCATTTTAAAGGCATTTTAGAGAGTTTTAATGCATAAAGGCAATTTTTTGAGCTGAAATTAGAGTCTTCTCTGCAGGTTTGTTAGAGTTTTTTAGAGTTTTTTCTATAGCTTGTTCGTGTTATTGGCCTGGAAAAGTGTTTGCCCCCTTCTCAAATTCAGATTTTCTCCACTTTAATGTTTAAAACCCTCAAACAAATGTAAATATCAGACTAAGACAACCCAAGTAAACACAAAATACAGTTTTTAAATGTGATGTTTGAAAGGAAAAAACTGTCCAAAGCTACGCGGCCCTGTGTGGAAAAGTAACCCTAATAACTGGCTGGACCCCCCTCAGCAGAGGTCAGGTTTAGGGGGCATTTACTTCTCCTTGGAGAGCTGTTTTAATCCAGCAACACTGGAGGGTTTTCCAGCACGAAGTCCAAAGAATGTGATGAGCCTCAGTGATTTAACAAGGGTTAGGGGGAGGCTTGGTGTTGTTTTTTGTCGATCTAAAGAATAAAGGCTGAGGTCCTCTGATGTGCAGTGGGGTGAAAAAGTATTTGCCCCCTTCTCAGATTCTTATTTTCCCCACTTTAATGTTTAAAACCATCCAACAAATGTCAATATAATATCAGACAAAGACGACCAAAGAGAAAAAAACCATTCAAAGCTCCTGTGTGGAAAAGTAATTGCCCCCTAAACGTAAGAATTTATTTTGTTGCTGAATTAATTTTTTAAAGGCTACTACATTTTAAAAAAATTAAAAATAATTTTAAAAAAGCCAATAGAATAATTCTAAAATTATTATTTTTATTAATAATATTATTTTCAATAATAATTAATTTTGCCTTTAAAAATTGATTAATTTTTCAAAGGCGACTTTAAATTATTATTATCAATAATAATAATAATAACCATAATAATAATTTTATAATTATTCTATTGGCTTTTTTCTATTTTTTCTATTTATTTTTTTTAAAATGTAGTAGCCTTTAAAAAAATATATTAATATAATAATAATATTAGTAATAATAATAAATATTAAATTGAAATAAAATTAACAACAATAATAATAATAATAATGTTAAAAAAATAAAATAAACACAAAGGCAAAAATAAAAATCAAATTCAACTTTTGGATAAAAATGAAAAAATCAGAAAAATTACAGTTTAAAAAATATTTTAAAAATAATTAAAAACTTATTTTAATAATAAAAGTAATTAAGTACAAAAGACACACACTTTCTTTCAAAATAATGTAAAATAAAAAATATAATTTATTTATTTTTTAAAATCAATAATCAACTTAAGGACTGGTGTTTATGCTGCCGATTATTAAATGATAAAAAATACATTTGAGTGTAGAAGAAAACTGTTTGTTGAGCATAATTTGATCAGAAGCTGATGCAGACTGTTGTGTTCATGTGTTGTTGTTGTTTCTGTGCTTTAGTTTCCCTTTCAGTCGTCAAGAGACGTAAGAATCTGAACCAGGTCTTCTTTAAACGCTTTTCTGAACACTATAATTTTCTCTTTATGTCCAAGTTGGACACATCGCTGAAGAGACCTTCAACCTTTTACCTGCAGGACACAATAAAAACGTCACAGAGGCTGCAGAGCTGGAGGCTGAATGCTGGTAGAAACCCTGCAGCTGCTCTGTGGGTCTGATTCTCTCTGAAGTGAAGCTGAACCAGTTTGATTCCTGATCTGATGCAACAAGAAGGTTTAATCTGAGCTTCACCACAGCAGCAGGTTAAACTACCAGACGCACGTCGTTTTCTTTCACGTTTGCTCAGTAAAGAGAGTTTCTGACGTGTCGAGGAGAAGCCGGCTCCACCCAACGTTTGGAGAACTGAAAGAGGAAGTGAGATGAATCTAAAGGAGCAGCTTCAACTGGAGAAACTCTGCTGTGGCAACGACTTCCACTTTCTCTGAGTGGCTCAAGTGTGAAAACCAAAGTGACGCCACATCAGTCAGTGAAGAGCTCCGGGGTCATGATTCAGAGCGTCCAGGTCCAGGTCTGGGTCCAGGTCTGGGTCCAGGTCTGGGTCCAGGTCTGGGTCCAGGTCTGGGTCCAGGTCTGGGTCCAGGTCTGGGTCCAGGTCTGGGTCCAGATGTGTTCCTCCTCCTCACTAAACCGGCTTCAGAAGGACTTATAATCAGCTGGTTGAACTGTGTCGTCGAGGCCTTGAATCAGACAAAAATTAAATATTAGTTTTTGAATTTTAATTTTTCCTCCCTGGAGTCTGAAATAAAGCAAATGTTGAATCTTGTGAGGAGGAAAAGTTGATTATTTTAACCTATTTAATACATTTAAATAATAATAATAATAATAACAAATCTAAAATAATATATATTTATTTTATTTTATTTTTTATATATAAATCCAAGTTAGTGTCATTTTCTCTGACTCTCAAGTAAAGCAGATTTTAATTTGTCTGGTAAAAAAATCATGTTTTAAATAAATAAATAAATATCTAATATTTATATTTAAAATATATTTTGCACTGTAGGAATCATATATATTAAATATAGATTTTTTAAAAACTTTTTGTTTCATTTAACCTATGTTAAAAAATGTAATATATGGTGCATACAGTTCAATGCACCCAAGGGTGTAAACAATACATTTGAATAATAATAATAAATAAATAAATAAATAAAACAGTAAAAAATGATATGTATAATTTTTATTTTATTTTAATTAAAATATATAAATTCAAGTTGATGTGATTTTCTCCCCAGGCTCAAGTGAAGCAGACGTTGATTAGTCTGTTAAAAAATGTTTTAAATAAATGTTTAATATTTATATTTAAAATGCGTCTCTAGGTGCTCTGCTCTGAATGCACCATATATTAAATATAAATATTTCTTAGATTTTTTGTCTCATTTAATCTAAAGTCAAAATAATTTTAAAAACCTTCTACATGAATCAGTGAATCTCCTCATGGTGCATAGAGTGAAATAAACCCAAGATCTAAACAATATATTTTAATAATAATAATAATAATGATAAATAAAATTATATATATAATTTTTATCTTATTATATTTTTTATTACAAAATATAAATACAAGTTGGCGTTATTTTTCCTCACAAAAATTTCAATAAATATTTAACTTTTATATTTAAAACATAGATTGTTGATGTCCCAGGCTGAATGCACCGTATATTAAATATAAATGCTTTTTTTCTTTTAGACTTTTTGTATTTGAGAGCCCCAAAAATGACATGAACTTAAATTTATATTTACATGTATGCATTTTTTAAAATATTTCTTTGTCTATAATAGAATCTTTTTAATAGGTTATAAAAAGCAGAAAAAAGCCTTGAAAATATTAATATTAAATATTTGGTGCTTACAGTCCAAAGCACCCAAGGGTGAAAACAACACATTGAAATAATAAGAAAAATAACAAGAAAAATAACATAAAGTAATACCATTATATAATTTTATTTTATTGAAGTATATAAATTCAAGTTGGTGCCATTTTTGGGCTCTCAAATAAAACAGACGTTGATTCACATGGAAAAAAAATGTTTTATTAATTAATTTGGTCGAAGAAGAGTGAAAAAGAGGAGCATTTATAGCCAGTTTATAAACAGTATAAACAATATATTTGTTTTATAAATATATATATTGAAGCTGGTGTCATTTTTTGGCCTCGACAGCCTCTTCTCTTTATTATTTTAGTCTTTACTGCAACAACAGTAGATTTTTAATACATGAATTTATGTCTGTTATTTTATAAACAGGTTAATTTAAATATAATTTGAAGTTTGTGGTGTTTTTTGGGGCTCTCAAGTAAAACAGGCGTCGATTTATGTGAAAGAAAAGCTGTCGCATACATCAATTCGCCAATCTGGATTTCGTACGGAAATTAAATGCTTCAGATATCAGCATTTAATTACACAAAAGGAGATTTAAAGGTGTTTTTAACGTCTTTATAATCGTCCCCTCGTCGTTTAAGAAGTTTAGTCTGGTTCAGATGTAAAGATCCAGGCTTTCGTGATCCAGGATTAGTTGATCCTTCGTACGAAATCCGGATTGGCGTTTATATATCCTGGTTCCTTTGGTCTCCGGATACATAAACACAAAACAGGGAATGTTTGTCGTTAACATGTGGAATAATGATAATTTATGAACGTATATATTTATTGTTTGGCTCTCAAAGAAAGTCCATGTTGACTTATGAGGAAAATAATGTTGTTTTCTTGATGATTTCATGGACAGTAGATGTTTAATGTGTAAATATTAATGTAAATTCAACCTGGCGTCATTTCCTTTGGGTCTCTCAGTTAAAGCAGATGTTGATTAATGTGGAAAAAACCTATTTTGGTGTCAGGATAAAAATACAAAACAGGAAGTATAAAGGAGGAGGAATGATTCTAGATGATTTATGATGCAGACGGTCGAATAAACCCACATATACAGACATTTATATGTATGTTTCAGACCTTATTATGATCCTAAGCCTGTTTCATGCCTGTTAAAGTCCAGTCTTTGATGCTGTCGCTCTCATTTTCTTGCCAACCTACGACTAAACCAACCTTCACCAGACCTCCGCTGATGTTTTCATGTTTCCACAGTGAGTCGTCACCTGATTGCATCAACGCCACACGAAGCCGTTTGAAACTCACCCCCCAGCGTTTCCGCCGAGCTCAGGAGGAAGCAGCCTCAGAGCGTTGGGTAAAGGCCATGAGGCTCGTTATCGCTCAGCGGGGACGGCCGAACGAACCTTCTGATGCCCTGAAGCACCGGCAAACATCCACCTGAGAGACATGAGCAAACGAAAACTGAGTGAGTCACCTTCTGGTTCTGGTTTATAGTTAAAAAGTTAATTACAGAAGGTTGTAAAGAGGTTTTATAGTGTTTAGAGGTAAATTAAGTCCTTATGTGACCAAATGAAGATGGTACATTTCTTTATTTTGAAGGATTTATTCTTGTTTTTGATCTAAATGACACTTAGTTGAGCAAAAAACCCAATAAAAACATCAGGTCGTCGTGTTTCAGCTGCTTGTAAGCTGCCGTTTGTTCAAAACTTCTCTTTTAGTTTCATTTTTTTAGGTCCAAATACATTAAACTCTCAAATATTTCACAACAAAAGCCAGAAAATTACTTATTCTTTCTACTTTCCACTCTAATCATTCATGAGATGCTTCAAATATCAGCATTTAATTACAGAAAAGGAGATTTAAAGGTGTTTTTAACGTCTTTATAATCGTCCCCTTTTCGTTTAAGAAGTTTGATCTGGTTCAGATATAAAGATCCGGGCTTTGGTGATCCAGGATTAGTTGATCTTTTGTACGAAATCTGGATTGGCGTGAGATATGTGGAAGGTTTATAGTTAAAAAGTTAATTACAGAAGGTTGTAAAGAGGTTTTATGGTGTTTAGAGGTAAATTAAGTCCTTATGTGACCAAATGAAGATGGTACATTTCTTTATTTTGAAGGATTTATTCTTGTTTTTGATCTAAATGACATTTAGTTGAGTAGAAAACCCAGAAAAGCCAGAAAATTTCTTTAGTTTTTCTACTTTCCACTGTAATCGTCCACGAGACGCTTCAGATATCAGCATTTAATTACACAAAAGGAGATTTAAAGGTGTTTTTAACGTCTTTACAGTTGTCCCTTCGTCGTTTAAGAAGTTTGATCTGGTTCAGATGTAAAGATCTGGGCTTTGGTGATTCAGGATTAGTTGATCTTTTGTACGAAATCCGGATTGGCGTGAGATATGTGGAAGGTTTATTCTGCACACTGTGTGTGAGACCGTTGAATATTTAGGCCCCGTCCACATGAAGACGAGCCCAGGCCCAAATAGTCCATCAACCCGTGTATCGTCCACACCAAGTCGGCGTTTTGGGGGTCTGAAAACGATCCTTTCTGAGCCTAGAGGTCCCAGAGTGCAAAGATCTGAAAACGCTGTTTACGTGTCACCGTTGTTACGCCCTGTCCGCTTGCGTCATAGCTCCACCTCTAGATAGACGCTCCAGACTCAGAAAACTACAACAACAATGTCTCCGTATAGAGCTGCGTATGTCCTGCTGATAGTTCCACCTCATCGTCCGTCCAGACTAGAGTCCTACCAGCTCGTCCACTCCTATTTGCCGCCGCCATGTTCTATGTTTACATCATATACAGGTTTCTTCATGCCTAAAGTCCCGCCGCCAGTACCCGCTTGTTTCTGTTACGGCGTCATAGCGCCACCAACAGGCCTGGCATGTGTTTTACATCGTTTTCAGGCGTATCAAGTGAATTCATGTGGACCGTTTACTGAAACAGAACGTTTTTGAAGCTATAAGTGTTTTGGCTTCGTGTGGACGGGGCCTTCGTATGGAGGAAATTTCACGACTGGACTTGTTGCACAGGTGTCAACCTATCAGGGTACCACCATGAATCCACTGAGCTCCTGAGAGCGACCCATTCTTTCACTGATGTCTGTAGAAGCAGTCTGCATGTCTAGGGGTTGGATTTATACACCTGTGGCCATGGAAGTGACTTGAACACCTGGATTCAGTTATCTGGAGGGGCATCCCAGTACTTAAAAGTACAGTGTTTAAGATACAGAGGAGCAGCAGAAACGAGAAACACTCCAGTAAAGTACATCTCAACTGTACTTCAGCGTCGTACTTCAGTAAATGTACATAAACGACCAGAAGCAGGGTTTTACATGATGAGTCGAGGCTGATGTAAGCTTACTTGAGTGATGCTGTAAAAGATGTGACTCCTTCCTGACACTGTCTCGCTGTTTGCCGAGTCTTTGTCCACTGTTCGGCCACAGACAGCTTTGTGGTTCACTGTAAAAGCAGAATGAACGCGTCTTTGTGGCGTCCGAGCCGAGGAAAGCAGCGAATGTTTGCTCAAAGGACAACAGCTCAGTGTTTTCTGTTGCTGCCGTCTGAATAAACAGTCTTCAGCTGCACCAGAGGCCGATATTCAGCCTGGAAACAGAGAACAGATCAGTGTGCTGCCGTTCTGAAAGCTCCAGGACGACTGAATCCTCCGGAGCTGCAACTCAGACGGACTGTGTGACGTCTGATGAGGAGAGCTCTTAATTTGAAAGGCACAACGACGCCTTTAAATGTACGTTTTCTTCAACCCTCAGCTGTCAAATTAAACAAGTAACACCAAGCGTCTGACAAACGGCTATAAAACTATTACATCATTGGTTTCCTTTTCACCACACTGTTAAAAATATTTGGTTGACGTTTCAAAATTCCCCCCCCCAAAATAAACATTTTATCTAAATTTATTACATTTGCATTGAAACGGCCAAAATTATTTAGAAAATAAAGGACGACAATGCCCTGAAGGTCACATGACGGTTGAAAAGTCCAGCCCTGGATCATAAGAGCTGATGTGAATCTCTGGGTAACTGGAATAGATGCACTTCTGGGACATTGTGGGACTTTTTTCTGATAAATGCATCGACTAAAGAAGAAGTTGGACATTTTGTGAATCTCTAATTGAGACACAGATCAGCTTCGTCTGTGCTTACAGGAGGAAGTCGCCTGTAAACATGATATCGGTCTCTTTAAGGGTCTCTGGTTGATCAGCGTCCAGCTAATCTGGCTGTTTGGTTGTTTCTGGGTTAAGTTTGAACAGGAAGATGGAGGCAGAATGAAGTATGTCTAAATTATTAAGACGTAGGGGTCTAGATGTTGATGTTTATAGGATCTAGATGTTGGTGTTCATAGGGTCTAGATGTTGGTGTTCATAGGGGTCTAGATGTTGGTGTTTATAGGGGTCTAGATGTTGGTGTTCATAGGGGTCTAGATGTTGGTGTTCATAGGGGTCTAGATGTTGGTGTTTATAGGGGTCTAGATGTTGGTGTTTATAGGGGTCTAGATGTTGGTGTTCATAGGGGTCTAGATGTTGGTGTTCATAGGGGTCTAGATGTTGGTGTTCATAGGGGTCTAGATGTTGGTGTTCATAGGGGTCTAGATGTTGGTGTTCATAGGGATCTAGATGTTGGTGTTCATAGGGGTCTAGATGTTGGTGTTCATAGGGGTCTAGATGTTGGTGTTCATAGGGGTCTAGATGTTGGTGTTCATAGGGGTCTAGATGTTGGTGTTCATAGGGGTCTAGATGTTGGTGTTCATGGGGTCTAGATGTTGGTGTTCATGGGGTCTAGATGTTGGTGTTCATAGGGTCTAGATGTTGGTGTTCATAGGGGTCTAGATGTTGGTGTTCATAGGGGTCTAGATGTTGGTGTTCATAGGGGTCTAGATGTTGGTGTTCATAGGGGTCTAGATGTTGGTGTTCATAGGGTCTAGATGTTGGTGTTCATAGGGGTCTAGATGTTGGTGTTTATAGGGTCTAGATGTTGGTGTTCATAGGGTCTAGATGTTGGTGTTCATAGGGTCTAGATGTTGGTGTTCATAGGGTCTAGATGTTGGTGTTCATAGGAGTCTAGATGTTGGTGTTCATAGGGGTCTAGATGTTGGTGTTCATAGGGGTCTAGATGTTGGTGTTTGTAGGGGTCTAGATGTTGGTGTTCATAGGGGTCTAGATGTTGGTGTTCATAGGGGTCTAGATGTTGGTGTTCATAGGGATCTAGATGTTGGTGTTCATAGGGGTCTAGATGTTGGTGTTCATAAGGGTCTAGATGTTGGTGTTCATAAGGGTCTAGATGTTGGTGTTCATAAGGGTCTAGATGTTGGTGTTCATAGGGTCTAGATGTTGGTGTTCATAGGGTCTAGATGTTCGTGTTCATAGGGGTCTAGATGTTGGTGTTCATAGGGGTCTAGATGTTGGTGTTCATAGGGTCTAGATGTTGGTGTTCATAGGGGTCTAGATGTTGGTGTCCATAGGGGTCCAGATGTTGGTGTTCATAGGGGCTAGATGTTGGTGTTCATAGGGGTCTAGATGTTGGTGTCCATAGTGGTCTAGATGTTGGTGTTCATAGGGGTCTAGATGTTGGTGTTCATAGGGGTCTAGATGTTGGTGTTCATAGTGGTCTAGATGTTGGTGTTCATAGTGGTCTAGATGTTGGTGTTCATAGGGGTCTAGATGTTGGTGTTCATAGGGGTCTAGATGTTGGTGTTCATAGGGTCTAGATGTTGGTGTTCACAGGGTCTAGATGTTGGTGTCCATAGGAGTCTAGATGTTGGTGTTCATAGGGGTCTAGATGTTGGTGTTCATAGGGTCTAGATGTTGGTGTTCATAGGGGTCTAGATGTTGGTGTTCATAGGGGTCTAGATGTTGGTGTTCATAGGGTCTAGATGTTGGTGTTCATAGGGGTCTAGATGTTGGTGTTCATAGGGTCTAGATGTTGGTGTTCATAGGGGTCTAGATGTTGGTGTTCATAGGGGTCTAGATGTTGTTGTTCATAGGGGTCTAGATGTTGGTGTTCATAGGGTCTAGATGTTGGTGTTCATAGGGTCTAGATGTTGGTGTTCATAGGGTCTAGATGTTGGTATTCATAGGGTCTAGATGTTGGTGTTCATAGGGGTCTAGATGTTGGTGTTCATAGGGGTCTAGATGTTGGTGTTCATAGGGGTCTAGATGTTGGCGTTCATAGGGTCTAGATGTTGGTGTTCATAGGGGTCTAGATGTTGGTGTTCATAGGGGTCTAGATGTTGGTGTTCATAGGGTCTAGATGTTGGTGTTCATAGGATCTAGATGTTGGTGTTCATAGGGGTCTAGATGTTGGTGTTCATAGAGGTCTAGATGTTGGTGTTCATAGGGGTCTAGATGTTGGTGTTCATAGGGTCTAGATGTTGGTGTTCATAGGGGTCTAGATGTTGGTGTTCATAGGGTCTAGATGTTGGTGTTCATAGGGTCTAGATGTTGGTGTTCATAGGGTCTAGATGTTGGTGTTCATAGGGTCTAGATGTTGGTGTTCATAGAGTCTAGATGTTGGTGTTCATAGGGTCTAGATGTTGGTGTTCATAGAGTCTAGATGTTGGTGTCCATAGGGGTCTAGATGTTGGTGTTCATAGGGGTCTAGATGTTGGTGTTCATAGGGTTTAGATGTTGGCGTCCATAAGGGTCTAGATGTTGGTGTTCATAGGGTTTAGATGTTGGCGTCCATAAGGGTCTAGATGTTGGTGTTCTTAGGGGTCTAGATGTTGGCGTCCATAAGGGTCTAGATGTTGGTGTCCATAGGGTCTAGATGTTGGTGTTCATAGGGTCTAGATGTTGGTGTTCATAGGGGTCAAGATGTTGGTGTTCATAGGGGTCTAGATGTTGGTGTTCATAGGGTCTAAATGTTGGTGTTCATAGGGTCTAGATGTTGGTGTTCATAGGGTCTTGATGTTGGTGTTTATAGGGGTCAAGATGTTGGTGTTCATAGGGGTCTAGATGTTGGTGTTCATAGGGTTTAGATGTTGCCGTCCATAAGGGTCTAGATGTTGGTGTTCTTAGGGGTCTAGATGTTGGCGTCCATAAGGGTCTAGATGTTGGTGTCCATAGGGTCTAGATGTTGGTGTTCATAGAGGTCTAGATGTTGGTGTCCATAGGGTCTAGATGTTGGTGTCCATAGGGTCTAGATGTTGGTGTTCATAGAGGCCTAGATGTTGGCGTCCATAAGGGTCTAGATGTTGGTGTTCATAGGGGTCTAGATGTTGGTGTTACATGTGCAGAGTTACAGCAGCAACATGTTTGCGTATCGCTGATATCTGCTGTGTTCAGAGTGAAGAAGCATCTTTGCATCTTCCCCTCCACCACCTCCCCTCGGCTTCTTTCTCCGCGGTCCACATTTAGCAGCAGAGACAAATATCCGTCGGTGTTTTTGGAGCCTAATGGGTCCCCGGGGCAGAAACATAATCAAACACTGCTGAGAGCTCGAGAGGCTCCACTTCAGGACAGAACCGAGGGCACGGAGACATTCCTCGCATGACTCCAGCGCAAAGAAAACAGTTTTGTTTTTCAACGGGACAAAGTGTAAATTAAATGTTTGCAGCTGCAGGTCCAACCGGGGACTCTGCTGTTCTTCAGTCACCTCTATAACAAACATACATGAATAAAACCATGAACTAGAGCGGAGAGAAGCCGGTGGATGAGAAGAATTTAAACTATTTTAATTTGGAACAAAAGTGCTCGATAACGAGGTCAACAGTTCGAAGTTTCATGCTGTACTGAATGTTCTGTTTTCTAAGAATCATTTCCTGCGTTTTATCAGTCAGAGTGAGTCAACATGAAGCCCAGATCCTGCAGGCCGGCCTCGAATGACTCAGAAGATTAGCAGATATAAGATGGGATGTGTTTTTGTGAATAATTTACAAACTGTGTCCACAAAATAAATGGTCCGCCGTCGCTCTAGCAGCTATGTGAGGCTGTAATGTCCATAGACACCTACTTGATATACACTGTCTCTAAAAGGGTTTTCTCCTTTATTGCTTTTCAACATCGAATCACGGTCTTGAATTTTCCAGTTGGCACTAGAAGCCACACGATTAGCTAAATGGGTCATCTGAGGTCAGTGATTGCGTCTCAGTGATTGTAGTATAAAGACTCTGGCATATGGAAGGTCCAGTCAACGGTAGACCAGTTCTCCTGAATAGAACTACACCATGGAGACTAAAGAACCTCCAAGAACCTCTGAGAGAAGGTTGTTGAAAATTAAAAGTCCAACCCACTGAATATCTCTTGAAGTCCAGTTAAAGGTCTAGTCACTAAGACAGTTATGACTCCTCTGAAGGAGCCACATCCTAATATTCACCACCATGCTTCACATTCACATCATGATGCTGCCTCCACCGTGTTTCACATCATGATGCTGCCGCCATCATGCTTGACATTATGATGCTGCCACCACCGTGCTTCATGTCATGATGCTGCCACTGCCATGCTTCTCATCCTGATGCTGCCACCACCGTGTTTCACATCATGATGCTGCCACCACCATGCTTGACATTATGATGCTGCCACCACCATGCTTCACATCATAATGCTGCCACCACCATGCTCCACATCATAATACTGCCACCACCATGCTCCACATCATAATGCTGCCACCACCATGCTTCTCATCCTGATGCTGCCACCACCATGCTTCACATTCACATCATGATGCTGCCACCACCATGCTCCACATCATGATGCTGCCACCACCACGTTTCACATTCACATCATGATGCTGCCACCACCGTGCTTCTCATCATGATGCTGCCACCACCATGCTTCTCATCATGATGCTGCCACCACCATGCTTCTCATCATGATGCTGCCACCACCATGCTCCTTGGTGGGGAAGGTGTGAGGGAGGTCATCAAGACACCTATGATTCCTCTGAAGTAGTACAAGGATAGTTTCATTCATGTTTGGCATTGCGTCTTTGTCTCAAAACTTTCTGTGTTTTGAAACCGTGATATTTCTGGCTAATGAACTTCCTCCTCTGCAGGTTTAAAATGGTTCGGGAGCCTCACCAATCTCTCCACCCGGCGCCAGCCAGCGAAGGCCGACATCAAAGCCTCCCTGGAGCCTGATAGGAGCCTCTGTGGGGCGAAGTCAGCAGCAGAGTGTGGGGATGAATCGGTGGATGACCTGGAGCCCTGCCTCCGGAGTCCGAGCTACGCCCGATCCAGCCTCATGTACACCCACGTGGGCACCGTGCCACGAGGCGAGAGGCAGAAGAAGAGCTGCAGAGGGCTGAAAGACAAGAAGAAGAAGAAGGAGGAGGAGGAGGAAGGGATGAATGGAGGGCAGAGCAAAGGGACGGATCATGTTCGAGACTCCCCCCTGCTCAGCGCCTTGTCCAGCCGCAGTCTGAGCAGCATGGAGCCTCCCCAGCCAGGCTCGGCCCGGCCGCTGCCCGCCACGCCGACACCGAGCCGGGCTTCACCTCCCAGCAGCTCCGGAGGTCCTCCAGTGGATCCTGTTAGCAGCCAGGAGGCTTTAAGGAGTG
Source organism: Dascyllus trimaculatus (assembly GCA_024666655.1). Taxonomy (NCBI): domain Eukaryota; kingdom Metazoa; phylum Chordata; class Actinopteri; family Pomacentridae; genus Dascyllus; species Dascyllus trimaculatus. The sequence goes on along the minus strand of CM045464.1, from coordinate 2,022,242 downwards.
AAAATGCTGCAGGAAGTGGAGGAGAAGCCGCAAACACGGCAGCCAAAAGCCCCAAAGCAGCGTCGGCGCAGGATTTGTACGTACCCATGGACCCGATATCTGAAACCGAGAGGCAGCGAAGCGTCACGTGTTCGCAGGAAGAGCAGAGCGTCGACAAGTAAGATGGAAGTTTGTTTATTTGGACTTTTAGAGAGCCAGAAATAGTCTGTGGAGTAAACCTTCTGTCACCGGAGGCTTTAAAACTCTTCAGACATGTTGATTAGTGACTCACTCAGAGACCTGAACTCGTTTGTCGTCAGTCAGCCCGATTATGTGACCGGAAAGGCTTTTATTGTGGAAGAAAATACGAATTTTACAGGTTTAAAGAAGAGAAAGGAAAAACTCATAAAGATGAGGATTTTTTTTTACATTAAAATAATAATTCAAGTCGCATAACAAGATACATGTGACTTAATTATGAAATAAATCTATAAATAACAAAGGTTATAATTTTTCATAAACATAAAACAACCCTGATAATACTGATAAAAATAGAACTAAGATCATTTAGTGCATGACTATTGGAAAAATCTGTATCATAAATAACTGAGGTCATTATGGTCAGAACCACTACTGAAAATTAATAAATGGTTTTTATCACCACTTCTTTTAAACATTATTGTTATTAAATAAATTACAATTACATTACTATTAGAGTAAGAGTGGTAAATTAATAATTTCAATTATAAGATCATAATATTTTATAACAATATACATAATAAAATAGAGGATGTTTGTAACATGATGGGAAACATGCCACAGATTATTATTATTATTATTTTAAATGCTGTGATTTAATGAAAAAGAAAAAAAATCCAACACAAAAATTATTATTATTACATTTTTGTAAGGAAATTGTTTTATTTTCAAATTAAAAGCACAGGCTAGCATTTTTATGAGACAAGTTTTTTAAAAAATTGTAATATTAAATCAAGAAATTTATATATATATTATTATGATAAAGAAATTACAGTATAATCTAATAAACAGCGACAAGAATTGAGACAAAAAATAGCTTTACTATGAGAAAAAAAGTTGGATTTTTAAAAAAAATGTCATATAAAATAAAATAGGTTGAAATCTCACCTGATTATTTAAAAAAAATCTAATAATATTGTTATTTTACGTTAAAAGTTGTAATGTTATGGTTAAAAAAATCGTAATATATTATTTGTAATATTATTAATTATTATTATTTATTAGTATTGTGTTTGAAAAGCTGCCATTTCGATCAGAACTTTGCGTTAATCTTAATTTTAAATGTTTTTTAGATTAGAAAAATGTTCGATTTTTTAAATATTATGATACAAAGAAGAAGAAAAAGTTATGAAAAGTCAACAAAAAGTCGTGATATTATAAGAATTAGTCGAACTGAGCGGTTATTTCTGCTCCTATTAATTTATGATTAAAATCAATAGAAGTGCTGGTCGTGGCTGCGGACATGCGCAGTAGCTCCCTCCGCTCCGCCAGTCAGCTGCTCCTTCGGCGGTTCGACTGTCGGACTCTGCGGGACGACATGAGTCAGTCCGGGGCTTTGAAGCGGGGCTCGGTCCGCTGCGGCGACCCGGAGGAGGAGACGAGGAGGTGAGGAGCGGGTCTGAGGCTTCTGAGGAGGTCTGAAGTTTGTTTTCTGTCATGCGCCGCAGCTTTAAACAGTTTCCATGCTTTTATTTTGGTGCATGTGGAGCAGAACCCTGAGGTCTGCTCGTGGTTCTGGTTCGTTTGGGTCCAGAAGCCGTGAAGGGGGGACAGGTCTGCAGCTTTCACAGGAGTTTGGTGGGTTTTAGCTGTTTGCCTGCAGCCTGGACCTGGACTGGACTGGAGTTACATAAGAGCAGGAATCCGATCTGCAGCTTTGGCCTCTGCTCTGATAAGAGTCCTGGCAGGGATGCAGCAGCTTGTTCCCCTCAGTCTGACCCGGTTTACTCCCGTTTTAATGAGGATTCTGTGGATGTCTGCTCTGTTTTCTGACCTTAAAGTGCATCCAGGACCTCAACTCGAACAAAAACACCAACGAGACGCCTTAAAAACTGCTGTAATACAAGGAAAATGTCGTTTTTCTCTGTTCTGTAAAGTCCAAGGATCACAAACGGTGTGGAGGAAGTGGCAGAATTATCTGTTGTCATGAGAACATCGAGGTAAATTTAAGAAAAAGTCACTTTATTATGAGAAAAACAGAAAAAAATCACACTTAATGTTAAAATAATGCAAAAAAATGTGCTGTTTTGTTAGAAAATGAATTTATTATGTCTTAATTTTAAGTAAAGTCGCACTAAAATGAGAAAAACATTATAAATCTGTATGATGAGCAGCAATCAGATCCTTTAGATTGAGTCAAAGCACCAATAAGATGCTTCAAAAAGTGCTTTAATCAATATTTTATTCATATAAAAGTAGAGAATTTGCAGTAAAATGTAGTTTTTCTGTGTCCCAGAAAGGTCACAAATGTAAAAAAGCAGAGAGAAAGAAGTCGTTGTGTTATTTATTTTAATAAGAACGTCGTCTTAATGTGAAGAAAAAGTCACTTTATTATGAGAAAAACAGAAAAAAAATCCACACTTAATGTTAAAATAATGCAAAAAAACTGCCGTTTTGTAAGAAAATGAATTTATTATGTCTTAATTTTAATTAAGTTGCACTAATATGAGAAAAAAACATTATAAATTTATGATGAGCAGCAATCAGATCTTTTAGTTTGAGTTAAAGGTTGTTTTCTCTGGAGGAATCGACTTTAGTTTTAAGAAAAGTCGCATTAATGGGAGAAAATTACTTTATTATGAGGAGGAAGCTCCAGTCTGGCAGTAAAACCCATCAGATCAATGTGTTAGTTAATGGAGAAGCCTCATGACCCCCGTGATTGGTAGCGACGTCATATTTATGTTATTACCTCGGCCAAGGAGGTTCTGTTTTTACCAGCGTTGGTTTGTTTGTTTGTTTGTGTTCAAAATAACTCAAAAACTCATGGACAGATTTGGATGAAATCTTTAGGAAATGTGTGAAATGGGACAAGGAAGAAATGATGATATTCTGGGACTGATCCGGATCACCGTCTGGATCCAGGAATTTTTTTAATCTAAGTGTAACCAGGTGGACAATTAAATGCGGTTTACCCTAAAAGCCACCAGAGGGCACTCTTGTTTTTGGGGTAACCCCCTCTGACCACATGACATTTTGGGGCTCCACGCGATAGACAGCGACAGTGACAGAGTTCTCTTTCCTTCCTGAGCAACATACGCACGGTTGGGCCGCCATTCTTATCTCCGGTTGTCTAAGAAGCTGGGAGGCTGTTAGGAGCTGCCGCGCTAGAGGCTGCGCCTGTTCATTAGGTCGGATGGGGTGAAGGCCGCATTGTTGGTAGGACATTTGAACTGTATGTAATTACATTTGTATCTGTAACGTTCCATAGAAAATATGTGAATTGGGAGATTGTGTTGGGGGTGGACTGAAGCTCATTGGTGGAGGTATGAACTCTCTGAGGGCTTTTCTAGTTGTTCATACATTTTAAGGCTTTATAAACCCTCCTCACGCTTGGGTTTGGTACCAGAAGCCTTAGAAGTTGCCGAACGTTCAGGTAACATCGTAGGGCTTGAAATAAATCCAACACTACGATCAGCGACCAGACGTCCATGTGGAACAGACGAGGCCAGATGCTGAACGCTGCTGTACACAGGAGACAGAGGAGGCTGATGCTGCGGTCGCTGAGCCAATCAGAGCCCAGGATACAGAACACAGCGCTCTGATTGGTCGCCTCCCATCCATCAGCCAATAGCGTGTCGTGTAGCATCTCACATGGGCAAACTAGCTCAAGAGGAAGCGACCATAGCTGAGTTTTCCATACGTTAAAGTCTTTGTTTACTCATCTGCTGTCCGCTGTTTTATTTACATTTAATATTCGTCTTAATCCGTGATACAAAATTAGAAATATGCAATTTAAAAATCCACGATACAGTGAGACGATATGACGACGACTGTACATGTAGTGAATTAGCTGATTGATTGATTGATTGATTTTATTTTCTGTTACTTTACAATATTTTAAACAAATACCTCAGTTTTTTAAATTTATTCGAGTCGACCTTCTGTCGTCTCGTCTGCGGTCGTCAGCCTTCAGTCTGAGCTGAAGTCGGACTGATCAGAAGTGGTTTCTGGGGTTTCCGACCTCCGTGTTGAAGCTCGGGGACGTTCTCCTTCCCGTGCAGGAGACGACACGCTTCGTTTCGGGTTATTATGGGATGTTTCGGGCGGCAGACGGCGTTTCTGGAGAAGCAGGAAGTCGGAGGCCGTAAAACCCGACGCCGGTTTGGGGAGAAGAGCCTCGAGGTGAAGGGAGTTTCCTCTGAGACGCAGCTGCAACCCATCAGAAGGAACTCAGTCCAGGCTGTGAGACTGAGGCTGCAAGGATGACGGGAAAACACATTTTAAAAAGATTTAACGTGATTTAAAAGATTATTTAACGTTCAAAATGTGTCAAAAAATTATAAAAATAATCCTTAATTTATGAGAAACGTTGTCATATGTATGTAATGATCAGAGAAAGTTTCTTTACTACAGAAAAAAATGTAATATAATAGATATATATTATAATTATTATAGATTACATCATAGTTATCTAGAAAATTAAAGACATTTTTGTTTGCATTCTAGAAAAAGTCAGAATTTAAATTTTATTTATTTGTTTATTTATTTTTACAGATTTTCCAATTAAACTTTATTTATAATGCACTTTAAAAACAACACAGCTGACCAAAGTGCAGCAACAACAACAGTCCAGAGGCAACAACAGCTACAGTGGGACAAGTCAGAAATACAGGTTTCAGACTTGATTCAAAGCCAAGGTGAAAAGGTGTGTTTTAAGAGCCGACTTAAAATCAGAAGGTGACTCAATCTGTCTGAGGTGTAAGAGCGAATCATTGAGAGGCACCTGGCTGCAGACCTCCACTGTCAGGACAGGAAATGCACGGGATGCATTACAAAATAAAATCGCGTAGGCACTTCTGGTGGAATTAATTTTCACGCTAACGCATTAATTAATTAGCAATACAACGTAAAATCTACTAGAACATCATCTATAGTATATATCGTTTTAATTTATATATTAAACTTGTTATTTTGTTGAGAATGAGCCCCATTGTGAGTTTTATTCCTGCTAACAGAAAAACCCTTAAATGTTATTTTTAATGCACAGTTTCAGTCATAAGAATAGAACAAAGACGTGCTACAGGTGATGAAGACAACACAATAATTACTAATATAATGACAAAGTCGTTGACCGGGGACATTCAATAACAAAAGTGTGACCGTTAGATTCCCGTAAAACTACTTCTATCCTGCTACAGAACCGTCAGAGCCAGCGGCAGATTTCAGAAAGTCTATCCGAGCTAAGGCTGCTGTCAGCGGGGAGCTGTGAGCGCTGACCGCCTGGTAGTAGCTGTCTAACGGGGACACTCACATCTAAGAAACCACTGGAGTCAATTTTTAAGCAGAATTTATCTGATAAACTGACCACAGATTTGATGTTTATACAACCACTTTCTCGCCTCAAATAATCTTAAAACTAAATGTTGTGTCACATCATGGTCGCACCGTATAATGAGAAACAGCCACAACCACTCATTAAATGGCTGCTTCTTCTTTTGATTTAATTAGCGGTTAGCAAACCAACTTCACATGCGTCACCGCCACCTACTGGACTGGACGCTTTAAATGTACTTTCCTCTTTTTTACCCGTTACTTCCTGTCCTCACAGTGGAGGTCTGCAGCCAGGTGCTCTTGGAATCATTCCATAACGTTGGGCCTGGACCTGAAGCAGACCGGCCCCCTCTTAGTCTTAGGGACGACTAACAAAGACTGATCTGCCGACCTGAGGGAGCGGCTGAAGAAGGTCAGACAGACACTGTGGTGCAAAGCTGTGAAGACATCTAACTATAAAATAGGTGTTGTGTGCTCTCGTTTCCTTGTGCCAGTTAGGAGGCGAGCAGCAGCGTTTTGTAGACGATCGGGTGACTGTTTACCTCGATGTTCAGTTAACCTGAAGTGAGAGGTTGTGGTGTTACAAGAAAGAAACCACAAAGTTGTTTCAGAAACTGTCTTTTTTTGGAGGATTTGTTTGAAAAATGCATTAAAAACTACGAGACACTAAAAAACGGTAAGAACTGAGGCTGCAGGGGGAACAGGAAAGTACATTTCAAAATAAGGGTTGGATTATTGAACGTTGAAAATGTGAGGAAAGTATAAAAATAAAAGTCAAAAACTCCTTAATTTTAGAAGGAAAGTTGTAATATGAGAATTCAGTGTGATTTAAAAAGCAATAATTTACTTGACTTTCTAAAATGATCAGAGAAAGTTTGTTTATATAAAAAGTGTAATGTAATAGATATAAATGTAATATAATATATAATTATTTTCGATTCTAGAATTATTATATTGAAAATTAAAAACATTTTTGTTTGCTTTCTAGAAAAAGACAGAATTTTTATTTATTTATTTTTTCAGATTTTACATATCATAAATTATTTTTATTTTATAAGGATAAGTTTTAATATATTTGATAAAATGTGAAAAAACGAGTCACGGCGTCATTTAAACAGCAGGAACATTGTCTGGATTTTATAAAAGCAATCAATTTAGGGAAATATATTCTAAAAGCAGTTGTGTTATTTGAGAAAAGTTGTAATATTATGAGAAAGAAATCACAGTGTTGTTTTAAAAGCTTTTGAATTTGCATCGCTACGTCGCAAAAAGAAATAAAATCTATAAACCAGCAGTGAGTGTCAGAAAAAAAGAGGTTTATAATGAACTGGATGCTGTAAAAAGTTGTACAAACTGTGAAAATAGCTGCAAAATATTAGTAAGATCTGATATTTTTACCTGATTATAGTACCGTTAACAGTGTGATCATACTGTCACACACTGTGGAAGAAGGAATTACCATTTATAAAAAAAAAATAGAAAAAAAAATACAGTCAGAGTGTTTATTAATATTTTTTCTGCAAATTATATTATCTGGAATAAAACAAGAATCTCTAAAATAACAGAAATAATAATATGTGTTACCATCTTCCAGTCCTTCATGTGCAGATCTGTAGAAATAATTCAAATACAGTTTAAAAAAAAAATAGCGTAATTGTCGTAAAGTTGTAATATTTTCACAAAAAAAGGAGCAATTTTAAAGAGGACGTTGTCTTAATTTTAATAAAAAGTCATATTTAGGTTAAAACAAAGGTTATAGTATTGATAAAATAAAAACAGAACCTATTCAGATCATTTATTTTTACTAAAAGCACCAATAAGACACGATATGAAAGTGCTAAAATACAAGTCGTAGTCCTGTTTTCAAAGTAAAAGTAAAATATTTGCAGTAAAATGCAGTTGTTTCCTCTGTTTCAGTAAGTCTCTATGTGAAAAATATACTATATGAAAAAACACTGACAAATGAATGTAGAAATGTGTGCTGTGGGGAAAAACAGTCACATGTTGTAATATTATGGTTTAAAAAGTGTAATTTTACAGTCAAATGTTGTAAAGGTTTAAAATTATGACCAAAAAAGTCACTACTGTGTGAAAACTGAGTACTTGTGTCGAACATTTAGCAGGATGTCAGTGGTTTTAAAGATTTATGTCGTCCCTTCATGACTCGTGTGGTTTTAAATCCGTTCCTCGGTGAACATTTAAGAGAAACTTGACTTTAATGCAAATCAGAATGCAGGTAGACACTTTCATCAAATCATTCGGCTCTAATTGTGACTTTTTTTGGCGATTAAAAGTCTAATTAAAGCTGCGAGCAGTGGTGGACGGGTCCTCGCATCATCAACTATTGCGTGCATGTCCACCAGGTGGCGCTGTGACTGAGACTGGATATCGCCATATGGCTGTCATCTGGGCCGGACTTTGATCACACCCGTAAAGTTTGAGGCCGTTTGGAGCATGTACAGGCTAGTTCGACGGCACTTCCTGTTTCTGTCATGGCGAAACGCTAAAACGCCGCGGGTCGCCACGGCCACGCCCTCGTACTTTAGCGGAACATTTTATTAACTTTTGCTCACCAGTACCTTTTGTACATACCGGCCAAATTTGAGGCCTCTTGGAGTTTTCCCCTCAGGACAAGTTCACTCTAGAAAATTGGAAAATTTTTTTTTTTTTGCAAAATCGCCAAAAATCTGACACGTAATTCAAAATGGCCGACTTCCTGTTGCATTCTGGGTATGTGTTCTTGAGGCTTTTTTGTGCGTCTTGACATGATGCATGTGTGTACCAAATTTCATAGCTCTAGGTGAAATGTAGTTCAGGGGCCCAATTGTTCTTATTTTCTAGGGGGCGCTATTGAGCCATTTTGCAACTCACATGTATAATTCCCCTAAAATACTACATGTTTTGCCAGTTCTGATGTGCGTGCCAAGTAATACGTGTTTTTCAGTATCTTTAGGGTCTCAAAATTGCTATTCAGACTCCCCTGGTGCTTGGAGCCTATATAAGCGTCTAGGACCTGCTGGGTAGTGAAAGGTAGAACCCTGATCTGATCCAGTTCAACCAATAAAACTAAACAGACAAGATCTCTGCGACTGTTTAAAGACACCGAATGTGACGGCTGGTCGGAGATGAGATCTAAAAAGTCTTTCCTGTTCCTTCATCATAAACTCTGACCTTCATCTGGGGGAGTTTGAAGCTGCAGCTGGGGCTTTCCTTTTCGTGGTCAGGACTTCCTGTGATGGAACATGAGCTCATTAGCTTGGTCGCTAATGGGGAAGTTGGGTTTTTACCGCTGGTTGCTGTCTCTAAACCGCGTTTCTGCAATTTAAACCCCAACAGAGAAGGTTCAGTAGAAGAGAACGGTGCAACAACAACCTTCCTCCATGTTGGAGAGAATCAAACATGGAGGAAGTTTGTTGGATTCTCTCCAACATGGAAGAAGGTTGTTGTTGCACTGAATCCAACAAGCTTCCTTCATGTTGGAGAGAATCCACCATATAGGAAGCTTGTTGGATTCCTCCATGTTGGAATGTTGGATTCTTCCATGTTGGATTGGAGGAACAGGCTTCCTCCATGTTGGACTCTCTCCAATCCAACATGGAGGAATCCAACACACTTCCTCCATGTTAGAGAGAATCCAACATGTAGGAAGCTTGTTGGATTCCTCCATGTTGGAATCCAACAAGCTTCCTCCATTTTGAAGAGAATCCAACATGGAAGAAGCTTGTTGGATTCCTCCACGTTGGAATGTTGGATTCCTCCATGTTGGATTGGACTAATCCAACAGGCTTCCTCCATGTTGGACTCTCTCTAACATGGAGGAAGCGTGTTGGATTCCTCCATGTTGGATTCTCTCTGACATGGAAGAAGCTTGTTTGATTCCTCCATGTTGGATTGGAAAGAGTCCAACATGGAGGAAGCCTGTTCCTCCATGTATGATTCTCTTCAAAATGTTGGCTTCCTAAATGTTGGAGAGAATCCACCATATAGGAAGCTTGTTTGCTTCCTCCATGTTGGAATGTTGGATTCCTCCATGTTGGACTCTCTCCAATCCAACATGGAGGAATCCAACAAGCTTCCTCCATTTTAGAAAGAATCCAACATGTAGGAAACTTGTTGGATTTTCTCCATGTTGGATTGGAGGAATCCAACAGGCTTCTTCCATATTGGATTCTCTCCAACATGGAAGAAGCTTGTTTGATTCCTCCATGTTGGATTGGAAAGAATCCAACATGGAGGAATCAAACAAGCTTCCTCCATGTATGATTCTCTTCAAAATGGAGGAAGCTTCTTGGATTCCTCCATGTTGGAATGTTGGATTCCTTCATGTTGGATTCTCTCCAACATGGAGGAAGATTGTTGTAGCACCGAATCCAAAAAGCTTCCTAAATGTTGGCTTCCTCCATGTTGGAATCCAACAACTTCCTCGTTTGAACTTCAGAAGGTTGCCTTGACCCCGTCTAAATGCCTAAATGCGTTGAGTTGCGGCCATGTGATTGGCTGATGAGCTGTTTGTGTTGACAAGCGATTAAACAAGACTAAACAAACTGGAAATATTCTAGATGTAACCGTTCTGACCTACCAGCAACTTCAGGGTCGATCCTTCATCATCTGTGCTTCACTGAAGATGAAGAGCAGATGAAGGATCGACCCTGAACTTGCTGCATAAACTCCATAAATCTAGTTTGTTTACATTCTTGTTCCACCACAGTGTTTTCTGCTGCTGAGGACGAGATCATTTCGTCATCGCTGGAAAACAAGAAGCTTGTTTTGATGAATGAGTACGTCTGTCCTCTCCCAGGGTTCGGTGTAATTGCGATTCAGACGTTAAAATGAACCGCTGGGTGTTTGTGAACGCAGCTTCCAGACGCCCGGTGCTTTCTCAGGCGGTTTCTCCTCACATCTGCGTTCCGGTGCCGTCGGTCCTCAGAGTTCGTGTTCGGGAACAAAAGGTCGCCTCCCCAGACCCCTGAAGTATGCAGCGTGTCGACGACGAGCACCAAGGCCCACAAACAACACAAACAAGGGAAATGACACACTTTTTAATAGGTTTCAATCAGAAAAAATAAAAAGTGTAACTAAAACGTCTGCTCTGGACAAACAGACAGGGAGGATGACGTGTGAAGCTGCTGTTGTTTTTTATCTTCGGTCTGGAGGAGAGGAAGAGCAGACGTGAGGTTTCTCAGAGCTGCAGAGTTCCTCCTGGAGACGTTTGTTGTGCTGGATGTTGTTGCCGGGAGGCGTCTAGTGAACTCTGCTGTCAGGGAGCCGAGCAAGAGGACGGACACAAAACACCACGTACTACTACTAGTACTAGTAGTAATAGTAGTACTACTATTACTACTAGTACTAGTAGTAATAGTAGTACTACTATTACTAGTAGTAGTAGTAGTACTACTATTACTACTACTGCCACTACTACTACTACTACTACTACTACTACTGCTTCTACCACTACTACTAGTACTACTACTACCACCACCACCACCACTACTGTTGCTACTACTAATGCTACTACTACTACTGCTAATAGCACTACCATTATTATATCTAATACTACTGCTACTAGTACTTAGACTGCTACTGCTAATACTACTGCTACTACTACTACTGCTAATACTACTACCATTACTAGATCCAATACTACTGCTACTAGTACTGCTACTAATACTACTACTACTGCTACTACTTCTACTGTACTACTACGACTAGTACTGCTACTGCTTATACTAGTACCATTACTACTGCTAATATTACTACTACTACCACTACTACTAATACTACTAGTACTGCTACTGCTATTACTGCTAATACTACTAATACTACTACTACTACTGCTACTACTGCTACTATTACTACTACTACTACTACTACTACTACTACTACTACTACTGCTACTACTGCTACTAGTACTGCTACTACTACTACTACTACTACTACTACTGCTACTACTACTAATACTGCTACTACTAGTACTACTACTACTACTGCTACTACTGCTACTAGTACTGCTACTACTACTACTACTACTACTACTAATACTGCTACTACTAGTACTACTACTACTACTGCTACTACTGCTACTACTAGTACTACTACTACTACTGCTACTACTGCTACTACTAGTACTACTACTACTACTGCTACTACTACTACTAGTACTACTACTACTACTGCTACTACTGCTACTAGTACTGCTACTACTACTACTACTACTACTACTACTACTGCTACTACTACTAATACTGCTACTACTAGTACTACTACTACTACTGCTACTACTGCTACTAGTACTGCTACTACTACTACTACTACTACTACTACTACTACTACTACTACTAATACTGCTACTACTAGTACTGCTGCTGAGGGTGTTTCAACCCGTCTAGTACTCGTAGTATTCAGTAGTCAAACCTTGTGAACCTCAGTACTGTTGGATTTTTCCACGTCGACCAACCAGGGAGTAAATATGATGTCAGCTGTTGGTTGTTTACTTCAGTCACCACGGAAACCGCCAATAAGTCTGATCCAGCCACAGTTTGACAACAAGCTGTGAAATATGACAGTGGGAGCGAGTTTTCTGATGTGTATAATGTAGTTTTTAGTTTATTTATACCAAACAAGTTTAAATATGTAGGTTAAGACCCTGCTGTGATGCTGGTGTGACTTTATCTGAATCATTTACATGCAGTGGTATCACAGTATCTGTCTGCTGCACTGTAGAAAATGATCATTTATTTTTTAAAATCTATACGTTGACCATGAAAACAGGCCAAAACTGTAAATAAAAAATAATAAAAATGAATAAAATAATGAAAAAGGAAGAACTGAAAGATAATAAATCAATTATTAAACTTTACATTCATGATACAGATTTTTCCTGCCTAATTACAGAAAACAACCATGGTAGCATTTAACAGTAGCTAAAGCTGTAGTACTATGGTAGTATCCTAGCAGTTAGCATTGGCATTTAGCAGTTAGCACTAGCATTATAGGCGAATCCAGCTGTATAGTCTCCTTGTGGGTGGTGAGTTTGTTAGCAGTATATTTTAAGAAGTTAGTAGTTAGTGTTAGCATGTAGCATTTGCACTAGCTAAATGGTAGCATCTGCACTGGTCACTACCTGGAGCATCTCCTGAACAGGCCTGGGTCAGTTGAATGTGGCAGTGCTGCTTGAATTAGCAGTTAGCATTAGCATTTAGCTAAATGGTAGCATCGGCACTGGTCACTACCTGGAGCATCTCCTGAACAGGCCTGGGTCAGTTGAATGTGGCAGTGCTGCTTGAATTAGCAGTTAGCATGAGCAGTAAGCTAAATGGTAGCATCTGCACTGGTCACTACCTGGAGCATCTCCTCAATGGGCCTGGGTCACTTGAACGTAGCAGTGCTGTTTGAGTTAGCAGTTAGCATTAGCATTTAGCAGTTAGCTAAATGGTAGCATCAGCCCTGGTCACCACCTGGAGCATCGCCTAAACAGGCCTGGGTCAGTTGAATGTGGCAGTGCTGGTTGAATTAGCAGTTAGCATTAGCAGTTAGCTAAATTGTAGCATCAGCCCTGGTCACCACCTGGAGCATCTCCTAAACAGGCCTGGGTCAGTTGAATGGTGCAGTGCTGGGTGAATTAGCAGTTAGCATTAGCATTTAGCAGTTAGCTAAATGGTAGCATCGGCACTGGTCACTACCTGGAGCATCTCCTAAATGGGCCTGGGTCAGTTGAATGGTGCAGTGCTGGGTGAATTAGCAGTTAGCATTAGCATTTAGCTAAATGGTAGCATCAGCCCTGGTCACTACCTGGAGCATCTCCCAACATTTTATTTACTTATTTATTTGTTTATTTTATGTGCAGCACATCTGAAAAAAGGGGGGAAAAGTAGAATTGCGTGACCAAAACAAAAATAAATAATAGAAGTTTTGTTGCTAGGTCTGTTTGTACATGTAAACATGAAACATTGAACAAACATGGAGAATGAAGTCGTCAGCAGATGGTGGTTAAACTTGTCTGTAGGCTGAAGCTGAATGTGTCCAGTGACTCTCTGAAGGAGCTTATTGTGGATTATTTGTCACTTTCAGCCTCTGAGAGTGAAGTATTGAGCTTCCTGATGTGTCTCTGTTGTGTTTCAGGCCTCAGGACGTGGCGGACGGCGGTGGAGAGTATGTCAAGGTGAGCTTTGAAGCCTGCCTCCATCTTCTGTCTTCACGTGTCACTTCCTGCTGCCGCTCCTCTCGCTTCCCCTTGTCTAAACCGACGCTTCTCTTCTCGGCCGAGGCGCCTTCCTTGGTGAAATTAAACCGGTTCCCTGTGATGTGGCTCTGATTCGACCGGGACGGAGGGGGGGGGGATGCACTGGCATGGTTTGACGCCTCCTCGGTTGCCGTTGGCGACCAGCGAGGCCTCTGTTGGGCTGGAAAAGGTGGAAGAGAGAATTTCCAGTCCATTGACTTCTAATTGGATACTTGACAAACACACTGGTCTGAATGAGACGGACTGGCAATGAATGATAACGCTGATGAAATTAAGGCCATTCATCTCACACACACACACACACACACACACACACACACACTCCTGCTTTGTTTTGAAGTGGTTTGGCCCGGTGCCTGAATCAGGGTCCGGTGGGACGAACCATTCCGTCAGAGCAGGGGGGGGGGGGAGAAGAAAAACAACACGTCACCGACAGTAAATAAACTGACTGTAACTGAGGCACTGTAAAAAAAACCAGGTTAATTTTTACATTTTTAACTATTTAATAATCAATAATATCTACTGAAATGTCAGAAAACAGGACAAAACTGTAAATAAATCAGTGTTTATGATGACGAACTCTTCATATTCAATGAATTATTTGCTTGCTCAGTCATTATCTGGACAACTTGATCATTAAAGGTCCATCTACAATATTTAATAACCACCTTACACTGTAGAAAATGTGAGTTTCTTACTGTTATTTTACAGATTTGTCAGTTTAATAACCAGAAAAACTCAGAAAAAGGCATTAATTTGCAGTTTTACTCTAAGAAATCTGTAAATAATCTGTATTTATTACAGAAAACTGCACTTTTTTAATGTTTTTTAAATCGAAATATATATATTTATGTATATATTTGACAGTTATAAGCAGTTATTTAGAAAACATTATATTAAGATAAAAACAAAGTAAAATACAGCAGATAAATTACAGATAACTGATAAAATCACAGAATAAGAGTTAATTTACATATTGACTGTTACAAAACACTTAAAAAATGTTTTTATAATCTCTGGTTAATTTTTTTACATTAGACGGGAAAATTTACACAATTTTAATGTATTTAAATCAGAAAAAATAAAAATAAAAATACAATTAAAATTATATATATGTGTGTGTTTTACAGATGTTACTTGTTATTTAAAAAAGAATATACTGTAAAAATATCAGTAAAATAAAGCTGATACAAGATAATATTTTTTTTTTTTTGCAGATTTTCCTTGTTTTGTTAAATTACAGATAAGTGGTAAAATCACAGAATAAAAAGTTAATTTACACGTTGACTTTTACAAGAAAACAGGCCCAAACTGTAAATAATGTTTTTATAATCTGTAGATAATTATTTTACAGCATTAGACTGAAAAATTACGCTATTTTAATGTATTTAAATCAGAAAAAAGAAAAATAAGTATAAAATTAAAATTAAAAAAATATATAGATGTCTTTTACAGATGTTATTTAAAATTTAAATTGTTATTTAAAAAAGAATAGACTGTAAAAATTAAGTAAAATAAAGCAGATAAAATTTAATTATTAATTCTTATTTTACAGGTTTAACTTGTTTTGATAAATTACAGATAATAATCAGTAAAATCACAGAAAAAAAGTGAGTTAATTTACATGTTGACCCTGAAAAACAGGCTAAAACTGTAAATAAAGTCCACATTAAATAAATAAATAGTGATAAACTTCAGATTTCAGAAAAAACAACATTTTAAAAATCATTGTTTAACAAATATTTGCCGTCATTGAAAAGACAAATTAGGTACATTAAAATTTTAAAAATGGTAAATAATAGTAAATAAACGTGTCATTTTGCAGATTTTCCTGTTTTTAAATTACAGAATAAAGAATTGCAGAAATTATTATTTAACATGTTGATTAAAAAAATGACGCACAGGCTAAAACTAAAAAGAAGACGAAAATTACACAGTTGTTAATGTATTAAAATGTGAAAAAACTTTTAAAACATTTAAATTTAATTGGCACTGACTGTCACAAAAAACAGACCGACACTGTAAATAATGTTTTTATAATCGGTAGTTAATGTTTTACAGCATTAGACTGGAAAATTACACTATTTTAATGTATTTAAATCAGAAAAATGAAAACAAAATAATGTAGGTGCGTGATTTTTTTTTTAACAGACATCAATTTTTATTTCAACGAATACACTCTAAAAAATAAATAAAATAAAAGGCAAATTATTTTGTCTTATTTTGCATATTTTTCCTGTTTTGTTAAATTACAGATAATAACTGGTAAAATAAAAAATAATGTTTTTATATTCTGTGGATAATTGTTTTACAACATTAGTCAGGAAAATTCCGCATTTTTTACTGTATTGAAATCAGGAAAAAAAATATTTTACAGATATTTCTCATTATTTGAAAAAAATGTATATTAAGGATTAAAATGGTAAATATAAAATAAAGATAAATAAAGTAAAATAAGAGGAAAATGGTTTTAATGTGCACTTTCACTGTAAAACTAACAAAAAAGCAAACTAACTGTTGATTATTTCTTTTACATGTGTGACAATAAAACCACACAGCTTTTACTGTATTTAAACCAGCTAAAAATCACATTATTTTTTAGATATTCTCTGTTATTTTCTCATTTTTAACATGTTTTTCTGGCACCCCTGAGGCCTGGTTTTCACCCTGTGTTTTTTTACAGTGTAAATGTGCGTTTCCCAGCCCGTCCTCGACGTCCACTCCTGACATACAGTAGCTCCGTTTTTGTTTTGTTTGCACAAAGACACAAAAGGCCGCCGCTGAGTGATGACCTCCGTCGCACAATGGCGTTGCCGTGGCGACGGGGCCGAGCCTCCGGCATGGCGTTTGGGGGGCATTCAGGCCTCTGGTGCCGCCGGTGCCAGGGTGGGAATGCCGTCCTCCCTCCTCTGTTGACACGCAGCCTCACGGCAGCAGGCGGCCTTCGGGTTTCTGATTGTGATGCCGTTTCAGTTCTCCAAGGAGAAGCACTGGCTGGAGCCGCCGTCGGAGAAGCTGAGGAAGCAGCTGGAGGAGGAGCTGAAGCTGAGCGGCGCCGAGCTGAAGAGCCACGCCTGGTACCACGGATGCATCCCCTGGGAGGTCGGCCTCGCACGAACACAGTCAGATTGTGAAACTGCTGAAGGAATGTCTCGGCATGTCGCAAATTCTGAAAACTAAAAATAGACTTTCTCACAGCTACAAGCTAAACGGTCCACAACAAGAGATCGATTATTGATTAGAGATTGATTAGCAAACTCACAGTTTAAATGTCTGAACTTCACCTGAAGGCTTTGAACCGGACGATGCAGCAAAGTGAGAACACAGAGTCCAGGTCAGATCAGATCATGCAGGTTTACAGTTGTAGTTTTTGGTTCTACTAGAATATATTTACATGCTTTAATGTCAGAATACACATTATTTATCTCTAAAAGCCACAAATTCAAACTGAAATGCAGTTTTAGACCAGTTATTAGAGGGTAAATGTAGTACTAGAGGGTAAATGTAATATTACAAGGTAAATGTAGTACTAGAGGGTAAATGTAGTACTAGAGGGTAAATGTAATATTACAAGGTAAATGTAGTATTAGAGAGTAAATGTAGTATTAGAGGGTAAATGTAGTACTAGAGGGTAAATGTAATATTACAAGGTAAATGTAGTATTAGAGAGTAAATGTAGTATTAGAGGGTAAATGTAGTATTAGAGAGTAAATGTAGTATTACAAGGTAAATGTAGTGTTAGAGGGTAAATGTAGTATTAGAGAGTAAATGTAGTATTAGAGAGTAAATGTAGTATTAGAGAGTAAATGTAGTATTAGAGGGTAAATGTAGTATTAGAGAGTAAATGTAGTATTAGAGAGTAAATGTAGTATTAGAGGGTAAATGTAATATTAGAGGGTAAATGTAGTATTAGAGAGTAAATGTAGTATTAGAGGGTAAATGTAGTATTAGAGAGTAAATGTAGTATTAGAGAGTAAATGTAGTATTAGAGAGTAAATGTAGTATTAGAGGGTAAATGTAGTATTAGAGAGTAAATGTAGTATTAGAGGGTAAATGTAGTATTAGAGAGTAAATGTAGTATTAGAGAGTAAATGTAGTATTAGAGGGTAAATGTAATATTAGAGGGTAAATGTAGTATTAGAGAGTAAATGTAGTATTAGAGGGTAAATGTAGTATTAGAGAGTAAATGTAGTATTACAAGGTAAATGTAGTATTAGAGAGTAAATGTAGTATTAGAGAGTAAATGTAGTATTAGAGGGTAAATGTAGTATTAGAGGGTAAATGTAGTATTAGAGAGTAAATGTAGTATTAGAGGGTAAATGTAGTATTAGAGGGTAAATGTAGTATTAGAGGGTAAATGTAATATTAGAGGGTAAATGTAGTATTAGAGAGTAAATGTAGTATTAGAAGGTAAATGTAGTATTAGATGGTAAATGTAGTATTAGAGAGTAAATGTAGTATTAGAGGGTAAATGTAGTATTAGAGGGCAAATGTAGTATTAGATGGTAAATGTAGTATTAGAAGGTAAATGTAGTATTAGAGAGTAAATGTAGTATTAGAAGGTAAATGTAGTATTAGAGAGTAAATGTAATATTAGAGGGTAAATGTAGTACTAGACGGGAAAATGTAGTATTAGAGAGTAAATGTAGTATTAGAAGGTAAATGTAGTATTAGATGGTAAATGTAGTATTAGAAGGTAAATGTAGTATTAGAGAGTAAATGTAGTATTAGAAGGTAAATGTAGTACTAGAGGTTAAATGTAGTATTAGAAGGTAAATGTAGTATTAGAGAGTAAATGTAGTACTAGAGGGTAAATGTAGTATTAGAGGGTAAAAGTAGTATTAGAGAGTAAATGTAGTGTTAGAGGGTAAATGTAGTGTTAGAGGGTAAATGTAGTATTAGAGGGTAAATGTAGTATTAGAGGGTAAATGTAGTACTAGAGGGTAAATGTAGTATTAGAGGGTAAATGTAGTAGATGGTAAATGTAGTACTAGAGGGTAAATGTAGTATTAGAGGGTAAATGTAGTACTAGAGGGTAAATGTAGTACTAGAGGGTAAATGTAGTACTAGAGGGTAAATGTAGTATTAGAGGGTAAATGTAGTACTAGAAGGTAAATGTAGTACTAGAGGATGTACTGAGGCTCCAACAGATGTATTAAACCTGTTTTCTCTACATGATGTCAGTAAATGTATCATAGATCAGCTGTAGTTCCTGGTTGTTCCACCAGGTGGAGCCTCTTACTGTTTAATACTGTAGAGACCAGAGGAGGCGTCACTCAGACTACAGTTCATGTTGACAAGCAGAGAGCATTGTGGGAGTTTAGCTAGCAACGGGCACCATGACAAAGACTAATGTGGTGGTTAATGACCTCCAACCAGAGCTCCTGTTTTTAGGACAGGATAGTTAAAGGTGAGGATTCAGGTGTCTATTGACTAAACTCAAATAAAATGCTGATTTTGCTTCTTTGCAGGACAAATTGTTTAATCAGCTTGTCGATAAAGTAGTGCAAATTTGTGCACATCCAGCAGCTGGGCTAACGTTAGCGGTGATCAGGTTTGAGGTTGTCTTGGTGTTAAAGTGCTGCAAAGAGAAAACAACCCGGTGATTTCAAATTAAAACGGCGTCAGAAATGTCTCAAGAAGCCTCCAGAGATCTGAGACGTCTGGATGTAGCCTGAGGAAACGCTCCATCCAGGGTGGAGGAGGAGGAGGAGGAGGAGGAGGAGGAGAGGAAAGTAAAGGAGAGACGAGCAGCAGACGCTAACAGGAAAAGACGAGAAGTCCAGTAATGAAAGGAGGAAACACCTGACAGCCAGCAGCGTTCAGGTGAACCAGCGGCTCGGCAGGAGGCCACCTCTGGACCCTATTACTGACGGAGCCGTCCGAGGAGGAGGAGACGGGGTGGACGCCGAGAATAACTCCTCCATTTCAGTCGTCGGCTCTTTTCGGGAGCCAGTTTGAGCCGACGGGAAGCTTCCAGAAGAAGAAGAAGACGCCACACAGAAAGAGGAGAAAGCCAGAAAACAGAGAGAAGCCCTGCAGGCGAGAGGAGCTTCAGCTTAAAGTGGAAACACTGACCGCCAGAAAACACACACCCAGAAAAAGACTCGGAGCTGGGACCGGAGCCAGAACGCTCCTCCTCAACGATAATTAATCAGCATCACATTAACGCTGACATATTAGTGTAATTACCACAAACAAATGAGACCTCGACTCCAGCTATTGGCAGCCTTTAACGTCGTCTGCACTGGGTTTTTAACGAGGCCCTACAGACGCGGATTAGAGGCGGAGCTGCTGAGCTGCTTCCTGGTGCGAGCAGGACGAAGTATTTGGTTCTGGTTCTGATGTTCGTTTCACCTCAGTAAACAGAAAATGACAACAAGGAAGTGCTCCAAAGGAAAAGATGGACACTGGATGGATCTGATCTGCACGGCTGTTCTGAGCAGGGTTTGCAGAAGCATCCATGATTAGGGGAGGGAATCACCGGGGACATAACGATACGATACGATACGATACGATACGATACGATACGATACGATACGCGGCTAATAATACCGACAATACGATACTACAGTCCTATAATGATGCATCACCATATCTATACCTTGGATTTATTCATACCTTGGTTCCAGGGTGTAACTGTACAGGTGGAGGTCCTTCAAACAAACCCAGTGATGGATGTTGTAATGCTGGCGGCTTTGGGAGGGGAGTCACTTAAACATTGTCAAAATGTTGTTTTTCCCATGCATTTCCTTTATTTCATTATTATTATTATTTGTGTTATCATAATCATGGATCATGTGTAGGAACAGGCCATTTTAATGTATGATTTGCGCATCACTATTTCACTTTATAAAGATGCCGGCCTGCATGCAGTTCCTGTCCTCACCACTGAAGCGTGGGGGCGCTGTGCCTCAAACGTCACTATAAGTCAGACACAGGAAACTAAAAAAAAAACCCATTTGCGCTTGAGCTGCTGAATTTCAGTGCTAACTGTTTGTGGAGTCAAAATATGGAAGAGGAAACAAGGAAACTGACTCTGAGGAGCAACAAGAGGCGAGTTCTTCGGCGAGGTTGTGGACGCCGCTGCACCTGAAGGGGCTGCTGCCGGTGAACCCCCGCCAACACCCGGCCTGGGGTCACCGTGGACGAGCCGACAGAGGCTGGAGATGGAGTAAAGAAGGACAACTCGGAGGCTGCAGATGACGGAGATGATGGCAACAGACTGTGTGAAAACAGCCTCTCATCGCTCCTTCTTGTGGATCTTGATGGACCCCCATTAGAGAGACTGGACCCAACACCCTTCATCACATCCTGGATTAAATCAGGTCGTCTCCTGTCCACGTCCTGGTCTTCTGGACCAACAGCAAAGGCAGCTGATCCCAGGCCTGTGTGGTCGCTTGTGTTTTAAGGTCAGCGCTAATCTGCAGGCCTGTAAACTGTGTTATTAACTGTGTTTTGTCATTGGTTGGTTTGTTGAGTCGTGTTTCAGTATTTCAGAGGTTATTTTGAGCATGTTGACTTGATCCCTTGTAAACAGGCCGACATGTTTTGGTTCTGCTTTGGATTTGATTAGAAATCGTGAATCCGTTCTACATTCTCACAAGAAAACTTCTCAAAACAATCACAAGAGTCGGATATTAATCATAATTACAGCAGAAAGGACGGAGTTTAAGCTTTTAAATGGTTTAATGCAACCGGTGTGATCTTGAATATGAGCGAATGCGCTTTGTAAATGCCACTGTAAGAATCCTCACTTAACCGAAAAACTACCACGTCAACCGCAAAGTCAGCTGTTGCCATGGTTACGGCGACTCGCACAGCTGGAGTTGTGTTCCGTATCTTGTCGACATCTTTGGAAAATCGAACGTCTGAACTCCAAACGGTTTGTAGAAGCTTTGCTGTTTCGCTGCAGGATGAAGTCGGGAATCTCTTCAGTGCAGCGTGACGCAGTTATAAAGACGTAAAGAAAGAAAGAAGTTGCGTTTTTTGGTTATTTGTGTTGCAAAAATTGAAAAAAAATCCACATTTAGAATATTTCTCCAAGCATCCAACAAAAGAATCTGCTGATTATTACGACTGTTTCTCTTGAACCAACTGCTGTCAGGAAAATCTCAGCTTAAAATCATGATTTTTAATTTAAATCCTTTTATTCGACACGTCTCGTTTAAAATTTCAACAAAAATAAACCGTTTGCACGAAAAAAATTCTGCAAAAAACAAAAAATTCTGTGCACCTTGCTCCAACCAGAAAGCTATTAGAGCTCAGCTGTGACCAACAGCTATGTGACAAAAATTCAGAGTGCTAGGTTGAACTGCAGGCTGTGTTTCCACTGACGCTTGGAAAAATGTTGAATCCAGGTTATTTTTTTTTTAATTTTTAAATCAAAAAAGCAAAAATACTCCACTTTCTTTGGCATGTCTTCATTCTCTCTCCTTCCTCCGTCTCCATAGAGGTTCAGGACTTTATGTTGCAGTGAAAATTGAGCCACAGTGAGTTAAAATGTGAACAAAACCCACCCAGAAACTGCTGCTTGTTTGCTGAGAGGATCGGCTGAAGACGCTCGTATGACTCATTTGTGCAGCAGTCAAAAGGCTCTCTGGAAACGCAGCGACATCCTCGTCCTGTCGGCATCCTGCTTTGATGCATCTGCTGCTACAAGAATCCAGAAATATACTTATTTCCTGATTTATTTATGCTCATTTGCTCATGTGTCCCCCTAAAAACACTCCTGGCGGCTGCACTGAGTTCTTCTCCTGGCCAGCTGTTGTGTGTTGCGTCTTGAACGCAGCCTCTTCGCTGCTCGTATTTCCGCCTACACGTTGAAAACATTTCAAGACCCCGCAAACGAAGCAACCATTAATAATGCACCGTGAACAGCACAAACGGGCGCCAGAATGAATACGAACCAGTTATTTTCTGGGTGTCTGATATGTTTACTCTCTGAAAATGAGAGGCTGGATTCTCGTGTTCTTTGAGTTTCATTTGTGAGAGCATTTCAAAGTGCGTGGCACAGAAAATAGCCGGCTTAATGACGAGTCATCTACGGTGGGCCTGCTGTGACGGCTGCAGTCGGAGGCTCGCAAACGCAGGCGGGAACTTAGAGCGAGTTCAGAAGCGCAGGTTCGTTAAGACGCCGCGGCACACAAATCCACGGGTTCACATCCAGAGCAGGAAGCGAAGAGGAGGGGGAGGGATGTGGGTGACGCAGGACTGAAGAGCGAAACGACGACGCCGACGCACGATCACGGCTAAATCTGTCGCTTAAAGAACCTTTAAGTGTACGACAAAGAAGGTGGCAGCAGACGAAACCTGAACGGGGGTTTGTGAAGCGAACTTGTGTCGCTGGTTCGAGTCCCCTGAGGTTGAGGTGGGAAAGTGATAAGACCCTCAACCCCCGACTGCTCCTGCACTGCAAAAACTCCACATCTTACCAGTTTATTCGTCTTATTTTCAGTCAAAGTGTCTCAACCCACTTGATTTAAGATAAATTCACTTTCCAGGTAACATTTCAGCAGATGGAGGGACGTGTTTTAAGACAACGCATCTTAAATATCTTGTTAAGTCGAACAATCTTGAAATGATCTTGTTTTAGTTGTATTTTACCAGAAACAAGGTTCATTTCATTTCATACATGTTTCAAGCTGAGCTGTTGTTTGTATGAGATAAATAATCTGGATTTAAGGAATAAAGTAAATGCATTTTATTGGAAAATCACCAATTCATATCAGAAAACAGCTGCATGTGTAAAATGTGTTAAAAAAAAACAAAGCAAATGTCTGCTTTTGAGTTAAAACTCCTCCTTTTGGGCGTAGCTGGCTTCACCTAAAACACAACACCTTCAAATGCTGTCAAACACCACTAAATATTAGGATTTCTAGCCAACTGTGAGAAGACATTATATCTCAGAATGCTTAAAACTGGGTTATTACATCAGTTCTCACCGGAGGTCATTAACCACCACATGAGTCTTAGTCATGGTGCCCATTGCTAGCTAAACTCCCACAATGCTCTCTGCTCATCAACATGCCAACCATTTTAAAGGCTTCTTCCTTCCCAGTACTCATAGTTTTGAATGTTTTTTCCACCCGAATATCACTTTCTAACTTATAAATTATGGGTTTAAAGGTTTAGTGTTAGGTTCAAAACCTGAAAATAAACACAGCACAGGAAGGAAGACAGCACTAAGCTCAGGTCTTCTACTTGTGCACAAGGAGAGAATGGACACTACAGCTCTGCAGTTTGCATCGCTACAGCATTCCAGCTCTCTGGTCGTCCGTCTGTCCTTGGCTCTTTTATTTGGTAAAACAATCATGTAACACAGGGCGTCCCCACACGTCAAGAGTCAGCATAAGATAAGTGTCACTTACACAATCTTAATGGGTCAGTTCTGTGTGTTCTTTACTGTGAGTACATACAGCTTGGAATGTTTTATGGTGATTCATGGTTGCTGACATGTAGACTTTAAAGTCCTGACAGTCACTCAATGATTACCTAATAAGTATAATTCTGAACATAAGCACAATTCTTCTAACATTTAATGCACCTAAAACTATAGTTCCATTCTGGATCATTGGAGGAAACTTCTACACTGAACACAGTCGGACTCTGTTTAGAAAACTGAAGCAGAACAACAACGACTGGAGACAAAAACCACTGAGGTCATAATGAAAGAAGTAAATAAAAAACAAACCAAACCGTGCATCTTGGTGTCGTCAATAATGTCAACTTAATCAATTATTAACCTCCCTAAAGGCACAAACATGGAGGAAGAGGCAGAGTCGAGGCCGAGACAAGACGCCGCAACGAACCAGAGACATTCCTGAAAAGCACCACGAAGCTGAACTCCAGCTGGCGTTGGATGCAAAACTGTGCAGGACTCGGATGAATGCGGGATTCGTGCGGGCGGGGGAGATCTGAGCCGCTTGGCGGAACGAAATTTCCAGCTAAAATTAAAGTGTTTATGGCTGCAACATGGAGGCTTTGTGTATTCAAGGCACAGCGTGTTTGAGGTAATTCCACGCAGCCCGGATGCCATTAGTCAGCAAACGTTTGTGCGTCTGCCTGCATCTGTGGCGAAATGTGTGTTTGTGCTTCACACGGTGCATTGTTTCATAATGTGTGCAGAATGGAGGCGCTATTAGCCAGGAAACAGCTCCCACAAGACCCTTTTTAATCAACCGGCCCGATCATTGTTGTGGAAATAATTATAAAAGAGAGAGTCGGAGGGAGGAAGAGGCAGCAACGAAATAAAGAGCAGAGATGAGAGACGGAAGGAGGGCGGGAAAAAACACATAATTACACAGAATTTCTCACCAGATGCTGCCTATGGAGTCACAAACACACGCACAACATTACTGTACGTGCAAACGCTGCAGGGAGATGTGTGTGAAGTGTGTGTTCATGATCCAGTTTCCTCTCTGCGTGGAGGTGTGTGTTGGCGTGTGTCGCTGCGGGAGTCGATCCACAGCCGAGTGACGTCAGTGTTTAACTGGAAACTGGGCCACAACACAGCTGAGTCCACGTTCATGTTCATGTGTGTGTGTTCGGGATTAAGGTTACTGAGAATGTCATTTACTGTGAAGATGCAGAACATCTTCTGGAGAAAGACAGAAACATGCTCCGACGATAGAGACGACGTTGAAAGCAATAAGATAGAACACTGAACAAAAATCTAAAGGCCCCATGTGAAATATTGATGCCACATGAAGTGCACCACCCAAAGTGAGCGTATACTGTCTGGTACTTGTACTAAATGGATATTTCTCTGATTAATGTCCCAAATTTGAGTCCACCACTGCCTCAGTGATGCATTAACTCCATTCAGTCCATGGGTGTGGCATATCCAGACGCTGCTCCAACACAATGAGCAGTACTCAGACACTCCTTATACTGGGGACAATAAAAGGCCACCCCAACATGTCACATGTTGACCAAAGCAGCAACGCCTCAGATGACTCCGGTCATGAGGGAACGTGTCATTGGCATGTTGGAAGCAGGAATGTCCACCAGAGCGGTCGCTGTGCAGCTGAATGTTCACTATCAGACGACAGGACGTTTGAGAGTTGGTTTCCAACAGACGGGCAGTACTGCAAATCCACCTCATCCACGTCGGCCACGTGTGACCACCCCAGCACAGGATGGACACATCCGGCTTGTTCACTTGTGGGATGATCTCAGACCAGCGACACGTACAGCAGATGAAACCTTTGGTCTGACAACAGACGCATCACACCAACATGCCAATGCCAAATGCTCACAGGCAGTGGTGGACTCAGATTTGGGACATTAATCAAGAGAAATACCCATTTAGTACAAGTACCAGACAGTATACGCTCACTTTGGGTGGTGCACTTCATGTGGCATCAATATTTCACATGGAGCCTTTAGATTTTTGTTCAGTGTAGTTTGGTAGAAGGTTTGATAGTTCCACTTAAACTGCAATTAAAGCAAAAAATGAAATTACAAAGCTTTGTTGCATGAAGAAACCTCATGCACGCTCCCTTGTCTGGATCACAAGCCGCCTTTCATACGTTAATAACGGAGCATCTTCACCCTTCGACTGTTTCCCTGCGCAGGTCTCCCGAGGCCTGCTAGTCCACACCTTCATGAACCAGTGTTTGCCCTCGAGAAACCGGCTTCACGGTCTAAAAACATCCACGACCCTGCATTCCTACGTTCCTGCCTGCTCTAAAGACAGACTGACTTGATGTCGGGGGGCAGAATGAGGCCGGTAATTGTGAACAGTTTTCTTAATAACCTGAGCGCTGGTTGGAGGTCATTAACCACCACAGAAGTCTCTGTCATGGTGCCCGTTGCTAGCTAAACTCCCACAATGCTCTCTGCTTCCAACATGAACTGTAGTCTGAGTGACGCCTCCTCTGGTCTCTATAGTATTAAACAGTAAGAGGCTCCACCTGGTGGAACAACCAGGTACTACAGCTGATCTATAATACTCAAAGCGCATAATATCAGCAAATACTAAATATTTAATAACTCACATTTGAACAAATTAAACATTATCTACCTAAAAAAAAGTCTATTTTTAGATGAGGCATGGAGAATAAAGTGATTTTATTTAGATGTGTTGATTTAATAGATCGACTTGTTCATTTTCTGACTGAACACCAACTCAGATGAGTAGTTCAGGGACTGTTGGAAAGTTTAAAATCTAATCTTTCACAGTCTCTGGCGAAGAAATTGTTTAGTTTTGTTGATTCTTTATAAAAATGAGCTGCTTTTCAAACCCTTTGCTACTCAGAGGGTTGTTGTGCTTCCTTATTTATGTGTAAACAATGAACCTTATTGTTATTTCATGAACACATTTATGTTTTTGTGCATGTTTTTTATTGTTGAGAGACTCGGCTTTAGTGTTTTCATTGCTTTACTGCTAGTGTTTGTTTTTGTTGTTTTTTTGGCTGTTACTGTCTGAATTGTCTTTATCGTGTTTATATCGTTTCATGTTTATGTGTTAGTTGTCATGTGCGGCACTTTGTTTTAGCCTCGGCTGTTCTTAAAGTGTTTTACAAATAAAGCTGAGCTGAGTTGTGGTGCATTTATCAGCTTTATTATGAAGCCCATAAATCGTCCTATATGTCATCTGTAAATAGGACATTATGGTGAAACTGAATCTATACCTGGAAAATATTCTGCCCTCCATCTCTTCCATCTGCTCCTGTGTGAACTCTAAAATGTTTAGTCTGAAAACAGCCGAGTTATTTTTCCAGTTTGCTCTTTTTCATCACAGCAAACAGTGAAAGTATGTTTGTGTGTTTGCGGCTGCACACATCCGCCTCGCCGTGCAGCAGCAGCAGACTGCATCAGGAGAAAGACGCCCTCCGGCTAAAGCTGTCAGTGTCACCTTCAGCCATGCAGACTGGCACTTTCTCCGACTGTCGCTGCGAACACACACACACCAAACCACCGCTTCCTGTTCCAACACCGTCCAGCGGCTGAACCGTTGTTTTATTTCATGATTTATTCGATTGTGTGCAGAGTTTCAGACACTGCAGGTGAAGCCGTTGCTGACTAATGCTGCATTTTTAAGGAGCTTTTTATGAATCACCTGAATGCAGCTGATCTTTATGAACCAGTCTGTTAACTCCAGGTGAGTTTCAGCACATAATAATAAGGTTTCAGCTCCTTTAACGAACGAAAAGCTGTTTGAAATCTGACAGGTCACGTCATCAAGCTGCACGATGATGGAAAAAAAACTGCATTATTACTGCAATACTTTGTTTTCTGGAATACATACTGCAAAGTGCAAAGACCTGAATAACTCTATGTGGTAAGAAAACCTCATTCTAGAATGATTCAGGTGATTTTATAGGAGAATACATGCATGTATGACAAAGACACGTGAACTAGGATTTAGCTTTGGACTCATCCCACTGAGCTTTGTGCTGCTGGTTTAAATGATTTGTCAGACAGAGAGCCTGTTTGTGGTCGACGTCATTCTTTTCTGTAGCTGAAATGTTTCCATGCAACTGGTGAAGGATGCATGATTAAAGACAAAATGATAATCAGCAGTATTTTGATTCATGTTCATTTAAAATTAGCCTGTTTGTCACAATTAAGCATCGAAATAAGACTTGAAATAATCCTCACCTGAATTCAGAGCATCTCCTCGAGCTTAAATAAAAATAAAATTGCACCTAAAACTTGATGAACATCTGTTCTTTAGTAGACGCTACGATTTCCAGATGTTCCCTGAACGCCTCCCATTCAGCTCCATAGAAGCTGCTGGTCGTCTGAGCTCAGAGAAGCTTCTAGTCTCCATCAGTTCCTGCAGTCAGATCAGTTTAAACAAATTTAAAGTGCTTCTGGACAAGTTTTAGTTCTTCTGGACAACCTTTGAGCAGCTGTGGATGCATTCAAAGACATTTAGACGACCTTTGAGTCATTTTAAACACATTACTAAACATTTAGTACATCTGTTGACATTTCAGACAAGCTTTCAGTCGTTTTGTTCAAATGTCAGATTTACTTAATTTGACTTTGACTCACTGGATGAACATCTGCTTATTAAGAGGCGCTACAATCTCCAGATGTCCCTGAACGCCTCCCATGCAGCTCCAGTAGAAGCTGCTGGTCGTCTGAGCTCAGAGAAGCTTCTAGTCTCCATCGAAGAGCAGAATAAGTTGTTTTAAGGTCAGATTTATCTCCCTGGGCTGTTTTAAACCTTCACATCTCAGCTGATCTTGTTCATTTAACTATGAGAGGCCAACATTGTGATAAACATTCCATCAGCTGTGCAGCTGACGTTAGTCTTCGGTTGGATTCAGAGCATCTCCTAGAGGATAAATATGACTTAAATTGAACCCAGAACGTCTCACTGGATGAACACCTGCTTATTAATAGACGCTATAATCTCCAGATGTCCCTGAACGCCTCCCATGCAGCTCCATAGAAGCTGCTGGTCGTCTGAGCTCAGAGAAGCTTCTAGTCTCCATCAGTTCCTGCAGGAGTTCTGATGTCACATCTACCTGAAACCAGGTGGCTTCATCTACCTGGGAGAGCTTCAAACATCAATATTTCAGTCGTGATTTTGCTGTGAACATGTGGAGCCTGCAGGTCAACAAACGTACTTAAAGCTTGAGATAAAACAAGATGCAGAAATGTGTAAGTTTCGCCTTCAGCCTTGAGCTGAAATGACCGACTTTAGATCTTCTTTATTTCTTATAATATAATCTCATGACTAAATCTATGAGGAGGTTCAGATTGTAATATGATCTTTAAATTAGACTGTCCCAACTTGACATGAAGAAAAACCTGCTTTTACTTCAGATCCTTCTCTGTTTCTGATGTTTCAACTTAAAAAAACCTTCACAGAGTCCCAGATCTGCCTTCAAACAACCGTCTGCTGCACATGTTGAATGTTGAAAGATGGTTTTCTTGCAGCAGCCAGCAGCTTTATGTTTACCCTGACAACGAAACACGACCTGTAACCACGTCTTCCACTGTGCAGGATGCAGACGGACCACTGAGAAACCGACTTCTGGCCCTTTGTTAAACTTTCTATATGTCGTCTTCTTTCTTCTGGCTCTGAACTCGCCTGCATTAGGACAGCTCTGTCCAGACGTTGGCTCATGAGTCATAAAATAATCGTTTTCTAACCTCACAGGTGTGAAGAAGCTGCAGAGCTTCGCCGGCGCCTTCCCTCCTGCCATGAAAGCAGACCGGCGGTCGGCTGAAAACACACTCCGTCCTGTATTCCACATGAAATGACCTCTGTGTCGCCCAGCCGAGGTGCATTCAGTGTGATATCGATGCATTTGAAGTGAACTGAGCCGCATGCACAGCAACAAACAACCTGCATTTTCCATTTCCCTCTTTTTGTTCTGTGGCGTCGCCTTTCATTCCGGGCTTCTGTCGACGCCGAATACGCGGCGAGGCGACAGTCAAACAGCCGGAATGCTTCCTTTGTGATAACCTGGAGGCACATTCCTCCCCATAAACAATGTCCCAGAGCCTCCCGTTCACTTTATCATCATTAAACTGCAAGAGGCGCCGGTCCGCGGAGGAACTCGGGGAAGTTTTGCGTGAAGTTTTTCTCGGCCTCCTGTGAGATTGTGCATCACAGAGACACACAAACGTTCAGCCGGTCAGTCGAGAAACTTCCCTTTGTGTGTTTGGTGTTGGAGACTCTGAGCAGCCAGGTGGGATTTTAAAGCTTCACACTGAAATGCAGAAGTTTAGAATAAAAAGTCCTGCAGCTGAAACTGACCGTGGGGCGATTTTAGCAGCTGAGGGAATGAATGTGCTTTTAAATAACATCAAGTGAAGACAGGAAACTTCAACTGTATAGATTTAGTTTGTTACATCCGTCAAGGAGGTGATGTGACGGCCGGCGTTTGTTTGTTTGTTTGTTTGTGTGCAAAATAACTCTAAAACTCATGGATGGATTTGGATGAAATGTTCAGGAAATGTGTGAAATGGGACAAATGATGACATTCTGGGACTGATCCGGATCACCGTCTGGATCCAGGATGTTTTTTAATCTAAGTGTAACCGGGTGGACAATTAAATGTGGTTTACTCTAAAAGCCACCA
The DNA here is from genome assembly GCA_024666655.1 of Dascyllus trimaculatus. Taxonomy (NCBI): domain Eukaryota; kingdom Metazoa; phylum Chordata; class Actinopteri; family Pomacentridae; genus Dascyllus; species Dascyllus trimaculatus. Next base: position 1,991,444 of record CM045464.1, on the reverse strand, counting down.
GAGGGCACTCTTGTTTTTGGGGTAACCCCCCCTGACCACATAACATTTTGGGTCTCCAAACGACAGACAGCGTCAGTGACGGAGTTCTCTTTCCTTCCTGAGCGACATACGCACGGTTGGGCCGACATTCTTATCTCCGGTCGTCTAAGAAGCTGGGAGGCTGTTAGGAGCTGCCGCGCTAGAGGCCGCGCCTGTTCATTAGGTCGGATGGGGTGAAGGCCGCATTGTTGGTAGGACATTTGAACTGTCTGTAATTACATCTGTATCTGTAACGTTCCATAGAAAATATATGAACTGGGAGATTGTGTTGGGGGTGGACTGAAGCTGCTTGGCAGGGGTCTGAGCTCTCTGAGTGCTTTTCTAGTTTAAAATGTATTTCTATGGTCCGTTGGGTCTACAGTGATACCTCGACCTGCCAACGACGCCTCGGTGCACGAACATACAAACTTCTTGCACTACACCAGGAATCGAACCACTTCCCAGGATACAAACCAGAGAAACAACACCAGAAAGACCTACACAGCTGCCCGACGTTATCATGGGATGGAACTCTCCTTCGAAGGAGTCGTCTTCCTCCATCCACATGTGCCAACAACTACCAACCACAAAAGGTAAAGCGTACAATTATCATGTTTTATTTAGTATTACTGTATGTTCCTGTCATTAAGGTTATCTTTAATTCCTTTTTTAGATTTTTGCCACACATGAACCCATAAAAAAGTCTTTTAAAAGCATGTTTCTGGATGCGGGTGAATGAATTAACTGGATTTACATTAATTTCAATGGGAAAAAATGGTTTCGGTTCAAGAATGGAGTCAAAGAATGAATGAAGTTCATGACCCGAGGTTCAGCTTTATTATCCAGCTCAGTACAGTGTGATGTATTTTTTATTTTGTTTTATCTGGTTTGAAATTTCAGAATGTGTTTCTGGACAGTTATATATATTTTCCTTTTTATTATATGATTTTAACATCTGTATTATTAGAGCTGATTTATTATTATAGGATCTGTTTGGGGGGAGATTTTATGGCCGTCGTACGCTGGACTTTTCTTCCTTTTTTAGGAAAAGACTGTAAGTATTGGCATTAAAACAACAAAACAAACAAACAAAAAAAAAACTGAAGAAAAAAGTGAAACCAGGCAGCAACGGTGCCAGAAAAATATGGTTTTTAGAAAAAAGGGGGATACTGTGATGTAAAACAATAATAATAACAACAGCAAATATTAATGTAAAATAATAATGATTCAAATGTAGTTAAACAGTGGAGTGGCATTTTATGGTTACAATTAATTATCTTTGGATTTTATCTTTATTTAAACATATTTTTTAATTTAATACAGATATTAGACATATAAAATAACAGTGAAAAAATATTTATCATTTTAAAATCCTTAATGATCTTTTCAAATAACAACAAACATCTGTAAAATATTTATATTCTTTGATGGTTTAAATACAGAAAAAAAGAAAAAACTGCAGTTTTATGGTCACATGTTGTAAAATAACTAATTTTACTTTTTTTATACAGTAAACATGTAAATTAAGTAAATTAAAGTAAAGTCGTCTCTTTTTACTCGTTTTCACTCTGGCATTTTTGGTGCTTTTATTATTTTATTTTCATCGACTAGTTTTTGTTTATTTTTGTTTATTTTTTTTTAATTTATTTAAATTATTTTTTATTATTTTTATTTATATTTATTTAATTTTTATGTATATATATTTTCCAATTTTTTCTTCCCCTCATTATTTTTTTTGCTCATTTGTAAAAGTACAAGGTACAATATAAATGATGGGATTATTTTATTATTATGATAATTATAATAATTATTATTACTTTCATGAAGATTAAAACGGTCTTATTCCACAGAAACGGTTTGTTTATTTCTATTGTCTGTTCTACTTTGAGACAACTTTAAGTTTTAGCTTTTAAAAGCCTAATTTCATGCTTCAAGTGTGAATAAACAGAGTATTAACCTTTATTTTATTAATTTCTCGGTATCAACAGTACTTTAGCTCCTCACCGTACTTTATTTTCTGACTCTACAGCTGAAACCTGACACTCAGTCTTCTGTTAATCAGCTGTTTGATGTCAACATTATGAATTAATTCCTCTCTCCTTCCATCAGCGTCACTAAACGACATTTTAAAACAGATCTTGGTTCTACTGCAGCCTGTTGGAAACCTCGTGGTGCTATTTCTGATTCTTCAGGAGTCGCAGACAGATTTATTTCAGCTCCATCCACAGTCGAATCGTTCTTTTCTTTGAAGGCCTTGAGAGGGTCGGCTGTGCTTTTAATACCTCCAGGCTCAGCTGTTCGAAAAGACCAACGTTCAGGCTGCAGTCGGTTCAGAATGCTGCCGTTAACTTCCTGCCTGGTAAAAAGGAGAATATCTCATGTATCCTGGTGAAGGACCTGAAGTATGTTAGCCATCTGTTCAGTACAGGATCAACTAGAACTGGTTCATCTGTCAGACCTGTTGGACTCTTACCTCTAATTTCACTTGCTGCTCTTTTAGCTATTCTGACCTAACTTTTGTTATTGATTAACTGTCTACTGCTGGTACACACTGCTGTTTATCACCCAGGGTTTTCCAGGTTATCTCCAATTTATATTATATATGTTTGTATACAGTAGCAAAGACCCAATCAAGGTTGTTTTTGCCCCCGATCCGATCAGCGTCACTTATTAATTAGCATCTGTCAAAACCTATATTCTCTCCATGATGTCAGTAAATGTATCATAGATCAGCTGTAGTTCCTGGTTGTTCCACCAGGTGGAGCCTCTTACTGTTTAACACTGTAGAGACCAGAGGAGGCGTCACTCAGACTACAGTTCATGTTGACAAGCAGAGAGCATTGTGGGGGTTTAGCTAGCAACGGGCACCATGACAGAGACTCCTGTGGTGGTCAATGACCCTGAATGTCTTGTGTTAGTCAGTTTGTTTCTCATGAGTGTCATTTTTGAAAATTCTGGTCTTGATTTTGTGATTCTGTGTCTTGCTTATCCATTTTTTTTGGTCATTTTTGGTCTTAATTTATAAAATGATGTCAGTTATTTGTGTGTTGCTCATCTCTTTTGGTTGTTTTCATCTAATTTTTAAATCTCATTTTTGTCATTTTGTGTCTCATTTATTCAAGTTTGTTTCATTTTGCATTTATTTTTTGCCATTCTGGGTCTTGTTTTGTTTGGTTTTGTTTCTCTCAACCTCAGTTTCGTCATCTTGTGTGTAATTTTGCACTACAGGCAGTTCATTTAGGCAAGCAGAGAGCATTGTGGGAGTTTAGCTAGCAACGGGCACCATGACAAAGACTTCTGTGGTGGTTAATGACCATGAGTGTCTTGCTTTTAGTTATTAATCTTATTTTTGGTCTTGTTTTTGTGATTTTGTGTCTTGTTTATCTATTGTTTTTGTCATTTTTGGTCTTAATTTGAAAAATTATGTCAGTTTTTTGTGTGTTGCTCATCTTTTTGTTATTTTATCTCATTTTTGTCATTTTTCATCTCATTTATCTACTTTGTTTTGTTTTGCATCTAATTTATGCCACTTTGTGTCTCGTTTCTGTGGTTTTGTTTCTCCTCAACCCCAATTTTGTCATCATTTTTCGACTACAGGCAGTTCATGTTGGCAAGCAGAGAGCATTGTGGGGGTTTAGCTAGCAACGGGCACCATGACAAAGACTTCTGGGTGCATTAATGACCTCCGACCAAAGCTAATACGTTTACAAACCAGATCAACTTGGACATAGTTTTTATCCTCACATGATCTCTGTTAGCTCGTTTCTGGGCTCAAGTTTTGCGTTTGTTTTCTCAGAACAGAACTTTAAACACAAGACAAACGTCCACTGAAGGCAATTAGAGAACCGATTACTCTTTTACAACATCGCTAATTATTGATGAAGAAACAAAAGTAAAGTTCCCTTTCTAGCCTCTCTTTACAACACGTGACCGTAGACGTAAATAAAGGATGAAGGTTGGTTTAAATTCGATACCAATCAGTTTAAAAGTGCGTTGATCAGACGTCTCTAGCTAATGTTTGTCCCTGTCGTTTACTATGTAATAATTTGATTTAATTTTGTTGTAATGCTTTGATTATTCTATGGTTTCTGGATTTGTTTTTCACTAGTTTCAATTATTTTTTATGTTTTTTTTGTCTGATGTTTGTGCTGCGCTTTGATTATTGCTTTGTTGTGTTGAAGTGTCGACTTGATTTCTAATTTTTCCTGTCTGAACTCACTTCAGACTCATTTAGCATCGTCTGAGTTGACATTATACGGGATCCCAGTCGCCTGGCTCGGTCCCAGCGTCATTAAATTCCTTCATACTCGCCGCCGTAATGCCAGAAACAAACAGAGTTTCCTGCAGGGCTCCGATAACATGCGAGTCAATTAAAAACCCCATCATGTCGGCGGCTCGCAGGAACAGCTGAGCGACCGCTCCGCAAACAAAAGGTCACCAGCCTGTGCACATTAACAGTCATGTATCCTGCCGCCGATTAAAAGGGCACGAATCAGCGAGGAGTGCAGCGTCAGCCAAATCTGTCCACTATTGAATTATGCTAATTCAAATTACCTGTCAGAACACGAGCAAATATTTACCCCGTGAAGGCTCGTTCAGCGCGGAGGAATTATAAGAGTCACCGAAAACACAAATATCAACATATAATCAGTGGCGTCGCAGTAATACTACACACTGTACCTCATGTAGGAACACACACACTCCAACACACAGCGGGAGTGTTTCACCTGCTATTGACGGGAGTAAAAATAAATCATGTTGACGAGGCTCTTTCCCTGTAAAGGTGACGGATACAGCCGGAGGGAGGCCAACACATCCTCCCCTCTGCATTATAAACTACACTGAAGCACAAACCCAATATGTTTCCTTTTACTCCAACAGCTGAATCCTGTCTAAACAGATTTTACATGAGCAGGAATAACTCGACGTTGCTTCTGACGTACAGAGCCGTGAAAAAGTATTTGCCCCCTACTGAAGTCTTGTCACCCTTAAATGTTCCAGATCATCAAATTAATATTTATAGTTATTGAATATTAGACAGAGATAACCCACATGAATTATTATAAACCTATATCACCCCTGAGAAAAAAGTAATCGCCCCCCCTTAGCCTAACACCTGGTTGGTCTCTTGGCAGCATCAGTTAAATCATCAACTGTCCTTTTAAGGTCTTGGATTCAAGTCCAGACTTCGACTCGGCCACTCCAGAACCTTCATTCAGGTCTTCCTGAGCCCCTCAGAGGTGGACTTGCTTGTGGTCTTTGGGTCTTTGTCTTGCTGCATGAACCATTAGTGTTGAGCTTCAGGTCATGAACTGATGGTGGAGATTCTCCAGGAGTTCATTAATTCAAGGCTCCATCAGTGATGACAAGTGGTCCAGGTCCTCCAACCATCACACTACCACCACCATGGTTCACTGTTGGTAGATGTTCTTCTGGTGGAATCCAGTATCAGCTTTACTCCAGATGTAATGGACCCATGTCTTCTAAAAGTTCCTCCTTTGACTCATCAGTCCACAGGATGTTATCCAGAAGTCTTGAGACTGAAGAGGCTAAGAAGAGTTTGTGCTCAGTGATGAATGTTTTGATCAGTTTGTCTCTAATCATTGTGTTTTTTTTGATGAGGCTTTTTACAAAACAAAAAGAAAACTGCCAAGAAAAAACGTCTGGTGTCAGACATGTTATCTCTGCTCTGTGGCCACTAATGACCGCTGTGACCAAACGACTTTCAACCTTTTCCTCTCTGGGCAACGTTTCATATACTCTGTCCGTCCAGTGTCCATCTAATGTCCATCATCCATCCATCCATTTATCCCTCATCCATTCATATAATGTCCATCTGTCTAATGTTCATCATCCATCCATCCATCCACTTGTCCACTCGTCCATCCATTCATCCATCCATCTGTCCGTCCATCCATCCATTCAATTTCCATCCATCCATCCATCCATCCACTCATCCATCCATCATCTGTCCATAAAGCCCTCCATCCATCCATTTATCAAGCCATCCATCCATCCATCCATCCATCCATCCATCCATCCATCCATCATCCATCCATCCATCCATTTATCAAGCCATCCATCCATCCATCCATCCATCCATCCATCCATCCATCCATCCGTCCATCCATCCATCCATCCATCCGTTTATCAAGCCATCCATTCACTTGTCCACTCGTCCATCCATTCATCCATTCAATGTCCATCCATTAATCCATCCATCTTCCATCCACTCATCCATCCATCCATCATCCATCCATCCATCCATCCATCATCCATCCATCCATCCATCATCCATCCATCATCCATCCATCCATCAAGCCATCCATCCATCCATCCATTTATCAAGCCATCCATCCATCCATCCATCCATCCACTCATCCATCTATCTAATGTCCATCCATCCATCCATCCATCCGTCCATCCATCCATCCATCCATCATCCATCCATCCGTCCATCCATCCATCCGTCCATCCATCCATCCATCATCCATCCATCCGTCCATCAAGCCATCCATCCATCCATTGTTTATCAAGCCATCCATCCATCCATCCATCCATCCATCCATCCATCCATCCATCCATCCACTCATCCATCTATCTAATGTCCATCCATCCATCCATCCATCCATCCATCCATCCATCCATCAATCCATCCATCTAATGTCCATCCATCCATCCTCCATCCATCATCCATCCATCCGTCCATCCATCCATCCGTCCATCCATCCATCCGTCCATCAAGCCATCCATCCATCCATTGTTTATCAAGCCATCCATCCATCCATCCATCCATCCACTCATCCATCTATCTAATGTCCATCCATCCATCCATCCATCCATCCATCATCCATCCATCCGTCCATCCATCCATCCGTCCATCCATCCATCCATCATCCATCCATCCGTCCATCAAGCCATCCATCCATCCATTGTTTATCAAGCCATCCATCCATCCATCCATCCATCCATCCATCTATCCATCCATCCACTCATCCATCTATCTAATGTCCATCCATCCATCCATCAATCCATCCATCTAATGTCCATCCATCCATCATCCATCCATCATCCATCCATCCGTCCATCCATCCATCCATCCGTCCATCCATCCATCCGTCCATCAAGCCATCCATCCATCCATTGTTTATCAAGCCATCCATCCAGCCATCCATCCATCCATCCATCCATCCATCCATCCATCCATCCATCCATCCATCCATCCATCCATCTAATGTCCATCCATCCATCCATCCATCCATCCATCCATCCATCAATCCATCCATCTAATGTCCATCCATCTAATGTCCATCCATCTAATGTCCCTCCATCCATCCATCAATCCATCCATCTAATGTCCATCCATCCATCCATCCATCCATCATCCATCCATCATCCATCCATCCGTCCATCCATCCATCCATCCGTCCATCCATCCATCCGTCCATCAAGCCATCCATCCATCCATTGTTTATCAAGCCATCCATCCAGCCATCCATCCAGCCATCCATCCATCCATCCATCCATCCATCCATCCATCCATCCATCTAATGTCCATCCATCCATCCATCCATCCATCCATCCATCCATCAATCCATCCATCTAATGTCCATCCATCTAATGTCCATCCATCCATCCATCCTCCCAGCTGTATTTCTGGTTGACCTTCTCTCTGTCAGCTCCACACTGACCCTCTGCCTGCTGTACATGAACACACAGGACGACCTTTCAGACCAACACTTGGATGTTCCCTCTGCTGTCCTCTACTCATCACACACTTACACTGACCTGATCCTGGTCCCGCAGGAATAAAACACTTCCTGTTTGTCTTTCGCTTCGCTGAGCTCTTCAAGCAAACAGGAAGGAATGAACAGATAACATGCATTCACTGTAAAACCAACACCGTGTAGAAACACCATCAAATCATCTGTCTTCTAGCATGTAAAAACCTTATAACTGAGCTGATTTTGAATTATTCTTCAACATTTGAGTGATTTAACCTTTCAGAGTCAGCAAACAGACATGAAGTGAACCAATTAACATTTATCATTAACTGCTGGTGATTAAAGATCAGACTATGAGAATCAATATACCGTCTGAGAGGTGCTTTAATTAAATCCCTTTACTCATTGTATTTATTCTGTGTCATGTTTTTGTTTGTATTAAAGTTTAAATTAAACTAGGCGTCTCCAGATGACCCCGTCCCGAACACTCGGAGGCTGCAGATAACGGTGATGAAGCCGAATCAATGCTGCCGAACAGGAGCTTCAATAATGAGGCAACACGCGTGAAACAAAGCAGGAGGCGGCTTCAGCCGTCAGCCGTCTAACCCGAGGCGAAGCCTTTCAGCCTCCTCAGAGCTGGATCTGACGTAAGCCTCCTCCAGCAGGCCTCATTACGACGGCAGCAGCCAGGCCAGAGGAGGGGAGCTGGATCAGGGCTGAAGCTTTACCCCTCAGGTTTGTGACGGGACATTATCAGGTAGTAGAAATGATGATCTGTTGGTCGTGTTGTTCACTAGACTGCAGAGTCAATCCAATGAGTCTACGTCTCCTTATTCAACAGATTCCATGTGTTTCCTGTTATTTCCTCACATCTGATGAACAAAACGTCTGTTCTACTTCTGGTAAATACTTTATCCATCCAGTAGCTCACATTTATTACATCTAAATGAGGAAATTAATGTGCAAAAGAAAAAAAAATATTATTTATTAAATTTTAATTAATTTCTATTTAATTTTTTTTTAAATATATTTTTAATTTATTGTTATAATTTTTGATTGTTTTATTTGATTTAAATTAAAATTTATTAAACTAATTGAAATCTATTTTCTGATTTGCTAATTTTATTTGTTGCTTTTTACTTATTTTTATTTTTAACTTCTTTTATTTATACGTTTTATTTGATTTTAATAAAACATTATTAAATTAATTGAAATCAATTTTCTGTTTTGCTTATTTTATTTTATTTATTCGTTTTTATTTTTAGTTATTTTTATGTTTTATTTGATTTCAATTAGAATTTATTAAACTAATTGAAGTCTATTTTTTTCTTTGCTTGTTTATTTATTTATTTATTTTTTATTTTTAATGCTTTATTTAATTTTAATAAAACATTATCAACTTAATTGAAATCTAGATTCTGTCTTGCTCATTTTATTTATCTTTTATTTATTTTTATTTTATTTTTTTAATGTTTTGTTTGATTTTATTAAAAATGTATGAAACTAATTGAAATCTATTTTCTTTCTTTGCTTATTTTATTTTAGGTGAAGCACTTGGGGCATTTCCTTTATTGTAAAGCACTCTGAGTTGCACTTCTGGTGTGAAAGATCCTATAAATAAAATCTGATTGATTGATTTATTGATTAAAATCATGCTGGTGGAGGAAATATGGTTTTTATTTACAATAAAAACAGTATTCAGTATTAAGTATTCAGGTCTAACAGTCAGATATGAGGTAACTGATCCGCTGTGTTTTTCTGTCTGCAGACATAAGAAGAAGGACGACCAGTGACTCTAATGATGTTTGAGCTTCTTTAACTTCCTGCTTCTGGTCGCTGCTGTTCTGCTTCTAAATCCACCTCGTCATCCTCCAAACGCTCGGCCCAGCTCCTGCTTCCTGACTGGGACTCGTCCACTCGGAAAACAAAAGGCCGCGGTTGTTTTAATCGACACGAATCACCGCTGAGCGTTTGTTCTCGGGGCTTTGAAGACGCCAGGCAGCCTTCATGTCTGGCAGCAGGAGACGAGGCCAGAAGAGACCAGCAGGAGTTTCTCTGACGTCGGCCAGCAGAAGTGTTGGTTGTTCTGCCACCGGCTCAGAGGACGCGACTGTCGCTGCTTATCAGAGCTCACAGGGAGCTGCTGCATCCAGGTTCAGACCACAGAACACGTCTGTCTGGTTAGTCAGAGCGTTTTAATACTAAAAATACAAATATAAAGCACACAGGTAGCTCTAAAATACAGGTTCAGACCAGGAAACACTGTTTATGTCTCTCTGGCTAGTAAAGCTAAATAATACAGTTAGAATTCATGTGTTTGATGCAGGAAATTATAAATATAAAGCACATAAGTAGCTGCTAAATCCAAGTTTATACCAGGAAAAACCATCTGTCTGGTGAGTGAGGACGTTTTAATACTAAAAACATAAATATAAAACACACAGGTAGCTCTAAAACACAGGTTTAGACCAGGAAACACCGTCTGTCTGGTTAGTCAGGCTGTTTAAATCCAAAAAATTATAAATATAAAGCACACAAGTAGCTGCTAAATCCAAGTTTATACCAGGAAACTCCGTCTGTCTGGTTAGTCAGGATGTTTTAATACAATTTAATGCAATAAATCATTAATCTAAAACACACAGGTAGCTCTAAAACACTGTTTATCTTCCTCTGGTTAGTCAGGCTGTTTTAATATGGTTTGAATTCAGGAATTTAATACAAAAAAATATAAATATAAAACAGACAGGGAGCTGCTGCATCCAGATTTATACCAAAACGCACCGTTTTATCTGTTTTAATACTGTTTAATGCAAGAAATCATAAATATAAAACACACATGTCGCTCTAAAACTCCTGTTTTAAATAGAAAACACTGCTTATGTCTCTCTGGTTAGTCAGGCTGTTTTTATACAGGTTAAATTCATGAGTTTAATGGAAAAAATATACATTTAAAAAGCACACGTGGCTCTAAAATGCAGATATATGCAGTAGAAAACATTGTTTATGACTCTGGTTATTAAAGCTATTTTATTACAGTTTAAATTCATGTGTTTAATGCAGAAAAATATAAATATAAAACACACAGGTAGCTAGTAAGTCCAGGTGTTTAATGCAAGAAATTATAAATTTAAAACACACAAGTCGCTCTAAAATACAGGTTTTTAGCAGAAAACACTGCAGGTTTAAGTCTCTGCTGAGTCAAGTGAAATAAAACAGTTTGATTTCATTTGTTTGATGCATAAAACGATGAATTTAACACCGGGTTGCTGCCGAAACCAGGATTCTGGTAGGAAACTCAGCAGGCGTCTCCCTCCGGTTAGCCAGGATATTTTAATCAGGTTTGAATTCATGCGTTTAATACAAAAGCTTATAAAAACGCTGTCCGTCTGTTTTAACGACGACAAGCTGCTCTAAAATCCACGTTTTAGGAGAAACTCTGCAGGTTTCTCTCTCTGCTAAGTCAAGCTCAATAAAACAGTTTGATTCCATTTGTTTGATGCATAAAAAGAAAAATTTAAATCACTGTTTTTGTAATTTCTTGTACATGCAAACTTCTTAAAGCTCTGGATTTTGGCCACACTGAGGTATAAAAACCAGAGATGCAAGTTTCATTCAGTTCACTCAGCTGATAGTCGACGACTTTAACCATCAATACTCGATTAGCTGTTGAAGTCAGTGGTATGAAGCCATTTTTAACCAGCGACACCGACGTCTGCTGCAGAATCAGCTCAGCTCCGTCACTGAACAGGGACCAGAGATCGTTGAGCTTCAACCCAAAAAACACCCAGAACCGAACCAGACCCGACCGTCATGTGAAAACCGGAGACGAGAAAACGAGTGATCACCTGCCGAAAACACACCTGGATCAAACCGTCGTGATGCAAAATACTCAGAACTGATGGAGAATGCAGAGGTGCTGAGGTTTTCACTAGAATCATGATCATAGGCAATATTTTAACATCATTTCTGATGCTCAGGCTGCATGTGTCGGTCTGTCTAGTATCATTTTTGCAAGCTAAACTATAAATAACACGAGTTTGCAGATGAATTTGCATAAAAAAGTAAAGAAATTCCCTATAATCTTAAAAATACAACCCTTATGAATGAATTTAAGTCATGCTGAGGCAATAATAAGATTTAAGTCACAATGCAGGAGTGGAAAAATTGAATTATACGAGCTGAAGTGGAGATTCAAAGCTTTTTCAACAGGTGAAAACACTGATTGGAATCAATTATAAGTTAAAGAAAGTACATAAACACATAAATATCCATGTGAAATAAGAAAGTAAAGCCATGAAATAGAAATAATTAAATAAACTGACATTTTTCAAACCTCTACTTAGATTTATTTCAGGGGATTTTTATTTCCTAAAGTCTCATCCGTGTGTTTTAGGAATATTTATTCTTAAATGTTGAATAAAGCTGCGTTTCGACGTCACAGAGCAGCTGAAGTAATGAAGAGACTCGAGGCTCAACACCTTCCATTAAATAAAATCAAACCGATTCAACGAAACAACCAGTTAACAAACTAAACTCTGAGTCTCACCTGATGTGGCTCCAGCAGCTCTCAGTCCTCCACCTGTGTGCAGCGACAGGTAAACTCCATCCAGGTGTGTCTTTCTCCGTGAACTCCGTATTTTAAAACAAACTTCCAGCTGCTGACGGAGAACAGACCTGGTTAAAATCAGCTCCGTCGTTTTCCTGCTTCCATGATAATAAATAAAGCTTCACCGTTCGTCCTGCTGAGCTCCAGTTTGCTGCCGAGTCTTGGTGCTCTCTGACCTTTTACCTGCACAGGTGAGTTTGATCCTGCAGGTTTGACTGGTTCCACCTGGTGGCTGGAGCTGAACCTGCAGCTTAAACACAGTCACTGGTTCATTTACCAACATTTGAATTGATAATTCTTTAACATCTGTCTTCTGAAATATTGATCATCTCAGTTTTCAGTCAGATTATATAAAAACTACTTTACTTTTTATCAAGTGTTTGTAGCTCTGCTCATAAAACACCAACATCTAGACCCCTATGAACACCAACATCTAGACCCTATGAACACCAACATCTAGACCCTATGAACACCAACATCTAGACCCCTATGAACACCAACATCTAGACCCTATGAACACCAACATCTAGACCCTATGAACACCAACATCTTGACCCTATGAACACCAACATCTAGACCCTATGAACACCAACATCTAGACCCTATGAACACCAACATCTTGACCCCTATGAACACCAACATCTAGACCCCTATGAACACCAACATCTAGACCCCTATGAACACCAACATCTAGACCCCTATGAACACCAACATCTAGACCCCTATGAACACCAACATCTAGACCCCTATGAACACCAACATCTAGACCCCTATGAACACCAACATCTAGACCCCTATGAACACCAACATCTAGACCCCTATGAACACCAACATCTAGACCCCTATGAACACCAACATCTAGACCCCTATGAACACCAACATCTAGACCCTATGAACACCAACATCTAGACCCTATGAACACCAACATCTAGACCCTATGAACACCAACATCTAGACCCCTATGAACACCAACATCTAGACCCCAATGAACACCAACATCTAGACCCTATGAACACCAACATCTAGACCCCTATGAACACCAACATCTAGACCCTATGAACACCAACATCTAGACCCCTATGAACACCAACATCTAGACCCCTATGAACACCAACATCTAGACCCATATGAACACCAACATCTTGACCCTATGAACACCAACATCTAGACCCCTATGAACACCAACATCTAGACCCCTATGAACACCAACATCTAGACCCTATGAACACCAACATCTAGACCCCTATGAACACCAACATCTAGACCCTATGAAACACCAACATCTAGACCCCTATGAACACCAACATCTAGACCCCTATGAACACCAACATCTAGACCCCTATGAACACCAACATCTAGACCCCCATGAACACCAACATCTAGACCCCTATGAACACCAACATCTAGACCCTATGAACACCAACATCTAGACCCTATGACCCTATGAACACCAACATCTAGACCCCTATGAACACCAACATCTAGACCCCTATGAACACCAACATCTAGACCCCTATGAACACCAACATCTAAACCCCTATGAACACCAACATCTAGACCCCTATGAACCAACATCTAGACATGAACACCAACATCTAGACCCTATGAACACCAACATCTAGACCCCTATGGACACCAACATCTAGACCCCTATGAACACCAACATCTAGACCCTTATGAACACCAACATCTAGACCCTATGAACACCAACATCTAGACCCTATGAACACCAACATCTAGACCCTATGAACACCAACATCTAGACCCCTATGAACACCAACATCTAGACCCTATGAACACCAACATCTAGACCCCTATGAACACCAACATCTAGACCCCTATGAACACCAACATCTAGACCCTATGAACACCAACATCTAGACCCCTATGAACACCAACATCTAGACCCTTATGAACACCAACATCTAGACCCTATGAACACCAACATATGAACACCAACATCTAGACCCTATGAACACCAACATCTAGACCCCTATGAACACCAACATAGACCCTATGAACACCAACATCTAGACCCCTATGAACACCAACATAGACTATGAACACCAACATCTAGACCCCTATGAACACCAACATCTAGACCCCTTATGAACACCAACATCTAGACCCTATGAACACCAACATCTAGACCCTATGAACACCAACATCTAGACCCCTATGAACACCAACATCTAGACCCCTATGAACACCAACATCTAGACCCTATGAACACCAACATCTAGACCCTATGAACACCAACATCAGACCCCTATGAACACCAACATCTAGACCCTATGAACACCAACATGTAGACCCCTATGAACACTAACATGTAGACCCCTATGAACACCAACATCTAGACCCTATGAACACCAATATGTAGACCCTATGAACACCAACATCTAAACCCATATGAACACCAACATCTAGACCCCTTAGACACCAACATCTACACCCCTATGAACACCAACATCTAGACCCCTATGAACACCAACATCTAGACCCCTATGAACACCAACATCTAGACCCCTATGAACACCAACATCTAGACCCTATAAACACCAACATCTAGACCCCTATGAACACCAACATGTAGACCCCTATGAACACCAACATCTAGACCCCTATGAACACCAACATCTAGACCCCTATGAACACCAACATCTAGACCCCTATGAACACCAACATCTAGACCCTATAAACACCAACATCTAGACACCTATGAACACCAACATCTAGACCCCTATGAAGACCAGCATCTAGACCCCTATGAACACCAACATGTAGACCCCTATGAACACCAACATCTAGACGCTATAAACACCAACATCTAGACCCCTATGAACACCAACATCTAGACCCTATAAGCACCAACATCTAGACCCCAATGAACACCAACATCTAGACCCCTATGAACACCAACATCTAGACCCTATGAACACCAACATGTAGACCCCAATGAACACCAACATCTAGACCCCAATGAACACCAACATCTAGACCCCTATGAACACCAACATCTAGACCCCAATGAACACCAACATCTAGACCCCTATGAACACCAACATCTACAACCTATGAACACCAACATCTAGACCTCAATGAACACCAGCGTCCAGATGTTAGAGTCTCAACAGTTGGTGAAATGTTTCAGTAGAAACATGGATCCATCCATGGATCTACACCTACAGGAACTTTATGGGGACACTAGACCAGCCTGGTGTGACTAGTTTGCATTTTTTCCCCATTTCCAAGGACCAGTAATTTAAAAAGTGTCCTTTGCTGGATCCATTTGGTCATGACACTCAAAACTCTTCTGTCTGTGTCCAAAATAACTGGAACCTGTCCACAATGACTCAGAATCAGCCCAAAATGGCTGAAAAATTGCCCCAATGAACTCGGAAATGGCCAAAATGAGCTAAAATTTTTTGAAAATTACTTTAAAAGTGTCAGAATGGACTCTTTTTCAAAACTTTCAAACCTGCTGGAGGGTTTTGGGGTTCAGAGAACTAAAACGTGACGCAATGAGTTCGTCAGGACCAACAACCTCCAACAGACGAGACTAAATTAATTAAAATATGAGACTTTATTGTCATTACACAGAGGACAAGACAATAAAAGGCCGTTTACAGTGTTTATCCGTGACATCGGAGCCATCAGACCTAAAATAAATGCAACTGTGAGACAATAAATCTGAATCTAACAACCTGAAACCATCAAACGGATCCAGCAGAGTGTGAGGATCATTATTTTTCTGTATTGCAACTTCCTGTTTGTGTGTTTGCTTCATTTCAAATTAGCCTTTTTTTGTCAAGTTCTTGTCGAAGCAGAGCTCAGTTGTTGTTCTTCCTCCACTCCATCACCCTTTGTTCTGCATCTGTGCATGTGTGCGCGATGAATAATGCAGCGTGCGAACAGATAAGGAGGCGACATGGGGCTGCTTTAGGGTTGAAGGAGGCGATGTCGCTACATCCACCCTCGCACCGAGAGCAGGAAATAAAGATAAAGGTGAGCAGACGGAGGGAGGAAATGAAAGAGGAGCTGCCGTTAGGGCGGTCAGATGTTTTGCTTTCCATACATTACCCCTGTTTATTATTTATAGCTCTCAGACACACAGCAGGACTCCTGGCATCACCTTCCTCGCAAGGACACTGTGTCTAACTGGGCGTTACTGTGTGTTGCAGTCGCACATCTTAACCTATGACTACAAAATGAGAACATCTCGCCTCGGATGTGAGTCTTTACAGGTGAGTATGGCCTCAGCGACATGTGAGAATTCATGTATGCGGATGCTGTAGATAAAACACTGGCTGTCTCCGTGTTTCGTCTCATATCGTTCACCTTTTAAGGGAAATAATGCAAATCTCACTCGTCCCTACAGTGTGTTTATGAATTCATCACCTCAAAACACCACAAGGATGCTTCATTTCACCATGACTGCATAACAACTGGTTGCAGTGCTGCTCGAAATGGGCTGTTTTGTTTCTGTTCTGTTGGCCCCGCCCCCTTCAGGAAGAAGACTCTCTCTGTGTTTGTGATTGACAGCACAGAGCAAATTAGTTGACCACACAGAAGACATTCTAATGGGTAACTTTCTCTCCGAGGATCATCTTACATGGAAATATCTTCTCAGCACAGTTGTTGTTTCAGCTTCAGGAAGAAAACTCTCTCTGGGTCGGTTAGCTACAGAGCAGCAGCCTGTAAATGAAGCTACTGCTGGTTAGCATGTCGTCTGGATGAGTTCCAGTCTCTGTTTCCTCCTCGGATAACAGAAACAGGAACATCTGTACATGAGAACAGCTTTACTGTGAGTTCAGCTGTTATTAAAATGCAGTTCAATGAGCACAGAGAGCAGGAGAGAAGCTAACAGATGCTAATATGAAGACACAGTGACCCACCCAGTCCTGGTTTACTGGTTTATATCAAAGTTTAACCATCTCTGAATGTCCCTCAGTGCTACAGTTTATACAGAGATCTGACCATCAAAGCTAACGTTAGCCACATTAGCTAAACAACATGCTAACACTGAGGATTCTCCTATAGTTGTGGGGACATTACCATCAGTTACCCACTGGGTGTTCAGTTCCTCAGATGCTGTCAGTGCATGAAGACTCTTGTGTTCACTCTTTGCAGCCAACAGCAGAACATTTGGTTAGTTTTGTTCGTGGTTCGGATATTTTAGAGTTTGGCAGAAGCAGCTGTAGAAAGTAAATAAACCTGGTGGACTGAGAGGCAGCTGCTCATTCTGATTGGTTCGATACACAAGTTATTACCTGAAGAACAGTGACAATGCAGAAACTTACAAAACACTGGTGTTGTCACTGTAGCTCATCAACAGGCAGCAGGAAACTGACTTGTCATATGTGGTTAATGTTGTGAACGTGAGCATTTTAACACAAACCATGATCTTTAATCTTAAGCAGTGATTTGTTCTGACCAACCTCCTATCAATATGCTGATATGAGCCTTAAAGTTTACCCAGAATGCACTTGTTAAAGTTTCCTCTGGTGAATGACAGCACAGACATATATACGTAGACGCTGCATTGACTGTGGAGGGACGTGCCTAAAGCTCCGCCATCTTGGTACAGGGCTAGCAGAGGGGGGAGTGAATGTAAGTCTATGGAGGTAAGAGGTACTCCACAATCTTAAAGTAGAATTATTCACTGAATTTTCGACCGATTTCCAAACGGTTTGGTTTGTTAAAAACGTCACACATGTAGCTTTGACACAGGATGCTTGGATGCTTTTGTTCTATTTATGTCTGCCTGTCCGTCCTCCATGTCTGACGTTTGTAACAAACAATATATGTTGACAACTGATGGATTTATGATCACTTTTATAGTGCAGACATGTCATTCCTCTATAGACGTAATGCACTGTAGGGGCGAGTGGCACTGTACCAAGATGGCCGCCGCGTAGGCACGTCGGCTCCAATCAGCAGCAGCAGTCAACGCAGCGTCTATGTATATATGTCTATGAATGACAGACTGTGACACCTGGATGGATGTAAAACTGATCTGTTCGGTCATTTTGCGTCTCGTTTTTCTTGTTTTATTTTCATCTTTGTCATCTTCTGTCTCCCTTCTGTCATTTTGCATCAGTTTGGTGTCGTCCTGTTTGTCTTTGGGACTGTTTTTTCTCTCGTTTTGGTCGTTTTGTTGGTCGTTTTTATCATTTTGCGTCTCTCTTTTTCTGTTTTGTGTCCATTTTTTTCTTGTTTTGTTTCTGGTTTTTGGCGCTTTATGTCTCATTTCTCTTGTTTTGTATGATTTTGTCTCTTGTTTTACTTGTTTCTTGTCTTGATGTGGCTGCAGTTTTGACCACAACTCAAACGTCATGTGTTCATCTGCTGTACTGATGAAGTTATGAGATGTGGACACACCTCTATGGACTTCAAGTACCTGGAACTCTGGAAATATTCACAGTATGAAGGTAAAACTCTGATCAGATTATCGTTTAGTTGATTTAATATGAGACAACTCTTCTATCTGCTGTCCAACCATGAAGCTCCATCCTCTCTCAGACCTGTAAAAAGGGGTCATGATGACCCAGCAACACAATGAAAACCTCCACATTACTCAGCAGTTCCACCAGTTATGAAACTCCACAGCGTTCGACCTCGACTCATTTGTGCATCTGTCGACTCCCACGTACTCCCAAACACTCACAACACCCGAATCATCAAAGGTGTGGAATTTGTAGAATGAGCATGGAGCGAACATCAGGTCGAAACAACCACACAAGCACCGAAATACATGCAGGTTATATAAATGCACGACTGATGAGGACGGAGAATTCAGACTTCAGCAGGTTCTAAATATATCCGAACAAAAGCCCGAAGCCATTCCTGAAGTTCTTCTCCACTAAACAGGAGGTATTTCACAAGGGTTGGACCCAAAGTTTGACCTCATTAATCTATAATCTCTGCATAAACCCACTTCTACGAGGCGTGTCCTCTGGCATTTCAGTGTTCTCAGAAATATTTGCTGCGAGAAAACTTCTTTTTTGAGCATTCAGAGTTGGTGTGTCTTCTTCATGATGTAGAAATGCACTTTAGCACCAAACTGTAGACGCCTTTGAGCAGAAATAATGTGTATTTATAGGGCAGATTTCCCCTAAAAATGGAGGAATTATGAAAAAAAGAAGGAAAAAAATAGCCACAAAATCCACTGATTCCCCTCCTCCACCAAGAAGAACCAGGTCCTAGTTCTGGTTCTTAGTTGGTTCTAATCTGGTTCCTCCTAAGAACCTTTTTCTTTACCAATGGATGCCAGAGTTAAAACCAATTTTTGGGCTGTTATAGCAGAAATTAGTGCAGTGTAGTTAATTGTCTGCAAGGCTTATTTGCTCTACTTGTGTTTTCTACAGATAAATGCTAAACTGAGTCCATCTTTAAGGTCAAACTTAATTATTAGCTCAATTAAACTGACTTAAACTGTTGTTATTGTTATTGATGTCAGTATTGTTGCTATTGTTGTCATTGTTACTGTTGTTGTTATTGTTTTTGCTTTTGTTAATGTTATTGTTGTCGTTGTCATCGTTGCTGTCGTTGTAATAGTTGTTGTTATTGTTGTTGTTATTGTCATCCTCGCTATTGTTGTTGTTGATATTATTATAGTTATTATAGTTATTGTTGTTATTGTTGTCATTACTGTGATCGTCGCTATTGTTGTTGTTTTTATTGATGTCTGTGTTGTTGTTATTGTTGTTATTGTCGTCTTCGTTGTTGTTATTGTTTTTGCTTTCATTAACGTTGTTGTTTTCGTTGTCATTTTTGCTGCATTTGTTATAGTATTTGTTTTAGTTACTGTTGTTATTGTTGTTGTAATTGTCATCATCGTTACTGTTGTTGTTAATGTTATTGTTGTTGTTGTTATTGTTATTGTTGTTATGGTTGTTGTTGTCTTTAATGATATTGTTGTTGCCGTTGTTGTTATAGTTGTTGTTGTTATTGATAACACAATTAAACTGATCGGGGGAGGATCTATGAGAGTGAAAGTCAACTTAATAATAATAATAATAATAATGCATCAATTTTATATAGCGCTTTTTTGGACACTCAAAGACGCTTTACAGTAAGGACAAGATAAACAAACAAACAAACAAACAGCAACAACAACAACAACAACAACAACAACAAAAAAGAGGGGGGGGTTAAGCAAATGCCAGGTTAAACAGATGTGTTTTGAGAAGGGTTTTGAAGGTTGAAAGAGAGTCACAGTTCCTGATGGATGATGAACTTAAACACCTGGGTTGATGAGTACGGCAGCTGAGGACATGTCACGACAAAATAATGTGTAAATACTCGACAGAACAATTTCATTTTATCAACTTAAAGCTTGTGTTTATGCTACGACTCTTAAAAGTACCTTTGATAGTGGAGAAAAGCCGACTTCCACCCATGTACTGTAGTTTGTTAGCTCAACGTAGCTTCATCAGAAGTTGTCTCGACTCAAAAACATGGATGTTTTTCTGGTGCAGGTGGCAGAAGACGACAATAAAGTCAAGAGGATTCATTCAAGCTGCCCTTGAAAGGTGTTTCTGAAGCGCCTCCTCCTGTTTAACCATCAGATGTGAGACATTGATGTGCAAATACAGCGGCCGCCTTGTTTTCCCTCCTCGCCCCGTTTCCTCGGCCGACCTTTCTCCCTCCCGCGTATCGTCTTGACATTTCGTCGTCTCTTTGTCTTCCCCTCTCGCTCTCGTCCTCGCCGACTGGAGCAAATTGAGTCTGAGTGAGCTCCAAATTATGTTCAAGTGCAGCCAGAGACACTTCCAACTCTTTCAGACAGTCATTCTGCTCGGCGAACCGTCGTCGTCGGCGCTCGCACAGATGCAGGCTGCTCTGTCTGGCAGCCGATCAAGAGCCTTTGGCACTCGCGCCGCCGTACTGTCATTATCTCGCAATGAATAATCTCTCAGAGGCTCCCTTCTGCAGTCGGAGTGACACATATCATGTTGTAACGTCAGGCTGCAGGCCGAGGGGCTTCTTGGAGAGCGTCTGAGAGCCACTACAGGGCAGCTGGATGCCATTAGAGCAGACAAGCCGGGCCCGATTAGATCCAGCATCTTAACATCTTGTTGCGTCTTCAGATCTCCACGCTGCTAAAGCTGTCTCTCTTTGGCTTCAACGCGTCACGTGGAGCCTGAAGAGCTTTTATCTGTGGAGAGAATCATCCCCGACAGATGCTCAGCTTCCTACTGGTCCGACTGGTTTCAGTGGGCGGATCCCACCTGTGGCTGTTTTCCACTGTGTGAGCAAGCAGCAAGGCAGAGGAGCATCTGTCCTCAGCGGTAAATAGAGCTGGATTTACAGAGCTATCAGACAGACCGCTGGCACAGTCTTTGCAGCTGATGCTACGTCATGATTAAAGTCAGGATTTAAGCTGGTTCCATGCAGTTCTGCTCCACTTTATTATCGTCTCACAGTAACTCTGTCAGGACCAAACATCCATTCCTGGGTGCGCTGATGTTTTAAAGTAAGCTCAGTGGCGACTTTAGGACGTTAAGAAATGTCTCGGGGTGTTTTTCTGTTGCTCCTGCCTCGTTTTTCTTCACTGTGGACTCATTTCTCACTGCAGCTTCATAACCTGGGTTCAATTTCATTTATATTGTTATTGTCGTTGTTATTCATGGCATTATTGTTGTTATGGTTGTTGCTATTGTTGTCATTCAAATTATTGTTGTTACTGTAGTTATAGTTTTTATTCGCGGCGTTATTGTTGTTATTGATTTTGTTATAGTTATTGTTGTTTTTGTTGTTGTTGTCATTAACGTTATTGTTGTCAGTGTCATTGTTGTTATTGTTGTTGTTATTGATGTCAGTATTGTTGTTCTGTCATCATCGTTACTGTTGTTGTTATTGTTTTTGCTTTCGTTAATGTTATTGTTGCCGTTGTCATCATTGCTGTAGTTGTTATAGTTGTTGCTATTGTTGTTGTCATTATTGTTGTTATTGTTATTGTCATCGTCATTATTTTTGTTATTAATGTTGTTGTCATCGTTGCTATTGTTGTTGTTATAGTTGTTGTTGTTGTTGTCGTTACTGTCATCGTCATTGTTTTTGTTGTTAATGTTGTTGTTGTCATTGTCGCTATTGTTGTTGTTATAGTTATTATAGCTATTGTTGTTGCTGTCATTGTCGTTATTGTCGTTTTCATTATTGTTGTTGTTATAGTTGTTATTACTGTCATCATTGCTATTGTTTTTGTTGTTGTTGTTGTTGTTATTGATGTTTGTGTTGTTGTTATTGTTGTTATTGTCGTCTATGTTGTTGTTGTTGTTATTGTTTTTGCTTTCATTAACGTTATTGTTGTCATTGTTGCTGTACTTGCTACAGTTGTTTTTGTTATTGTTGTAATTGTCATCGTCATTATTGTTGTTGTTGTTGTTCTGGTTGTTGTTGTCTTTAATGATATTGTTGTTGACATTGCTATAGTTGTTATAGTTGTTGTTATTGATAACATTATTGATCTTGTTAGTGTTGTAGTTGTTGTTGATGTTCTTACAGTTGTTGTTATAGTTATTGTTGTCATGTTGTTGTAGTTGTTGTTATTGATGTCGTTATTGTTGTTGTTGTTATTGTTTTCATAGTTATTGTTACAGTTATTGTCGTTAATGTTATTATTGTCTTTGTCATTGTTTTTGCTGATATATCTGTTATTGTCGTTGCGTCTTTGTTGTCGTTGTAGTCTTTGTTGTTGTCGTGTTTGACATTAGCGATTGAATTCAGCGACGCCTCGGCTGCTTCTCACTCATCTCTCTCCAGTAGAACTCGTAGTTTAACAGCGTCTGATTCGTTGGCAGTAAAATCCTTCCTTTACATCATTGAAGCACAAGTAACAATCTAATGACATAATATAATGTTCAATAAGTGTCACAGCCACAGGAAGCATTCCTCTGCATGAAGTCCTTTAAACACCACTGTACATTTTCCTGATTATACTTCCATACTTTTACACTCCCGTCTCATTTTTACTCACTGTGGTTCATTTTTCTCTGTAATTTAAGGTCCTGACATGTCCATGGAAACAGAACAAGAAGGAGAAAGAACTCAGAGACGTCTTCTGTCAGTAGGACTCAGTTAGAACGATGGAAATCTGGTTGTTGCACACAGTCACAGTCATAAGACCTGCAGATTGATCAGTTAATTCTTCCACCTGAATGACATGTTAGAGTTCAGCAGTCCAAGGACATTTTATTCTATTTTAAGGTTTCCGGCTCCGACAAATGATGTGATTTGTTAATTTTCTCCTCGCTCTGTGGAAACACTGCCTGCAGTTCAGCCGAGAAGTCCCTGATTTTTCCGTCATGTGACTTTTGGTCTCACCTCAGTCGCTGAAACCTTCCCGACGGTGCCGAGGAGCGCAGGGTTTTTAGTTTTTTGCAGAACATTGTCGGAGCAAACTCCTTTTTGCTGCAGATTGAAGGTTAGATGTGGTTCAACAGCAGAACTGTACAGCAGGCATGATTAGTTCAAGGAGCGTGGGGAAGTTGAGAATCTGTTTCTACCGTTTTTCTGGCTCGGATTTCCAAAGCAGCCAGCAGAATTCAGATGCTAATTTTGACAAGAATGGAATCAAATATCGATAAAGGGCCGTTTTTTTGTCAAATCCTTCATTATTAGTAGCAGGAAACTGTTTTCCAGACATGTTTTTTGCCCAGGCAGGCGGAGCTGCAGTATGTTTTGCTGAAAAGGCACTTAGAATACAAAGACATAACAGTAAAATACCTTGGAGGGAATATGGTGAAGCCAGTTTGCCTGACAGAGGCTGTAACGCCGTAAAAAAGAGGCCACGTCGTCGCCGTGAATCACAGCAGCAGATCAGCATCAGAGGCGTGACGACAGATCAGCGCCGGTTAAGTGGCTCTTCTCCGCCGTCCAGATGTCTAAGTGCACTTTGATGGCGTCGCTGCTTCTTGTTGCCGGGATAAATTCGGTTCCAGTCGCCGGGAACGAGGCCGTAAAACGGGCGGCTGCTTTCTTAGGCGTCCGCTTCAGCCCGTCTTTATTAACTCATCCCCCCTCACTGCCAGCCATTTTCAAGCATTTTGACTGATTTTTCAAGACCCACAGAATATTTTGTACTATGACCAGGTAAAATCTGAGACCAGATTCTGAAAGAGTAGACTTTCTACTTTCATCGGTAAAAACAAGTTTGTTTCCAGCTTGTTTCGTTCTTCTGTAATCAGCAGTTGAATAGAGGCAAGTTTCACACAAAATGCCAGTTTCTGACCAAAAAGCTGAGAAAACAGGTTTTAGTGAAAAAAAACGAGTCGAGCAGAAACTTAGAGGCTCATGTTTTTAGGTTTAGTGACACCTCAAACATCTGAACATTGGTTCCTTCTATCAAACAATAAAAACAACACTGAGAAAGGGCTTTGGATGGCAAAATTATTATTATTTCACAAATGTATAACAATGTACAATGACAATTTTACATCTGACCAACATGTATGAACTTATTTCCAGGTTTGTGTTTATGGATGTGAATCTGGTGGGTTGGGGTCTTCCTCACGACCTCTGCTGGATGGACGACCTGTAAATTATAGAAATACATACAGTTACCATAAAAATACTCGTGTTTGCTGCAGTGTGATGTGGAGAAAGATGCTTTTTTTTTTACCTTGCTTCTTAGCGCTGCCAACAGGAGTGGATCTCTGCTGGATGCACCATCTGTAAACTGAACATTGCTTCACGTCAGAACTGACAACAGATTTTACAGTAGTTTATATGAAGTAGTGGGACTAAAAGGGGTTCATGTGGCCTGGACTGAAGGAGGGGGGACGGGGGATTGCTTTGAGGTCAGGATTGATTTATCTCTCAAACCACACTCAAAACGATAGCAATCAAAGTTAGCTAGCTAGCAAGTTAGCAGATCAAATGGATCTTTATTCATAAAGCAGGTTAGTTCTCACCTCCTTCATGTCTTCTGGAGAATCTGGAACGAGGCTCTGCTGCTCCGGTTGATCCAGACGGCAGCCGATCATCTGGAGAATCTGGATCAGGTTCTGAATTCATCCGATCCAGATTCGTCTGAGCTGCGCTGTGGAGAAATGCGGCGTCGTGAAACATGCCGAGTATCACCGCTTGGCCCGGGTTTATGATCGTCTTCTCTCACGATGGCGACTCTCAATAGTCGACTTAGAGCCTCACATGCTCTGATCCAGTCTGAGCTGCTTGAACTTAACTGTCTTCTGTGGTTGCTCCATTTTCTCCCTCATAAACTCTCAACCTCTTCTCGGCTATATGCCCATCTCTGCTCATCTCTCATCCAGATCGTTGCACTGCTGCCACCTACAGGGCTCCAGTTGGTCACTACACTACAGTACAAGTCTGAAATTTATAGGAGAGCTCCGCCAGAATGTCCCCTACCGCCTCCCATTGAAAAACATAAATGATGTAAATATACGTCAATGGATTTGAAATGACGTAAAAATACGTCAATGGCAGTCAATGAGTTAACCACCACGTTTTATCACCCGGAGACACTGAAATGATTGTTTGTCCGAAGGTCCCGGTTTGGTTTCTGGCTACATTCTCCTCCGTGTTGGAGCCTGAATTAAAACTTCCCGACATGCTTTTTAAAATCCTGCTTCCTGGATCGGCTCGTCGTCTAAGCAGCCGACTGCTTTCTCTGAATCATCGCTGCGTCTCTTCTCACTTCGCGTCTGCGTGGGTCATTCAATGCTCTCGCTGGCAGGATGTGAATCCTTCTGCCGTCTGGTTCCTCAAAGACAGGAGGTCAGTTTCAGTCGTCTGTCATGTGGAACGTTCAGATCCTCTTAAAAAGACAGAAGAGGATGAAATAAAAAGCATTTCCTGCTCGGCAGCGGCTTCGTTCAAATTCACGTCTCGGTTTGTGATGAATCGAATCAACGGGATTCAAACAGATCAGAAGCAAAGCGTGTCTCTGTGACCTTTGAGGAGAGTTCGACCTTCGAGTTTTGATCCGCACACTGTCTGAACCGCATATCCCAGCATGCTTTGGAGCTCCTGTAGCTGATGTGGACAGAAGCCATCAGTCATCAGTGAAATCTGCAGGGAGTGATTTCTAGATTCCCAACACTTTCAATATACTTCAAATTTTGCAAAGTTAAATCCTAGTTTCTAGTCCTATATTTCTATTAATGTGTGTATTTAACATATTTTAATTAGATTTTATTTTATAACAGTCTTTTTTTTAATCAGGTGCAACCCTCTGAGCCCCAAGACCAACCGGAGGAGTTGAAATGCCAGTTATCTCTAATAAAAAATCACTTTTTGAGTTGTTTTGGACAGATTCTGAGTTACTTTGTCTGAATTTTGAGCCAATTTTTCCTTGTTTTTGTCTTTTTGAGTTCCTTTGGTCAAATTCTGATTTATTTTGACAAGTTTTGAGATGTTTTGGACTCACATTGAGACATTTTAGACAGTCGATTAGCGTTTCCTGACATTCAAGATGAGAAATTAAGTTTTGCTCTTCCTTTATGACACCTGTGAGACAGTTTGTGACTGGATCAGGTGATTGCATCTGAGTTTGGACATTATTTTTAACATAAACTGAAGACAATCAGCTGTGATATTGAATAAATACCAACCTCATGCATGTTTCCAGCGTTTTAAACTCAGTGGTGCCACAGAGAGACACATTTCCAAAGTCAGAGTCAAATATTTGCCTCCAGCAGTCAGATTTTATCGTTCATATTTTGGCTCCTTCACCCCGATCATCGAATTAAATCCAAACTCTCCCTTAAACGTGTTTATTTCTGGAGATAATTTGCACTTTTTAGAGGACTGGAGCTCGTTTCTTTGAGTGCAGCCGGCAGAGGCAGAGATCCGGAGTTGAAATAGGAAGTTAAAATAAGGTTAGAGTGTCAGACGTGGAGACAAACCCTGCAGGCGGCTCCATAAAACAGAGTTATCAAACCACAAAGACACCACGAGAGGCACCGACGGCGATATCATTAAGACCCGAGTTATAAAAAGTTGATAATTAAAGAGCGATCTCGGAGGACGAGGGGAGATAATTGGCTTCCTCAGCCGCGACACTTCGACCCACTTTACTACCAATAACTTAATAAGGAACCGAATCAGATGGAGAAATTAGAGAAATGACATCTTCCTTCTCGCGCCTCTGAAAAGACTTTATTATTATTAGAGCGTGGGTTCGATTCACAGCTTCATCCAGGTTGTGTTTCAGCAGGTGGTTTTTAAATAAAACACTCAACACTTCCAACAGTTACTGTTCAGTCATGATCCAGTGTTTCCCTTTAATTATTTACTGAACAGTTAACCTCTGTTTTTATAGTAATCATGGCTTTTCTGCAAGGACGAACGCAAAATGATGAACTTCAACCTGATGGCAGCAGCTGGAAATATCTAAAAAGGTTGATTCTGCATAAAATCGATACCCAGACTCCACAGAATCACCTGGTTCTTTATCTACAGTAACTTTGTTTGATGATCAAAGCTTCACCTTCAGACTGTGAATATTTCCCTTGAAGTCCACAGAGGTGGGTCCACATTTATGACTTC
This sequence comes from Dascyllus trimaculatus, assembly GCA_024666655.1. Classification (NCBI taxonomy): domain Eukaryota; kingdom Metazoa; phylum Chordata; class Actinopteri; family Pomacentridae; genus Dascyllus; species Dascyllus trimaculatus. The sequence goes on along the minus strand of CM045464.1, from coordinate 1,963,577 downwards.
TTAATGGACTTTTTCCATCATTTCTGAGCCTCAGAACTTCATCAGTCCAGCAGAAAGACACGTGACAATTAGGGATGAACGAAACATTGGAGTTCTGGGAAAAAAAACACTGCAACCAGATCAGTTTAACGTCCATCCAGGAGTCATAATCTGAAGCCTAAATCAAACTTTGAGCATCAGTTTTATGACACGTATCATAGTTTGATGTCACAAAGAGGCTAAACCGTCCCCGAAGCAGACACAAAACAAGAAAAATGACCACAAAGAGACCCACAGTTACCACAAATAGATGCAAAACAACCACAATAAGACGTAAAGTTGTCATCATGAGACACAAAACAACCACAAAGAGACACAAACAACAACAAAAAAACACAAAACAACAACAAGGAGACACAAAACGACCATAAAGAGACACAAAACAACAACAAAGAGACACAAACAACCACAGAGACACAAACAACAACAAAAAAACACAAAATAACAACAAGGAGACACAAAACAACCACAAAGAGACACAAAACAACAACAAAAAGACACAAACAACAACAAAAAAACACAAAACAACCATAAAGAGACACAAAACAACAACAAGGAGACACAAAACGGCCATAAAGAGACACTAAACAACAACAAAGAGACACAAAACAAACAAAACAGGAAAAACGAGACACAAAATGTCACAAAATGACCACAAAGAGACCCACAGTTACCACAAATAGATGCAAAACAACCACAATAAGACGTAAGTTGTCATTATGAGACACAAAACAACCACAAAGAGACACAAACAACAACAAAAAAACACAAAACAACAACAAGGAGACAAAAAACAACAACAAAAAACACAAAACAACAACAAAGAGACACAAACAACCACAGAGACACAAAACAACCACAAAAAGACACAAAACAACCATAAAGAGACACAAAACAACAACAAAAAGACACAAACAACAACAAAAAAACACAAAACAACAACAGGGAGACACAAAACGACCATAAAGAGACACAAAACAACAACAAAAAGACACAAACAACAACAAAAAAACACAAAACAACCATAAAGAGACACAAACAACAACAAAGAGACACAAAACAACAACAAATAGGCACAAAACAACAACAAAGAGACACAAAACAACCACAAATAGATGCAATATTGTCATTAAAAGATGCAAAACCATCACAAACAGGCACAAAACTGCATTTAGAGGGAGCCGTGTGGACAAACCACACTACGAACTGCAGCATCCCATAATACTAGAACCAGCAGCAACAATAAAGGCAGCTAGTTAAGTGTATTTTGGACTGCAGCGTGTCGTTTATATCGTTGACATCGGTGCGTTGAAGGGACAACTTGACTCGTATCTGAACTTTGATGGATGCTCGATGGAGCCCCGGTTGCTAGGCAACATCATCACAGTTCAAAAGGCAGCTGTCGGAGATTAAAGTTTAAAGGTTTGAGGTGAGAGTTGTTTTTATTTTCAGCCACAGTTGAAACTTTTCATTTTCCTGAACGGCTCCATGAAAACCAGACGCCAGAGAGAAACTGCTGGTGGAGGTTTGGCTTCAGCAGCACAGAGGAGAAAATCACAGGGGAGAGGAGAAGAACAAGCGACAGAACAAGGCCAGGGAGTCAGACAGGAAATGAAATCTGACGCAGACCTTGTTATTAAGAGTCAGAGTTCAGCGGACCTTTCTCCAGTCCAGCAGCTCACCTCTGCTCTCTGCGGCTGATGTGCATTTCTGTATAAATCAGAGCGAGAGTGCAGCCGAGGAAAAGACAATAACAGTCCTTCAGAGCGACCTCCGGCCTCCTCACCGGATCAGCTGAGAGGAGGGTGGAGCCACATGTGGTCTGGTTCACGTGAACATGCGTGTGGCCGAGCTCAAAAAATACAAGATGCAGATTCACTGTAAAGCCACTGTGAAGGGTAAATATGAACCAACACGACTTGAGCTGCATAAAATATCGCTGCAGAATCATAAATTAAGATGTAAAAAAGACGAATGACTCCAACACAACTGTTTTTTGGAGCCTGATACAAAAAGAAAACTTGCACGAGCGTCTAAAACTCTGATTTAAGGAGTTTTTTCCGACTGTATTTTAAAGATATAGAGTTTGTCGACCTGCAGGCTCAGAAACATGAGCAGCAACGGGAGAAAAACTCTGAAAAGGAAGATTTGTTTAGCGAAAAATGGGGCTGCGCAGTGAATGGAAGATTAATCCAGATAAATGACAGTGATCAGCTGCGATATTAAAGTTTAAAATGCTCCTAGAAAACAGCCCAGGGAGATGAAGTCACCTGGTTTCAGGTAGATCTGACATCAGAACTCCTGCAGGAACTGATGGAGACTAGAAGCTTCTCTGAGCTCAGACGACCAGCAGCTTCTACTGGAGCTGGATGGGAGGCATTCAGGGAACATCTGGAGATTATAGCGTCTATTGATAAGCAGGTGTTCATCCAGTGAGATGTTCTGGGTTCAATTTAAGTCATATTTAACCTCTAGGACAGTGGTTCTCAACTGGGTCAGGACCCAAAAGTGGGTCGGGAAACCATTTTTAGAGGGTCATAGAAGCATGCACCCCTCCTCAAAAAAGTACCGGGATAAAGTCTTTTATTTTGAAGGACGTGTTTCTTATGACACAGTTTGCTTTCAGTAGCAGGATATTTAGTGGTGGTGACACCAGTAGTTGTCCACTATTAACCTCTAGATCTGTCTCTGCCAGCTTATAGGAGAAATTTATGCTAAAATGAGCCAAAAATAAACCAAAAGTGCTCAGAATCTGTCAAAATGGGACAAAAATATGCCCAAAACTTGGCAAAAGTGTCCAAATATACCAAAAGAGCAAAAAATAAGCCAAGATTTTCTGAAGTTGTATCAAAATGCATTGAGACTCCACCCAAATAAACCCTAATTTGTTAACAGGAACAGCAAACTTCAACAATTTGGGTCGTGACTGTTATTAATAGAGACATAGTGGGTCCTGAGGCTGGACCAGTTGAGAACCACTGCACTAGGAGATGCTCTGAATTCAACCGAAGACTAACGTCAGCTGCACAGCTGATGTTTATCACAATGTTGGCCTCTCATAGTTAAATGAACAAGATCAGCTGAGATGTGAAGGTTTAAAACAGCCCAGGGAGATAAATCTGACCTTAAAACTCCTTATTCTGCTCTTCGATGGAGACTAGAAGCTTCTCTGAGCTCAGACGACCAGCAGCTTCTATGGAGCTGGATGGGAGGCGTTCAGGGACATCTGGAGATTGTAGCGTCTGTTGATAAGCAGATGTTCATCCAGTGAATCAAAGTCAAATTAAGTAAATCTGACATTTGAACAAAATGACTGAAAGCTTGTCTGAAATGACAACAGATGTACTAAATGTTTAGTAATGTGTTTAAAATGACTCAAAGGTTGTCTAAATGTCTTTGAATGCATCCACAGCTGCTCAAAGGTTGTCCAGAAGAACTAAAACTTGTCCAGAAGCGCTTTAAATTTGTCCAAATCGTCTCACAGCTGAACCAGAAAGACTCAGAACTGGTCTAAAATGACAGTTAAAGTCAAATCAGGCTGATCTGACTGCAGGAACTGATGGAGACTAGAAGCTTCTCTGAGCTCAGACGACCAGCAGCTTCTATGGAGCTGCATGGGAGGCGTTCAGGGACATCTGGAGATTATAGCGTCTATTGATAAGCAGATCTTCGGCAAGTTATGGTGCAGTTTTATTTATATTAAGGCTCAAGGAGAAGTTTTGAGTTTCAGTTAAAGATTATTTCAAGCCTTATTTTGGTGCTTAATTGTGACAAACAGGCTAATTTTGAATGAACATGGATCAAATTACAGCTGATTATCATTTTGTCTTTAATCATGAGTCCTTCACCAGTCGCATGGAAACATTTCAGCTACAGAAAAGAATGACGTCGACCACAAACAGGCTCTCTGTCTGACAAATCATTTAAACCAGCAGCACAAAGCTCAGTAGGATGAGTGCAAAGCTAAATCCTAGTTCACGTGTCTTTGTCATACATGCATGTATTCTCCTATAAAATCACCTGAATCATTCTAGAATGAGGTTTTCTTACCACATAGAGTTATCCAGGTCTTTGCAATTTGCAGTATATATTCCAGAAAACAAAGTATTACAGTAGTAATGCAGTTTTTTCTCCATCATCGTGCAGCTTGATGACGTGACCTGTCAGATTTCAAACAGCTTTTCATTCGTTAAAGGAGCTGAAACCTTATTATTATGTGCTGAAACTCACCTGGAGTTAACAGACTAGTTCATAAAGATCAGCTGCATTCAGGTGATTCATAAAAAGCTCCTTAAAAATGCAGCATTAGCATTAGCATTAGCCCTAGCAGCTTCTACTGGAGCTGCATGGGAGGCGTTCAGGGAGCATCCGGACATTTTAGCGCTTATGGAGAAGTGTTTTGTGCACTTTAGGCATACTGAGTTCCAAACAGCAGAGAAAATCACTGACATACATTAAACCAGTTAGCACGGCTACCAAAGAGGGTTTTACAAACATCATTCAGCTGCTTGACAAGCGGTTTGTTCTATTTACAGCTTAGTCATGAGCTCCTGAATGCAGCAAACAGGTTTCGTTGCTCATAAAATAAAGAAAGAAACAAACCAGCCTGAAACCAAACCACACGATCGGGTTGGAAGCATTCGAAAGTTCAACCTGTGCAGCTCAGAGCAGCTTTCTCTGCGTTCCAGCGGAGCCTCGGTGTGTTTTTAACGCCGCCGGGCCGCCATCAATAACCCAGACGTGCTAAGTCGGTCTCAGCCATCTATCAGGCTCGCGTGCCGCCCGGGGCTCGAACCCACGATCCCCTCATCCGTCTTCCCACGTTTGGCCGCTCTGACAGTCTGCCAGCCCCCACTTAAGCTGCACACACAGCCGTCCCCTCGCTGACCTACAGCGAGCAGCATGAAGCCAAGGTTAGACCGGAGCAAACACCAGGAGCTGGAGGTCAGATGGAGCCTTTCCTCCCTCAGACACACTCAGACACAGCCAACATGCATTTTAATTACTTTTTCTTCATGTAATGTGACTGATTTGTTTTTATTCAGTGTATTTTTGTCATTTATTGCATTTTTTCCAACCACCAATCATATATCAGACAGGGCATCATTAGAATTGGGAGATATAGTGAAGCTTTCCAACCTGTTTTGTTAAATTACAGCAAATAAAAAGCAAAATCACAGAAAAACAGTTTTAGTTTCTGTTAGCTATAAAAAAAACAAAACAAAAAAGAGACTGTAAATAACATCCACAATGATAATCTGTATTTTTAAATTCATTTTCTGGGTTTGACTGTAAAATTATTCTATTTTTTGATTAATTTAAATCAGCAAAAAAATATATATATATATTTTTTTTTTTTAAAGAAAATTTGTGTTTAAATGAGGAACTGAAAAATGATAAATTTTCTGATTTTAACTGTTTTTTTTAAGATTTTGGATAAATCACAGCTAATATCTCATAAAATCACAGAATTAAATATTAATTTACATGTTAAATATTAATAAAAACTAAACAAACATGAAATAGGCTGTAGATAATCTTCACATTAAAAAGTTATTTATTTATTTTCACAAAGTGTTAAAATAAAAATTTTACACGATTTTTTGACTTTATTTAAAATAAATATGAAATAAATAACATTATCATTAAAATATTATCAATTATTTTTATTTGGCAGATATTTGTCATTATTTAAAGACATAATAATAATGACAATAACAGTGATAATAATAATAATAATAATATAAAATATAATAAAAATATATAATATTAAATAGTATAATAATAACAATGATAATAATAATAATAATAATAATCATCATCATCATAATCATCATCATAACAACAATAAAAATGTCTTTAAATCACCTAAAATATTATTATTTTACTAATATTTGCTGCTATTTTCTCAGTTGTTGAATGCTACAGTATTCAGTCATGTTGTTTTCTGGGACTTTCCTGTGGGATGTTCACTGTTCTCTCCACGGTGTTCTTACTTTACAGTAGAAACAAGAACCTGTTTTGAATCTGACCCTGCAGCATCCAGCAGCCTCAACCCGGTTCCCTCCGTCTCCTCCAGGCCTTTGAATTCCCTCCTTCTTCTGTTTTTACTGATGGATAAATGCTTTGACTCGTCCCTGAGGACCGAACACCAACACACATGTGCGAACACACCTGTTCATACGTGTGCAAACGCATTCCTGAGGATATCAAAGCTCAGAGAAATGAAGAAGGAGGACGGCTGCTGCACACAGAGAGGAGGCTGCTGAATTTAATTTCCATTCCTCCCAACAAGAAGGTGGATTTAATCATATGAGGGACTCTGGAGCGCAGAATGAAGCAGGCAAATTAGAGGACGACAAGCAACACTTCCTCTGTTGCAGCAATTAGACGCTTCCACTCCAGCTTCCAAAGACACCGAGGAGAGTTCTCCTCCCCGGCTGAGGCCCGTTTGATATCTGAGATCGCACTAAGACTCGTTAGACTCGGAATAACAGGACGAGCTCGCGTCCGACTCATTCTGCTGCTCGGCCGGAGCATCCTGGGCGTAAAACCGGAGCTGGCTGCGGCTTTTGTTCATCAGCGATAATCAGGCCTCCCTTCGTTTGGCAGCCGCCTCCGCTCCCCCTCGGCTCGGCTGCATTTGAAGAGCTAATCCAACATCTGAGCGGCTGTGCGGCATCACAGGGCCGAACCGGGAGATTAAGTCCGGTACACGTCCTCCCAGCAGGTTGCCGCCGGGCCACATGTGCCAGACGTACAGTAAGCAGCAGATAAAAGCCAGAACTGAAGGGAAAAACAGAGAAAATGTTCCTGCGAGACGCCGACAAATGATTTAAGCATCAGCTGGAGATAAAGTAAGAAGCCTAATAAGTGTTTTACTTAATGAATCCCAGAAGTGGAGCTCTACTTTCTGTCTTGTCTGGTCAGAAATCTGCAAAAACCCAACCGGAGCCTGCAAACTCTTGTAATAACCTCATTAGAGGCGTATATGTTAAACCGCGCTGCTGATAGCATCTCCACGCGCACAAAAGGCACAGATTTACATAATTCATTATAAGCCAGGGATAATACGTCCTTTATTTTCTGCCGTGCTGATAGGTCTGAATGAAGAGTATCACCCAAACAAAGCTCTGAAGACTGAGGCTCTCATTTCCCCTGGGATTTTCATAAAGAGATATGATTTATTCGGGTCCGGCAGCGGGTATAAATATGTCAGACGATCTACAGAGTTTCCTCGTTTTAATGAAACTAGACTCAAACGTAATTTTGCTCTTTGTGAGTCCAGGGAGAGCCTGTCAGTGGTGCTTTATGAAGTTATAAACACTGTCTGGTGGCAGTATTTTAAAGAAGAAGCATGGTGTCGATAGCGTGGAAACTCAAATTAAGTTTATTCATATAGCGACTGTTAAAACGACCAAAGTTGCCCAAATGGTGCAAATGTTAGAAGATAAGTTAAGATCGGATAGGATGAGATATTACTCGTCCAGAAGACTTTTTTTTTTGCCAGATGTTGGTCAAAAAAATCAAAGAAGAAGAAGAAGAAAGCATTTGGCGGGTTGTCGCTTCGTGTTGGTCAGTGACTGAGACTGGACATCACCATATGGCTGTCATCAGGGCCGGACTTAGATCATGCATGGCCAATTAGAGCACGTACAGGGTAGTTAGACATCACTTCCTGTTTCATGGCGTGATGGTGAGCATCAGAATAGGCCTGTGACTGAGCTATCCTTATATGGTCATGTGGCTGTTATGAGGCCCGGACTCTGATCACACCAGTGAAGTTTAAGGGCGATTAGAGCATGTACAGGGTAGTTAGACATCACTTCCTGTTTCATCAGAATAGGTCTGTGACTGAGCTATCCTTATATGGTCATGTGGCTGTTATGAGGCCCGGACTCTGATCACACCTGTGAAGTTTGAGGCCATTTAGAGCATGTACAGGCTAGTTAGACAGCACTTCCTGTTTCTGTCATGGCAAAACGGCAAAATGCCGCGGACTGCCACGGCCACGCCCTCATACTTTCGTGGAACATTTTAGTAACTTTTGCTTACCGATGCCTGTCGCATAAGCTGGGAAGATTTGAGACCTCTCACAGTTAGCCCCTAGGACGAGTTCGCTCTAGATAATTTGCAAAATTTTCGCCAAAATCGCCAAAAATCTGACAGTAAATTCAAAATGGCCGACTTCCTGTTGCATTGTGGGTATGGGTTCTTGAGGCTTTTTTGTGCATCTTGTCGTGATACATACGTGTACCGAATTTCGTAGCTCTGGGTGAAACTAACTGAATATAAACACTTATTTTTAATTTTTTAGGGGGCGCTATTGAGTCGTTTTACCATTCACATGTGTAATTCCCCTAAAATATTAAAATATCCTCCAGGTCTGATGTGCGTGCCAATTTATACGCATTTTTGAGTATTTTTAGGGCCTCAGAATGGTGGTCAAATCTTTCGAACAACCACCGGCTTCTACCACCGTTGGGGTTCGGACTCTAATTACATAAAATAAGAACATGCAGAACCTCATAGGAAAGTAATCAGATATAAGTACAATAAATACTAAAAATAGAAAAGTAACACTGGCAGTGATTCTGAGGTGGTAAAGTAATATTACACAATAATGAAATACTGCACTCGAAATTATAATATAGTACCTAAAACCTGACGTGGACCAAAGTGTTGTGAAAATTAAAAATGTCAGTAGACGGTGAACATGTAAATGAAAGAGGAGCTCTGTTCCAAAGTTCGAAGCTGCCATCACAAATGCATGATTCTAAGGTAAGTTCATATCTGTGTGATGCAAATTTCCTCATCTACCAAAGTCTGCAGACGTCTGGTTCAGGCCAGAATTCAACTTTCTGAACCCCAAAACCTGCTGCTGGTTTTAAAATGCATGTTGTCTTTACAGAATCGATGAAGAATCCAACATTCACTGGAGCCAGAAAGTGTAAAAACAGAAAATCTGCAGATTCGTTTCTCAATTAATTCATCAGCAGTGATTAAATCTCCACCACGGTTTTGTAAATCCCAGGCTGGCAGCTGATATCATGTCGTTCTGTGTGACCAGGAGCCCAAAACATTACATGTGTTTTAGTGGAAGGAGCCCAAAGATGCTGCAGATTCTTACATTTACAGCTTCTGCAGAAAAAGGCTTTTAAGATCAGCGTCTCCAGCTGTCAGATGCATTCAGTGTTTGTTGATTTCTAGTTTGTAAGAACAAGGCAACTTAAGGTTTCAGGGTTCCATGTTCCTCCTCATAGTGACTGATTTCAATGCCTGACTCATCAGTACCGAACAAAGTCAAAGGAACGTTAATGAACCTCCTCAGCTTGTTTTTGGACCTACACTGAATAACTTGATTTAAAAAGGAACCTTTCTGATGGATCTTTAAGGCACCACTGGGGTTTCTTTACAGAACTGTTTGCAGAAATAAGACTTTAAATGATTCTTCTGTGGCATCGCTGCTAAGAACCATCATTGGTGCCAGTTAGCATCTTTAGTTTTCTGAGTTCAGGGGCCAAACTCATGCAAAGAACCCTCAAATCAGTGAACAGGTATCAGTTTCTGCACTGGTGCTTTTCTGGTACCAATCAGTAGTTTTGCACCAACATTCTGCAGCAGCTGCAGACGAGACAATAAGAAGACAGTTTTATTGTCACTAATACAAGTTTACAGCATTGTGAAATGTTGTGTTTTCACATATCCCAGTTGGGGTCAGAGCATAGGGTCCACCATAGCAATGCGGCCCTGCAGCAGGAAGGGTCAAGGCCCTTGTTCAAGGACCCAAAAAAGGTGATCCTCCTACCTTCTGATCAGTAGCCCAGAGACTTAACCGTTGTGCCACCACTGCCTCGACTTGTTTGTGAACCAGCACTGAAAAACTTGATTGGAAGCGCCTTTGGGGAGAATTGTTTGAAGAAATGGCTCCTTAAAAAATGTCTTTTGTTCGTTTGTGGAGCTAAACATGGTTCCTCTGTGGTGATGCTTCCATCAACCATCACTGGTGCCAGTTAGCGTCTTGATTTTTCAAGGACCAAACTCATGCAAAGAACCCTCAAATCAATGAACAAGTATCAGTTTCTGGCACCAATCAGTAGTTTTGCACCAACATTCTGCAGCAGCTGCAGACGAGACAATAAGAAGACAGTTGTATTGTCACAAATACATGTTTACAGCATTGTGAAATGTTGTGTTTTCACATATCCCAGTTGGGGTCAGAGCATAGGGTCCACCATAGCATGGCGGCCCTGCAGCAGGAAGGGTCAAGGCCCTTGTTTAAGGACCCAGCAATGGCGACCTTCTGATCAGTAGCCCAGAGACTTAACCGTTGTGTCACCACTGCCTCGACTTGTTTGTGAACCAACACTGAAAAACTTAATTGGAAGCGCCTTCGGGGAGAATTGTTTGAAGAAATGACTCCTTAAAAATGTCTTTTGTTTGTTTGTGGAGCCAAACTTGGTTCCTCTGTGTCGTTGCTTCCATCAACCATGTTTGGTCCCAGTTAGTGTCTTTATTCTTCTGAGTTCAGGGACCAAACTCATGCAAAGAACCCTCAAATCAATGAACAGGTGTCCACTTTAGGGATGCAGGTTCTTGTTTGATGTTTTTCTGGTACAAATTAGTAGTTTTGCTCTGCAGCAGCTGCAGATGAGACAATGAGAACTGTCCATTTAGTCTCCTGCTAACACCTTCCTGCCACCTGAAGGATGTTTTTCTCACTTCTCATCAAAAGCAAAACCCAGTTTTTGCCTCACTGGTCTGAACAGAGTGACATTTTCAGTTTCGTTCATTTTCCATTTCTTCTTTTTACTCTAAATCATTTCATTGTAGATAAGCAGCGGGGAAAGTGGCAGATGGAACAAAGGGAACCTGTAAACAAAGCAAAAATACATTTTAATAAATTACAGATGCCTGACTGGCTGCGATAGAACACGGATTAAATTGGCTGTCTGGGTTTGGGTGTGTCTGTGCATAAAGTGTGCGACGGCAACACAACCTGTAGCTGCACACACACACACACACACGTGCACACCTTCATAGCTGAACGCTCAAGTTGGCACCAAACATTCATATAATTACACAAAAGTCTCAGCTTGTTTATATGCAAATAGAGCACGTCTTTTAAAAAAAAAAGCACAAACACTTTCAATTGTAGCGGACATAAAGTTTTCCCTCTCTCTCTGGAATGCTACGTGAGAGGTAAAAACAAAACATTTGAGTAGACTTTGCGTCTACTCTGACCATTAAACTGCCACATTGAACACTATCCAGGCTCGTGAACCACAACCATCTTCATGAAGGATCACCATTTGACACTCAACTTCAAAGGGACTGGTGGCAAATCACTCTGATTTGAGAATGTTTTTCCTGCATCTCCCCCATGGACTCATTTAAAACTCTTCCACTCCTAACTGATAAGGAGAGGCCATAAATCGCGACCACATACCAGAGGAACAGTTGGAATTGTGTCTTACCTTCATCCATTCATACCGGAACGGACTAAATAACTATTGTTCTGTTTATTTGTTTCATGTGTTTGTACCTGCATCAGCCTCAACGTGATGTCCTATGTCAACTGTCCAAAAATCGCATTTCTAAGTAATATGAGAACGAAGATAAAGATTTATAAGAATATTCACATCTCTAACATGGACCCACAGTGCCATCTAGCGACGTCAGATGCACGGGAGTGCCGACATTAAACAACCAATTGTAGTGATATGTTGTCATGAATTAAAAGTGATAGTGGGGGAAATCTGACATATTTTGCTACTACATTTCATCCAATGTGTTATATTCACCAGTGATAAGATGGACGTGATATATATATATAATAGCATATTAACATATAATGGTTTTTTTATGTTCATTCCCTTTCTGGTATAATCGATCGTCTTAGGACGTATGTCTATGTTACCAATCTTTTGTTTCATATCGATGAGTCATGGTGAGAGATGGATAGATCGTTTTTGCGCACATAACATACTTTTTGTATCTCAATCTGAGATGGCAATTTGCTCTTCTTTTAGACAAAGAAACAGAGTCAGATTACCAGTTTTAGCGGGAAACGGCTATCCACGCCCAAAATAAACACCCACCAGAAGCCAGAGGATAAAAAGTGGAAACCCGCTTTGTCCTGTGCTTTTTGCCGTCTTTCGTTCCTGGCTCTCTCTCGCCACTCTTGACATTTTCTTTTCTTAGACTCTTTCTTTACAAAACTTCCTTGCTATTCTCTCTGACCATTTTCAGATATTCCGCGCTTTTTACCTTTTTGTCTTCGTCTAGTTGTTAAGTTAAATTTTTGCGCGTCTTATTGTTGTGGCTCTTTATTAATCTTTTAGACCTTTTTATTTAGATTGTGCTCACCCTCATCTAAGTCCGAGCTGCTTCACTACCGCTTCTTCCTCAAGCCGAAAACTGTTCTAACAGAACAGTTTTTAATTTTTTTTAGAGATTTTGCGGCTAACACTAAACGCCGTCAAGTCTAACAGAGTCACAGTTAATAATCAAGTTATTCTCCATCAACCCGGACGACAGCGCACTCCGCGCCCGGCTGCCTACCACCACCGACCACCATCTGCTGGCAGAATCTACTACACGGCTGTGAGGGCTCCAACGGCAGAACGTTGCCTAGCAACCGAGACGACGCTCCGGAAAGCATCCACAGAGGCTCGTCACTCAACGGTTCCGACCCACGTTCCAGCTCACGGAGGCTCCGACCAGACCGCTCTGTTCAAAAGTAGGCAAAGCCCACCTCTCTATCTGCTCCTGATTGGGTTGATGCTGTAATAACTTGATAACAGGTTTAATTTTAGCGTATCATTCGTTAATCTAAATCAGAACTTTAGATCGTGGGCTAATTACCCGTCTTTCACCATCATCCTCGTCATTCTGTTTGATAATCTGACATCACACATTCACAATACACACACTCTGACTCAACTGCTATAGCTCATGTATGTATATTAGTAGATTAGTTAATAAATATATTCATTTAGACCAATTCCTGATTCTGTGTTTTTCTTTGTGTGGGAACTGAGGTCAATTTAATCAGAATTCACGACTTTCAGCTAAGAGACTGTTCTACTTCATTCAGTTAAAGTTTCTTTGAGACTTAATCTAGAATGATAATTTTCTCAGTAATCTGAGATGGTGCCCCTTTTTTAACGAGTGCAAAATTTTCATTAAGAAGTGTAGTTACGCTACATATTTTGGTGCCCCGTGTGAGGCGATTTTAAACCAATGTTCCCCACAAAGAAATACAATTTCTGCTAAATAAATCCAGTGAGCTAAAGCAAGCAGGAACTTTCTGTCCATCGATTCAGCTTGTTTGATGTGTGTGAGCACTGACATTTCTTTTTCTAAACGTAAACTTTGCGCATAAATTTCAATCTGAGCCTTAAGACTTAGTTATGACCCAGACCTTATAACTTCGTGGACGCACGTTGTTACCATACGTCTGCGATTAACTGCAACGTTACTGTAAATAAATCTTCCAGCCGTGTGACGGCAGAATAGCACTAGTGAAGCTGCAGTGCAGTTAGCTCCGTGCTACGTAAACTTCAAGGCGTCGCCGTACGCCTAACAGAACCTAAAACAGTGTCAAACTTCGCTGCGCTGAGCCAGGAATGCCGATATACACTATGCAATTGATTACAGTTGCTGCGAGCCCCCAGAACTGTAACTGAGCTTTTAATTGTGTGAACCGTACAGCGGGTATCCCCGGAGGTTCATATCTTTTTCTTGGTACCAGTTATTTGTTTACATCGCGCCGCCGTGCGCTTTCTGTAAAAGGTCTGTCTGACGAGTCCCTGCTGCTGCGCAGGGCCAGAGCAGAGATCTCGTCCTGAATATCGTTGGGTTTTGCTGCGAAGTTCCAGAAAGCTTTAGCATATTCAGACCCTCGGTGTTAACTGTTAGATCAGCTACCTAATAAGTTGACAACTGCTACGTCAGTCGAGGTATCTTGTGCTTGTGTGTACTTAGTTCAACACACGTTTCTATTGGAAGTGGGAAGTCCCTGCTGTCCGGTGAAGAGTAAAGCGATTTAAATGCTTGTTGACCAGTTGTAAGCCTGCAGTGCTTTATACCTGTTAAATTCACACAGACGTCCTGTGTACTCCTTTGGCTAAGGCCGCCGCGCCGAGCTAACTAGATTAGCAGCGCTTGTGCTTGTGTGTACTTAGTTCAACACACGTTCTTATCGGAAGTGGGAAGTCCCTGCTGTCCGGTGAAGAGTGGAGCAAGTTAAATGCTTGTTAACCATTTGCAAGCCATAGTGCTTTATACTTGTCAAATTCACACAGATGTCCTGTGTGCTCCTTTGGCTAAGGCCGCCGCGCCTTGCCGTTGTCTGAGAAAATCCCAAGCTAACTAAGTTAGCAGCGCTGCAGTAATCACCTCTGTATCCCCAGAGAGTGTGAATCGATCCAACTTCAGATCTGCGGGTCTATCAGGGGGCGGTGCTTACGCTTGACGTGCCGACGTCATACACCCAACCCCTCCTACTACGCTTAGAGCAGAAACAAGTTTGGCTCCATGTGGTGGCTGCTGTGAGCTATTGAGCTTGATGTGAAATACTTTGAAAATCTTCTTACAGCAACTGATGCATGTCGCAGAAAATGACTAACACACGCATGATAAAGTAAAGCATGGTGATTTTGTAAAATGTAAATGACCTGTTGTGATAAACCACTGTCAGTAATCATTTACACAATCAATTCCACTCACATTAATCCATGTTTGAATAATAAAATCACTCACTCTTTGAAATTTCAGACTCAGCTTCTGAATTCAGAACCTAATATGATAATAACTCATTACTGTAACACAAGTCAGTTTGAGTTGTCTTTCTTTAACTGTATCAACTAATCAGTTGAACATCTTTAAAGGAAATATTTAACGTACACTGTTAGGTTTTTTTTTTAATTTGATTTTCATTTGATTTTACACGACATCTACCAGCCTATCTCCTCTTTAACAAATTTCAAGGTTTAACTTTCCCTTCATCAACAAAGAATAACTGAATCAAATAATTACACCAAGAGTGTTGGCTCGCAACACTTAAACAAATAATCAAACACTAAAAACGCACAAACCACAGCAGTGTACAGAATCACTTGAAAATAGTCCAAAACCACTAAACTGCATGCAAATCTACTGCACTTTCTGTCGTTGCTGTTTTCTTTTGTTACTCTTTTCAAAGTAAGAAGTAATCAAGCTCGTTGCTCAAACAGGCCTACCTTGTGCTTAAAACTTGTTTGTTGGTGTCAATTTTTCTTAACCATCGTCGTCAAAGATGGCTCTTGAAATATCCAGCCACAGTGACACCCTTGAAAACCTAGAAGTTGCGCTAGTGGACATGACTGAAGACCTGATACCTGACTTTACAAACCGTGTTTACCAAGCAGATCCTTCCGACCTCGAAACAATCATGACAGGGCTCATCAAGGATGCCCTTGCAAAACCACTTAAAGACAAACCCCTAGCTAAAATGTTAGGAAGCATGGCTGCAGTAATGTCTGCACAGCTTAAACATGCATACAAGCTTTTAGAACAGACAACAAATGCACTAAAATCTCGTTCACAAGAAGCTGACCTTTTAAGAAAAGACGTTCGAACAGGTCAACAAGAACATGATCGAGATCAACAACTGTTAATCGAATCCCAGACACGTCTTGACGATCTGGAAGCCTAATTGAGTACTCAGCCCAAGGTCAGGGACACAGAGCCTGACGATGAAGAAACACGTCAGCTAGAAAAAAAAAAAATTGACACTTTAAAACAAATTCTCTCTGAACAACGAGAAGAGTTGATAACTACCGAAGCAGAATTAAAAGAATCCAATGAAGGCTTTACTGAAACTAAAGTCCTACTCAACAGAGCAGTGAATGAAATCAAAGACTTAAAAGCTCAAGTCAAAGTCTATGCTAAACGCAAAGACATTGACCAAAAGCGGAAAGAAGACCTAGAAAAACAACTAGAAGATAATAAAGATAAACTCACAAGTTTACAACAATTACACAAAATCAAAGAGGAAGAATTAGCTGATGTCGAGAGGGAATTGAGATATTCCCTGGAGATAACCCACCATAAACAAACACGCCTCGATGATGATGTCATTGAAAACAGGAGAAACACCTCATCTCCTCGTGATGTTCGAAGGAGGCCGCTTTTATCCACCTCTCTTTTGCCTACACTGGAAACGGTTCCACGCTTCCGAGACAGTAAGGCACAGCTTGACCAAGCCAAAACAGCATCTGCTCTTCGATCCTACTTACCCTCAGGCAGCTTCCTGCCTCAAGGCCCCACCGATCGGGATCTAGACAAGATTGCTCGCAATATATCTCGCTTTGAACCAGGTCTTGCCGGTTCTCATGACACATACACCTACTTGAAAGACATCGACTTCTACTTGAGAAAGTTTCCAAATGCTTCAGTAGACGACAAAACCTACTTAATCAAAGTGACATCAAGTCGTGATGTCAGCAGCTTCATTGAACGCCAACCTGACTACATTAGAAATGACTACGATCTACTGTGTCAGGCCCTAGAACAGGAATTTACTGATTACATATCGCAGACTGGGTTGACCACTGCGCTGGTAATCAAACAGGGACAACAGGAGTCCCCCCCAACAATATTACCACCGACTTCGTCAAGCTTACTTTGGTTCCCGGAATGAACCTGGGATGGAGGAGGACTTGAACTTCAAAACTCTCTTCATTCAGAACCTCCATCCCACCACCAGTCATCATTTAGGGGTTTCGGCATGCCCCCGCACCTTATCCAGTCGGCAGCTACGGGGACTAGCCCTGAAAGGATTTGCTAGACATTCGCAAAGTCAAAACCGATTACCAGATCAAACCACACAAAACCCCTAGGGGACTCATCAGGGACAACCGTACTCCAGACCCAACGAAACATAGGAAACCACGAACATACAACAGTGCAGATAACAAAGGGTAGAGTAGATAAAGAAATAAAAACTAATCAACAAAACAAACTCCAAGTGGGGGACAAGGTGTGGTACTACATCGTTGTCCAACTAACAGGGAATACAAAACAAAGTGGGGGTGAAACAAACAAAAACGAGAAAATAAACAAAATCTTCGGGCGCAACAAACAAGGTCAGGACCGTACCTCTAGAACCCTTGAGGTAATTGAGAAAAAACTGAATTGGAAGGGAGCAATGTATTCCATGCCCCTGCAATTCTTGAACTCGCATACGGCTAAATGACCAATCAACCATAACCAAACGACTCTTGTAAAGACTCCCTGTTCAAGAGTCTGTATATAATGTTAATCATTTTTCTTCCTCTAAGTTTATATATCTCTGTTTACTTTATTTTATTTTTCTTTATCAGACTAGAACCACGTCAGTCTTTAAGTATTAACGTAGGACTATCCTTTAAAATGCCACTAGGACAACCTAGCAAAAGTGTTAAGATATCGTATTTAGTACTAGCATACATCAACCCAGATCAGAGCAGCAACTGTTGTGTCTCTTTGTTCCTGATCACCTCTGATGTCCTCAACCTGACGGCCCGAAGTTCCCGGAAGGCAATCATCGAGCCGAGTGGGGGATATGTAGCGGACATAAAGTTTTCCCTCTCTCTCTGGAATGCTACGTGAGAGGTAAAAACAAAACATTTGAGTAGACTTTGCGTCTACTCTGACCATTAAACTGCCACATTGAACACTATCCAGGCTCGTGAACCACAACCATCTTCATGAAGGATCACCATTTGACACTCAACTTCAAAGGGACTGGTGGCAAATCACTCTGATTTGAGAATGTTTTTCCTGCATCTCCCCCATGGACTCATTTAAAACTCTTCCACTCCTAACTGATAAGGAGAGGCCATAAATCGCGACCACATACCAGAGGAACAGTTGGAATTGTGTCTTACCTTCATCCATTCATACCGGAACGGACTAAATAACTATTGTTCTGTTTATTTGTTTCATGTGTTTGTACCTGCATCAGCCTCAACGTGATGTCCTATGTCAACTGTCCAAAAATCGCATTTCTAAGTAATATGAGAACGAAGATAAAGATTTATAAGAATATTCACATCTCTAACATGGACCCACAGTGCCATCTAGCGACGTCAGATGCACGGGAGTGCCGACATTAAACAACCAATTGTAGTGATATGTTGTCATGAATTAAAAGTGATAGTGGGGGAAATCTGACATATTTTGCTACTACATTTCATCCAATGTGTTATATTCACCAGTGATAAGATGGACGTGATATATATATATAATAGCATATTAACATATAATGGTTTTTTTATGTTCATTCCCTTTCTGGTATAATCGATCGTCTTAGGACGTATGTCTATGTTACCAATCTTTTGTTTCATATCGATGAGTCATGGTGAGAGATGGATAGATCGTTTTTGCGCACATAACATACTTTTTGTATCTCAATCTGAGATGGCAATTTGCTCTTCTTTTAGACAAAGAAACAGAGTCAGATTACCAGTTTTAGCGGGAAACGGCTATCCACGCCCAAAATAAACACCCACCAGAAGCCAGAGGATAAAAAGTGGAAACCCGCTTTGTCCTGTGCTTTTTGCCGTCTTTCGTTCCTGGCTCTCTCTCGCCACTCTTGACATTTTCTTTTCTTAGGCTCTTTCTTTACAAAACTTCCTTGCTATTCTCTCTGACCATTTTCAGATATTCCGCGCTTTTTACCTTTTTGTCTTCGTCTAGTTGTTAAGTTAAATTTTTGCGCGTCTTATTGTTGTGGCTCTTTATTAATCTTTTAGACCTTTTTATTTAGATTGTGCTCACCCTCATCTAAGTCCGAGCTGCTTCACTACCGCTTCTTCCTCAAGCCGAAAACTGTTCTAACAGAACAGTTTTTAATTTTTTTTAGAGATTTTGCGGCTAACACTAAACGCCGTCAAGTCTAACAGAGCCACAGTTAATAATCAAGTTATTCTCCATCAACCCGGACGACAGCGCACTCCGCGCCCGGCTGCCTACCACCACCGACCACCATCTGCTGGCAGAATCTACTACACGGCTGTGAGGGCTCCAACGGCAGAACGTTGCCTAGCAACCGAGACGACGCTCCGGAAAGCATCCACAGAGGCTCGTCACTCAACGGTTCCGACCCACGTTCCAGCTCACGGAGGCTCCGACCAGACCGCTCTGTTCAAAAGTAGGCAAAGCCCACCTCTCTATCTGCTCCTGATTGGGTTGATGCTGTAATAACTTGATAACAGGTTTAATTTTAGCGTATCATTCGTTAATCTAAATCAGAACTTTAGATCGTGGGCTAATTACCCGTCTTTCACCATCATCCTCGTCATTCTGTTTGATAATCTGACATCACACATTCACAATACACACACTCTGACTCAACTGCTATAGCTCATGTATGTATATTAGTAGATTAGTTAATAAATATATTCATTTAGACCAATTCCTGATTCTGTGTTTTTCTTTGTGTGGGAACTGAGGTCAATTTAATCAGAATTCACGACTTTCAGCTAAGAGACTGTTCTACTTCATTCAGTTAAAGTTTCTTTGAGACTTAATCTAGAATGATAATTTTCTCAGTAATCTGAGATGGTGCCCCTTTTTTAACGAGTGCAAAATTTTCATTAAGAAGTGTAGTTACGCTACACAATAATGTCAATTGTACAACTGAGTTAATTTATCACTGCTGGACACCGGAGGGGGAATGTGTGGCTGCGAGTGTGCTGCCTCTGATTAGACAAATGGAGATCAATGGATCGGCTCAGCTGGGAGAACGCCTGGAGGAGGAAGTAGTAGAAGAAGACGA
Organism: Dascyllus trimaculatus; assembly: GCA_024666655.1. Taxonomy (NCBI): domain Eukaryota; kingdom Metazoa; phylum Chordata; class Actinopteri; family Pomacentridae; genus Dascyllus; species Dascyllus trimaculatus. The sequence goes on along the minus strand of CM045464.1, from coordinate 1,943,731 downwards.
GGAATGAATGAGTTGTTGGCCTGGAGCAGCGAGCAGAAGAAGAGCCAGCAGGTTCCTGAGGTTAGAGGGGATTTTCTGCTCCGTAGGCTGCAAGGAAGAGCTCCGGAAACCATTTAGCTGCCTGTTAAAACCACAAATCCCTCTCATGTAATAAAGCTACGGAGAGCCATTATCTGAGGAGGCTTATTTCCACCACTGTAGGTTGGCAGCTAACCTGAAGGAAAGCTTTAACCAGACTGCTTAGTTCTTTTACTGTGGAGTGCCAAGAAACACCAGGAAGTGATTAAGTGTGTCTTTGCTCCATGAGTCAGGTGCGACTGGAGGCTTTGTGGCGTAGCAGATACTTACAGGTGGTGTTTTGGCTGCAGTGAAATAAAGACGAAAGCAGAATTATAGAAATGTTTGGGGCGCAAAGTGCTGGTCTCCACACTAGAGAGCAAAAACCTGCAGTACAAAGCAGGATTTGAGGTTATCGAGGCAACTTCATCATCTCCACAACACATTTTGCACCAATGCAGCCCCACATCATCACACTCCCACCTCCGTGCTTCACTGTCAGGACTATGCAGAGACACTAAAACGACCACAGCAACACACAAAACTACCACAAAGACACAAACAACCACAAAAGTACACAAAACTACCACAAATACACAAACAACCACAAAAGTACACAAAATGACCTCACAGAGACACAAACAAACACAGCGACAGACAAAATACCTCCGTGCTTCACTGTCAGGACTATGCATTCACTGTGGTGGCCAGGAGAGCCACTAAAATGACCACAAGGACAAAAAACTACCACAAAGATGTAAACAACCACAAAAAATACACTAAAATGCCCACAACGACAGACAAAATGCATCCGTGCTTCACTGTCAGGACTATGCATCCACTGTGGACTCAGTATTGTCTCATCTGGTCAGCCAGTGTTCTGGTTCATCCTCAAGACCTTTATGGAGCATCTGTAAACGTCATCAACACCTTTATCCACCATCACACTCCACCTCCGTGCTTCACTGTCAGGACTATGATCCACTGTGGTGGTCCTGGTCAGGTTCACACCAAACATGCTGGACTCCATCTGAGCCCAACTCATTGATCTCCATCTGACCAAACAATGTTCTCCAGCATCCATCAGGCTTCTCTTCGTGTTCTTTAGCAAACATTTTAGGATTACGACCACTAAAGAAAAAAGATAAAGATCAACTTTATTAATCCCGAAGGAAATTCTGTTGCCAGAGTACAGTTGAAGCACAAACACAAAGAGAAGAACAGTGCCTTAATAAGAAAAATAAAATACAATAAAATAAAATAAAATAAAATAAAATATATACATATATACAGTAGTTTGAAAAGTGACAAGTGTGTTTATGGTATGGATTGCACATAGTGTTGAGTCATAAATGAGTCCAAGTCAGTGTTGCATAGATGTGTTCATTGTGTATCCCCCCTGCAGAAAGGGGAGGAATTATACAGTCTGATTGCCACAGGTAGGAAAGACCTCCTGTGGCGTTCTGTGGTGCACCTCGGTGGTCTCAGTCTACGGCTGAAGGTGCTCTGGCAGGACTTAAGTGTTTCATGCAGGGGGTGAGAGGTGTCATCCAGGATGCTGAGCAGCTTCCTCAGCATCCTCCTCTCTGACACCTCCACCACAGACTCTAGCTCCACCCCCAGGACAGAGCCAGCTCTCCTGATGAGCTTGTTAAGTCTGTTGGTGTCGGCTGCCTTCAGCCTGCTGCCCCAGCACACTACAGCGTAGAAGATGACGCTGGAGACCACCGAGTGATAAAACATCTGCAGCATGTTTCTGCAGACGTTGAAGGATCTGAGCCTCCTGAGGAAGTACAGTCGGCTCTGACCCTTCTTATAAACGGCATTTGTGTTCACAGTCCAGTCCAGTTTGCTGTCTATGTGGACACCCAGGTATTTGCAGTGGTCTACAATGTCAACCTCTGTTCCGTTGATGGAGACTGGGTTCAGACGGGTCCTCAGTCTCCTGAAGTCCACCACCAGCTCCTTTGTCTTAGAGACATTGAGCTGTAGGTGATTAAGTCCGCACCACTCCACAAACCTGTCCACCACACTCCTGTACTCAGTCTCCTGGTCTCTGCTGATGCAGCCCACAATGGCAGAGTCGTCTGAAAACTTCTGCAGGTGGCAGGACTGTGACCAGAACCTGAAGTCTGAGGTGTAGAGTGTGAACAGGAAGGGAGACAGGACCGTCCCCTGTGGCGCCCCCGTGCTGCTCACAATGGTGTCAGAAGTAGTGTCCCCAAGCCTCACATACTGTGGGCGGCCTGTGAGGTAGTTGTTGATCCAGGCCACCAGTGGAGCCTCCACCTTCATGTCCAGTAGCTTATCACTGAGCAGGGCAGGCCGGATGGTATTGAACGCACTGGAGAAGTCAAAAAACATGACTCTCACAGTGCTGCCTGCCTCCTCCAGGTGGGAGTAAGCTCTGTGCAGCATGAAGATGATGGCATCTTCCACTCCCCTATGGGGCTGATACGCAAACTGCAGGGGGTCCAGTAATGATCCGACGACTGTGCGGAGGTGCCTCAGGATGAGCCTCTCCAGTGACTTCATAACATGTGACGTCAGGGCCACAGGTCTGTAGTCACTAGGTGTGTTGGGATTCTTCTTCTTGGGCACAGGAACCAGGCATGAGGTTTTCCATCGCTCAGGAACAACCATCTGGCTCAGGCTCAAGTTGAAGATGTGCTGGAAAATCCCACACAGCTGAATAGCACATCCCTTCAGCACTCTGGGGCTGAGACCATCCGGGCCCGCAGCCTTTCCCGGTCGAAGGCGACTGAACTCTTTTCTCACATCCTCAGCCGTGATGGTGATGGTAGAGGAAGGAGAGAGCCCCGGTTGTGGTGGGGAGCAGGAGGGCTGAGGTGTCTGGGCAAGAGCAAGCAGAGATGTTGAGGAGAATGAGGGTGCAAGGGAGAGGGGGGAGGGGGGACAGGGGTGTGGGTGGGGAGAAGTTGGTGGGAGGATGGGGGTGGTGGTGATAGAGGTGTGAGGTGAGTGCACCGGGGAGGTGGAGCAATGAGAGGAGCCGGGGGATGGGTGGGCAGAGTCCATGTTGTCAAACCTGTTGAAGAACAGGTTTAGCTCATTGGCCTCATGAAGGTCTCCTTCCAACATCTGGTCCGCCTTCTTACCATGACCAGTGATGGTTCTCATCCCACTCCACACCTCCCTCATGTTATTTTGCTGGAGCTTGCTCTCCAGCTTCCTCTTATAATTCTCCTTCCCCTCTGCGATCTTCTCCCTCAGTTCAATCTGCACCCTCTTTAGCTCCTCTCTGTCTCCACTCCTGAATGCGGCCTTCTTCCTGTTCCTACAGCCCTGATTAGTGGTACTATGGCTCCTTCTAGACCTCCTGGTTCCTGCTGACACTGGGCTTCACTGGTTCTTAGTTGCTCACTGATCTTCCTGGATCACCTTTTGCCCTTATGCAGCCCCATATCATCACACTCCCACCTCCATGCTTCACTGTCAGGACTATGCATCCACTGTGGACTCAGTATGGTCTCATCTGGTCAGCCAGTGTTCTGGTTCCTCCTCAGACCTTCATGGAGCTTCTCTAAATGTCATCAGCACCTTTATCTACCATCACACTCCACCTCCGTGCTTCACTGTCAGGACTATGCATCCACTGTGGTGGTCCTGGTCAGGTTCACACCAAACATGCTGGACTCCATCTGAGCCCAACTCACTGATTTTGGTCTTGTCTGACCAAGTGTTTGCTTTGGGATTGCTTACGAAAGAACATGGTGCTGTGTTATATTTTTCAACGCCTCAAACTGGTTCAGGATTATAATTTATTCGTTCTTGTTCTTCTTCCCTTTCTATGTGAATGTGCTCATAGCAAGCTTCAGAAACCCTGGATTGACCTAATGAGTTGAACGTTTGCTGAACTTCTTTCTTAGCCTAGATTTGTCTCCAGACTGTGGTTTAGTTCTAGTAACAAAACCCTTTTGGTCAATGTTCAAGAAAAAACTGGGTTAAATGTGAATAAAGATGTCACCAGACCACACTCATGACTTAACATAGCAATGAAATACAGGATAAACTGGAGTCACATGTGGACACTGAAGGTGAAAAGCTTCATCAGGGAACACATTACTGATATGTACAGACTTAGACACCCAGGAAAATACACCCCACCACATGGAAACAACACCAACCAACCAGGAACATGTGGAGGAACATGACAATGGTCCAACATGTTGATGTGACCTCCAGACTTCCTACAGCCCATTCTGATCAAGCATCAACAGGATGCAGTGGAACCAGTTGGATTGAAACAAGCCAGAGTAGCCAAAGGATCCAGAGGTTCCAGACCCCATAGGACCCCCTGAGAGGTCCTCTGGTCCAATGGTTCAGAGCATTTTGGACCAATAAGGGGACCAACACTGGCAGGTGGTTCGAATGTTATGCCTGATTGGTGGATAGTCTGTCTGATAACAAATGACCTCTGTAGAGCTCCGACTTTTCTCCGTTTCCTTTCACTTAATTTGTCATAAAGTACAACCAAACTGCATTCAGCGTCCAATCTGGACATTTGTCTTTCTTTAAGAGACGTTTCTTGCTGCGATTCAGCTGCGATTTAAGGAAAGCGTTTGTCACGTCGTACAATGTGGAGCCTTAATCTCTGGGACGAAGCGGGAATATACGAGCGGGGTCGATATGCAAACGTTGGAAAAGACAATGAGAACTTTGGAAAAGAAGCAAAAAGCATAAATAAAGGAGACGACAAAAGGGCTGCGGGAGATATGAAGTCTGAAAACTGTCGGATTCAAAACTGTTTGATGGAGAAGTTGACTAGAAATTAAATTGAAAACAGACAAATGAAATCAAAGGATGATGCTTTTGCTAAAACCACACAGGCTCAGTTTCTTTCTGGCTGCGATTCTCCTTAATAATATCAAAGCAAAGCGGGAACACGGCGCTCTGGAATTAAAAACTAGCAACTTGTCAAAAATAATTCTCCTTCCTCCTCACCTCCAGTCTCTCTCCGACTTCCAAAGAACCATTTATAGAAGGTGTTTTTAGTCTTTTCTGTCCCTGTTTTTTCACACTAATCTGGAGTTTTCTCCCCTCCTCTCAGAGGCTACCACAGGATTATGACCTTCACAGGGTTTCAGTCTGCGAGACGATTATGAGAAAGAAATCCTCAAAACATCGAACTTCCTCCAGACGTCCCTCCGTCATTGCAGCTCCTTCTGTCACTCTGTCTCTGCGTCCCGAATGGAGGCGATTTTAATTAACGGGGATTTTCTTTCTTACATCCTTTAATAAATGTGAGAAAAGAATCCCACGATTCAAAGCCGGCTGCTTTGTGAGAGAATAAAGACTGAAGCTTCTTTATTGACATGATTAAAGAACAGCACTGAAGTGTTTTGAGCGCATCAAGGTCGAATCCTGCAACTGGCAGAAAAATGCATTTTTATGGGAAATAAGTTAATTAATAAAAAGAGCAGCGTTGTTTTCACCTGCAAAATGAATGAGACTTGGTTTTTTCAGCTTTTGTAGACAGAGTCTTCTGAAGTCTGGGGATGGGATGTTATTTTACTAATAAAGACTAAAAACTGAGAACTGAATTTGGTCAAGAACACAGTGGTTCAACAAACATGCGCTCATGAAGATGATAGAAGCTTCAATTCTGCTGTCTAATGCTCTTATTAAAAGCTGCATTCTGAGTCCAAATCCACCTTCTTCTCAGCTGAATTGCTTTAAAAGTCTTCATTGCAGTAAGGTGTAGTTAATATCTAATGAAACCGCACATTTTGAGCTCTCTAATGAAACCAGTCATTTGTCTGTGCAGCAAAGTGTTGGTGAGAAAATTAATTTAGAATTTACATCAAATTTATCGAAGTTGCAAACTTTACAACCATTTTCCTGCATTAGCTTCCTGCATGTAGACACTCCAGTGGATAAATTCTGTTCTAATTATAGGGTATCACACCAGCACTGACTGATTATCAGATAAAGTATTCAACATTTCTCTCATTATCTGTATTATTATTATTTCCAAGCAAATCTTTGTAAAACTAGAAAAGCCCTCATAGAGCGCAGACCTCCGCCAAGCAGCTTCAGTCCAACACAATCTAAAAATGACAGAGTATCATTGTGTAGTCTGGTGAAATCAACACTGACAGGACACAGAAATATATGTTGGTTCTTTATTCTGAACAGATTAACTGGAGGAAGCTCAGTGGATAAAATAAGGAGGATAAAACCAGAAATGTTCCTCTGGAGAATCTGGTTTGGTTTTGCTAAACAGGACTTCTGTTGCAGCTGCGTTTGAGGACAAACAGCTCTATGTGAAAAACAACTACTTAGTTTGAACAAGACGTCCCAATTTACAGCTTTGTGACAAGAAATAAGCAGCAGGAGGTTTCAGCAAGATGGAATAAGGCTGACCTTAAGGCCAAGTACGGTGTAGTTCCAAGTAGCCTAGAGTGGCTAAGTTAGCTAACCAACAGTATGGTAGCTTAGCTGCTTTACAAACTAATATTAGGGCTGGTCCCCAATATAGGAATATCTGAATATTGGTTGGTTGTGGTGGTATTCGGATAATCATTTTGATATTCCAATAGTCCTGTGCACAGCCGCCAAGCGTTGCCGAGTGTTGCCGAGCGCCACCGAAGCTGTAAATGCAACCGTGGTTCTAGTACATGGATCCTCCAACTCCGGTGTCAAAAGCTCAAAACTCTTTCCAACAGCACAGAGTTTCAACTTTGGGTAGATAAAAATAAAAGTAGAAAAGCCCTCATAGAGCGCAGACCTCCACCAAGCAGCTTCAGTCCACCCCCAACACAATCTCCCAATGAATAAGTATCATTAAATAAAGCTAATTGTCTGGTAATCTCTCTCACACCGTAGCACTGCTGTGGTTGAGCACCAGCGGCCGACACCCACCATATATGTGCAATACACTTTCCTACCACAAGGCGGCACTGCAAGGCTTTCTAACACTCCCAGTGTTAAAGAATCTTTTAAACAAATCCTGGATCCAGATGGTGATCCGGATTAATCCCCAAGTTTCATCATTTGTTCTTTGTCCCATTTCACACATTGCCTGAATATTTCATCCAAATCCGTCCATAACTTTGAGTTATTTTGAACACAAACAAACAAACAAACAAACCAATGTCGGTAAAAACACGACCTCCTTGGTGGAGGTAATAAATGATGCGGTTCTCCTCTGACTGGCTCTACATCATGAACAACAGCTAATCAACACTGAAACATAAATACAGTAAAGTTCTCTTTCAATTAATTAACCCATTTTTTGTGGGTCTTTGTTTTTTGCTTAATCTTTTTTATTTTATTTTAAAGGAATCTTGTTCGAGCAAATGGTTAATGTTTCTGGCTAATTTTTAAACAAAACATAGAATAAAGTGACTTTATTGAAATTTCACAATCGTAAGCTTCAGTCTGGTTGATTTTTCCAATGGAACTACGTGTCACAGATGAGTAGGACAAAGAAAGTTCAAGGAAAATTGAAAATTGGACATTTTTTTTAAGGTTCTGGCCAATAAATGGCGTCATTTTGGTGATTTTTTTCAATAAAGCCAACATGCCTTTGAAACCTATAACTAAATACATAAATCAGCAAAGGCAGGTTTGGTGAGTTTGTGTTATTTTGATTTTTGATAGCACAATTTTCTTGTTTTTCCACATGCATCTCAATTCCACATATGAGTTAAAGGGTTGACAACCTATAATAAGTGTTGTTACTGACAGTTATGAAGAGAAATCTCCACTGTCTTCATTTTGTAGTGAGATAAACATGTAAAAACGCAACAATTCAGCAAAAGAAAATCGTTTTTCTCTTGATATAAAGGCTAAAATAACAAATATCTGCAGGTATTATCACATCAAATGATGGGAGGATCTAGATAGACGAGACTTTTATGGACAGAACAAGATACAGCATCTATGCTTAGTCCTTAAATACCCCTTTTCCACCAAGAAGAACCAGGTCTAGTTCTGGTTGTAGTTGGTTCTAATCTGGTTCCTCCTAAGAACCTGTTTCCATTGTCAAGGAGTCCAGTTGGAGCCATTGGGTCACCATAAAACCACTACGCTAGCATCCATTACATAGCAGCTAAACAAACGCAGTAAGTTGATGATAATATCTATGTTTATCTCTATAGATGGTCTTAAGGCTGATTGTGAGGCGGAGGTCCTCCTGTTGCCTGGACACATCCGTGATCACGCTACTGGTGGGACACAACTGTAGCGGATTTCAGGTCAACAGTTTGTGCTAAACTTCCGTGTGTCCCGGGAGTCATTCCAATACATGTGTGATGGGACCAGGGACGTCCTGGAGAACAAGGACACTAATTAGCGCTTGTGTGTCCCTTTCCACCGTTGATGGTTGGTCACCATAACCCCGCCCCCAGCCCCTGACGTACTCGGTGCTTAGCTCTGGACCAGCAAAGAGTTGGTGCTTGCTGAGCTCCAGTTTATAGAACCTGGAGTCGGTGCTTAGGTGGTGGAAACACAAAGAAGTGGAGCTAAGTCAGGATCTGGGTCTGGACTAGACCTGGAACCAGCTCAGTGGAAAAGGGGTAAAAATCACCGAGATAAGAGCTTTCAGATAAAGGGAGTAGAGGTTACGCTGAAATGATTGGTAACATGTGAATTATGAGGCTTCTTGCTTTTAAAAAATGTATATTTCACATCCAAAACACAGTCGGTTTATATTTGTAACACAGAGTTCAGTGAGAGTTTAAGGGTTGAACCACGATGTCTTCTTGTTTCGTTAAATTAATTGTGTGATGTGGCAGCTCGGAGTTCAATAAAGTCACCTCTGATGAATCTAATTGACATTAAATGTTTTGCAGCTTCACGTTAAACAGTAAAGTCTTTTTCCCCAATGAATAAAATATATGAGCATTGAGCGGCTGATTGCATTATTCAGGACTATCCTAGTATTTGGGGTAAATTAATGCAAGAAGGTGGAAAAATCTGTTTACTTTCCCACCTGATTGCAGTTTTATGATTCGCAATACAGTTTTTTATGTTGCATTTGCACCCAAACTTTCCTGCCATTCCCCATCAACAATAGGCAGCGGCTGCAGCTCCTTCATCTCATTTGAAAGATTGATTTTCACAGCCGCTCCACACCCTTCGTCCTCCCACACAGAGGTTCTCACTTCAAATGTCTAATTAGACGTCCTCGGCGTGGGCGTTAAGGCTGGGGCTGACTGACATCTCCTCGCCCTCCTGTTGCATCAAACCCGACGTCTGGAAAGCCTCTGCACGCTGCCGATTTACAGCAAACAAGTTTCAGGAAGGGAAGCGAGGCAGTTTGCTTCATGTAATCTGATTACTCTCTTTGGGTCGTGGTAACTTTGCACCCCTCTGCTATGGAATATGGAAGAAGAGGACTCGGCAAAGCAGCTTCCGTACATCGGAGAAGGAAGCAAATAAACAAAAGTTTGGATGAATCACAAGCGACAACCTCCGAGGCTGAAAAGTGAACATGGACGTGCCAAAAGCTGCAGTTTCTCTTGCAGCCACTTGAGGCGCCATTAGAGAATCAGTCAACGCTACTGAAGCTGTAAACATACTTTCAGTCTGCTGCAAAAAATGATTCACTCAGGTTCATTTTTCGACAGTTCAGTCTCTCCTCTGTCTCAGATATTCGCTAATTGAGACCCCAGATTAAGCCATTTTTTATTGGTTCTGCACTTTAAGTTACTGGAAAACCCACAAATCAATCTTTTGGGCTGCAAAAGGTAATGTTAGAAGAATTGTGCTTATGTTAGAAATTATACTTGTTAGATAATCATTGAGTGACTGTCAGGACTTTAAAGTCTACATGTCAACAACCATGAATCACCATAAAACATTCCAAGCTGTATGTACTCACAGTAAAGTACACAGAGAACTGACCCGTTAAGATTGTGTAAGTGACACGTATCTTATGCTGACTCTTGACGTGTGGGGACGCCCTGTGTTACATGATTGTTTAGCAAATAAAAAGAGCCAAGGACAGACGGACTACCAGAGAGCTGGAACGCTGTAGCGATGCAAACTGCAGAGCTGTAGTGTCCGTTCTCTCCTTGTGCACAAGTAAAAGACCTGAGCTCTTGATGCTGTCTTCCTTCCTGTGCTGTGTGTATTTTCAGGTTGTAGCGACTGATGTCCTTCTGTCACCATTACATCACTGCCCACATTCATTCACGTGTTCCACAGTTACCACCCACAATCATTCAATAAACCAGTCACAGCTTTCCAAATGACCCGCGAAGTTTAACACCAGTGTTACGTGTACACAAAGATCCGAGGTAAAACCCAGAATGGACTGCTTTTTGTTGCTTTGTGTTGATTGATTTGGGACTGGATTGGACTGAACTGTGGGGGAAACCGGGGCGGACTTTTACAGTGAATGGACTGAACTCAACCGCACATTTGTATTGTCACTGTGATTATTGATTGTTTCTTTTGTAAATACACTGTTTCATGCTGAATTGGTTGTGGTCTGGTTGTTTGTGAGCTCTGCTGATTTGTTCAATTTTGTGTTTGAATTCCTTATATGGGTAATCCCTCAGTTTTGTCTGGTTTGACTGTATAACTTTTCGTTCAAGGTTTTTTTATTTTGTCAGACTTGACTCTGACTGGCACCCCTCTTAATTAACCAGGTCAAACCCGCTACAAGGTTTTGAACCTAACAGGTACTGAGACAACATCCTAATTGATCACAGCTTGAGTTGAACATTTTGCGCTGGTCGGAGGTCATTAACTATCCCAGAAGTCTTTGTCATGGTGCCCCTTTACCAGCTAAACCCCCTTTTGTTTATGTCTGCAGCTGCAGAGATTTCATAAGGATAGATCACAACTTGTAGCAGGATGCTAAGGATGCAAGTTTTGAACAACTTTCTTAATATTCACCACCTTAATTAATCAATAATCAGTTAATTGATACCTCAAACTGTAGACAGTGGATACTTTTCCTCTGCTGATGTTGCAGTTCAAGTCAATAATTAGTGGCTATGTTGCTTATGTCACTTTGTGTCCTAGTCAACCTGAGTTTGTCTTAAACAGGAGCTCTAGTCGGAGGTCATTAACCTCCACAGAAGTCTTTGTCATGGTGCCCGTTGCTAGCTAAACTCCCACAATGCTCTCTGCTTGCCAACGTGGAAATGACTACCTTCCCTCTTCTTCTTGCTCCAGTATGAAAAAGCAAGAGGCTCCACCTGGTGGTGCAACCAGGTACTACAGCTGACCTACAATACTTGAACTGTGTATTTTTTAGGAAAATATATCTGGAATCAGAGTGTAAATATTTAGTGATTTGCATTGAATTGGGCAGATAAAAACAGCTTTGGAACATCCCTACTTTTCTGTGCATGTAAGACATCTGCAAACCTTTAGAAAAAGCCCCACGTCCAAGTCAAATCATCTCCCACAGAAAACACTTCTCACCTGCCTCAAACACCTTACTGGAAGTTCAGGCTTCTTTTCTGGTAATTTATCACATGTTACAGGTCACCGATTAGCACAACTCAAGCCGTAAACTTGCTGTAAACTGGCCGCTGCTTGTGCTCAGATGATATCTTCCTGCTAACATTTGAAGAACTACAATTACCAACTAACATCACCTGGTTTAAGTCGGACCAGCTGACCAATCAAAGCAGACTTGGGGCCTTAAAGACACAGGAGCTAAAAGGAAACTTGTTGCAGCAACGTGCAATACTTGAATAATCCTGTTTCATGACCATTAAAGCCGTAAACAAACCCAACAAATCAAGTTACACACCTGTAAATGGGCGGAATGTTTAATGCAGAAACAGCTACTGCTCATGCTCCAAACTGCACTAACCCTCCTCTCATGGCAGATAAACCCTCCACATTACTCACTGCAGGTTTTTGTCATTACTCAAAGCCTGACGTTGCCGTTTCTCAGCATTACGTATGTATCAGGAGGCATCAGAGGCCGAGCAGAAAGAGGAAAACATTATCTTTCCAACTCTGCAGGTTTTATCTGCAGGAGGATGATTGGAAATGAGACTTCCCTCTGCAGGTTTTGCACCATGAAGCTCAGGACTGTGGGAAGAAATAAATCCCTCCTCCAGCAGAAACACCGAGTACCGACAGCTGAAGTAGCGTCTATGCTAATGTGGACGCACATAAATAAAGTTTAGAGGTGTTCTTCTGCAGCCTGTCGCGGGTTAGATCCAGTCTCTGTGGCGCATGTGAGCTGCTCCTGTGACAGGTGTTATGTTCTGATGCTGTCGGAATAATCCTGCCGGGACAAACACGAAAAACACAACCTGAAATATGGATTAAAACCGAGGAAACAAGGCCGGGGCTGCTGGAGTTCCCCTCCGTCTGCATCACCTCTTTCATTGTTCTCTCGCCTGAATCCAGCGAGGATCAAGAACATCAGCCTCCAGGTGAATTATGGAAAACCCTCCGTCTCTCATGGTTCGTCGCTGGAGCTCTCCGGTCCTGTTTTCTGTTTCATCTGGAAAGGAAAACAAACCGCTCCTGCGAAGCCAGAGAAGCTGCTCTAACGAGGTGAGAAGTGATGATCCGGGGGAGCCTCCCTGCAACATATGGAGAGAAGTTTCCACAGAGAAGCGTCCGTCATTAAGGCTTTAACCTCCTGCTGCTCCGAGGCCTTCTGCTGCTGACCCAGCGTCCGCCGGCAGCTGCTCGGCCGTCGGACGCTGCATCCCGACGTCCTCGTCCATCACTCAGTCTGCCGCTGCCTTCTCCTCGGTCGCCTTCCTCGGCCCGTCCGAACGCTCGGACCTCTTCGTCCGCTGCGCGCACGCCGGACACCCAAAGTCAGGAGTCATGCGGTTTAATTAATTACCGTCTGAAAGCGAGCAAGGTCGGAGCGCCGCTCAGCTGGAGAACGCCGCAGAGGTCGCGGCCTCCACGTCCGAATCCTCCGAAGCTGTCAGCTGTCGGCGAAGGTGAAGTGAGAGCACCTTAGAAACACGGGGCTGGAGGTGCAGATGGAGCCAACTGTTGAAGCTCCGGTCCAAACGCTGGACTGTTCTCAGGTTTAATCCACAGAAACACACATTCTTTAATTAAAGTCGCAGATTTAACGTCTAAAAACATATCTGGAACTTTTTTTGAGCACTAAAATAATCTACCCTTTCCTTTAAATGACTTAGAAGAAACTCTGCACTGTTGCTTCTTTAAAGTTTCACTTTAACTTTATCTAAACTGGGCAGATTAAATAATTAAAATGCAAATTAAACTTCATTAATATGAAAAACCCTTAAATTTGCAAACAAGGCAAATATTTAAAAGATTAAAATGTCAAAAATATGTAAAATAATGTAGGTTTAGAGCCACAAACTGTATCTAATATGTTTAAAAGATCCAAAAATCAATTACAAATCCAGAATCTTTCAGGAGGTCTTGTGTTTTGTTTAAAGAATGAAACTAACAGCTGAGTCCAGAACTGACCAGCGTCCATCTGAGACCTGCCGAACTCTAAGAAATAATGTTTAGGCTCAACAAAATAGACAAACACAACAGTCTGTTTGAGGTACAGCAACTTCTAATGAAAGTACGTCCAACCAGAAATGAGCTTTTCCAATCAAAGGTACATTAATTTACCTCTTAAAGAATAAATTAGCTTGTCTAACTTGTAATTTCACGTTATTTAAAGGGAATATTCAAGTGTTATGTACTTTATTACCATAATTATGAGTTAAGCTGGCAAATTTTACGACTTAAGTCGCTGCAGGGTTCAATAGGAAAGGGAGAAGACGTGAAATCCAAAATTTAAAGTGAATAAAACACAGTTATAAAGGCATTTTCATTCATTTAACTCGACTTGAATTCAGTTTCAGATCAGCTGATGCAGGAATTTGAGTTTAAATCACACAAAACATTAAGTTGATGCAACTTTATGACATCAGTCGAACCTGAAAAGGCTCATCTCAACCAGTACATGTGATTTTTTCCTTTTCAACCATGCTTTAATTAGAGCACTGATCTATGATGTCCTCTGCTGGATTCATTCTAACGTTCTGATCCGTTCTAAACTCTCCCGTCTGATAACTCGGAACGTTTCATGGCTGTTGGAGTTTTATTTCTGGAGATGTCGCTTTTTTGGAGAGTGGAAATAGAAACATTCTCAGGTCTGCAAACATCAAAAACTCTCTAAATCGAGCCAAAATATTAAACAGAACTCAAATAGTAAACTTTAAGAACAGAATCTAAGATGACTGAGGAACTTACCTCTTAAATACAGCTGGAACTGACTCAAATGGGTGATTTTATATTTACAGTCTTTGGTTTATTCCCTGTTATTACAGCTGGACTCATGTTGATGCTGGTGTTTTATCTCCTCTGCAATATTTTCTTTACTTTTTCCTATTTATATTTGCTTCTCTGACGTCTATCTGGTGTTAATATTTATTTTACAGCACCTAAATGTTGGTGGCTGATGGCTAAATTCAAATTAAACCTCCTGTTTGTTGACCTTTGTTGAAAACAGGTCATTAAAATGATCAGTTATTATCAATATTGACTGAAATCGAACATTTCATGGTGATGAAATTGGATTGTCCTCAGTGTGGAGGCTTCACATTTACTAGCTTTAATGCTCATATTAGTGCGTTTGATATGAGGAAGGGTGCAAACATCTAAAGTCTGCAGACAAATCTACGGACTTCTCTGTTTGTAGCAGCAGAACATACAGAATTCTCCTGTTTTTCATTCACATAAACCCTGAAAAGTACTTTTAAAGCTTGTTCCAGGATGTTTTAAAGGGAAGAACCGCGCACTTTGCTGACTGGAAAAGGTTTTAAGGCCACATGAATAAAACCAGACCGGTGCAGGTGATTTAGATCAAACTGGAAGCGACAGTGAAGTCAAACAAAGAAGTGAATTAAACCTCCAGCTTTGACTTTTCAGACTCTTTTTTTTCTCCTCGCCGCTCTCCGAGAATAGCGGTGCGACCTTGTTAGGATGAAGTTAATAATTAGATTTCATTGCCTCGCGCTGTTTCCGTTAAAAAACCTGAAGACGGGCTCTCAGGATCCTCCGAGGTCGGTTTTATTTAAACTCCCCAGAGCTGGAGGAGCCGCCACATTCAGGCTGGATCCGACTCCTTTCACTCGTCCTCCACACCGACGGCAGAACTTCACTTCCTGTTCGATCCAACAGTCTGACGGGAGATTTATTTAGCGATTTCCACCCTTTGAGAATCTCTAAAACTAACAGATAGAACCACAAAACGAGTCTCTGCTCTTTGAGTCGAGGAACTTTCTGACCTTAATCAGTTTGTGACACTTTAATTAATCAAACCGTTTCCCGTCTGTCTGCAGCATCTCTTTAAGGAGACGCTTGTTTTCCAGACATCATTTAACCGAACAAAGAGCCTTTTGTTCTGGATGTCAAACACTTAAACCCTGACGAGTAAAACTTTCTGAGAAAAAAATCAGTCAAGTGCAAAACTCCTAAACACTGACAGGCAGCGGCAGCAAAAGTCAGTTACTACATTAATGCACTTTGAGGACAAATCAAGCTTCCGACGTCTGCATAATGTACATTTCTGCAAAAGGTCAAGACCAGCATTCATCAGCAGGTGGACCGTCTGCACTGCTGAAAGCTAAATCACCAAACATCAGACACACAGGAAGCCTTAATGCTGTAGTTGTTATATAAAAAGCCATCACAGGCAGGTGTATTGAGCTGAGTTAAATCTGCTCCAATTGCAGCCTTTTTTACCAGGAAGTTGAAGACGGTTCTTTTCTCGACATTATGAAGTCTGCTGTACTTTTATTCAACTTTTCTGCTCTTTGTTCACTTAATCTCTATTTTTTTCTCCGATATTTTATAATATACTTGATCTTTTATATACTTTTTTCCCCATTTTGGTGTAAATTATTAAAATTTGTGTGCAAATTATTCAACTTCTGCACTGTTTCTGATTCATCCAATCTAATAAATTCAATTTGATCTTTTACTTGTCTTATATACACTGAACAAAAATATACATGTGAAATATTGATGCCACATGAAGTGCACCACCCAAAGTGAGCGTATACTGTCTGGTACTTGTACTAAATGGATGTTTCTCTTGATTAATGTCCCAAATTTGAGTCCACCACAGCCTCAGTGATGCATTAATTCCATTCAGTCCATGGGTGTGGCATATCCAGACGCTGCTCCAACACAATGAGCAGTACTCAGACACTCCTTATACTGGGGACAATAAAAGGCCACCCCAACATGTCACATGTTGACCAAAGCAGCAACGCCTCAGATGACTCCGGTCATGAGGGAACGTGTCATTGGCATGTTGGTGTGATGCGTCTGTTGTCAGACCAAAGGTTTCATCTGCTGTACGTGTCGCTGGTCTGAGACCATCCCACAAGTGAACAAGCCGGATGTGTCCATCCTGTGCTGGGGTGGTCACACGTG
Source organism: Dascyllus trimaculatus (assembly GCA_024666655.1). Lineage (NCBI taxonomy): Eukaryota > Metazoa > Chordata > Actinopteri > Pomacentridae > Dascyllus > Dascyllus trimaculatus. The sequence goes on along the minus strand of CM045464.1, from coordinate 1,927,294 downwards.
GCCGACGTGGATGAGGTGGATTTGCAGTACTGCCCGTCTGTTGGAAACCAACTCTCAAACGTCCTGTCGTCTGATAGTGAACATTCAGCTGCACAGCGACCGCTCTGGTGGACATTCCTGCTTCCAACATGCCAATGACACGTTCCCTCATGACCGGAGTCATCTGAGGCGTTGCTGCTTTGGTCAACATGTGACATGTTGGGGTGGCCTTTTATTGTCCCCAGTATAAGGAGTGTCTGAGTACTGCTCATTGTGTTGGAGCAGCGTCTGGATATGCCACACCCATGGACTGAATGGAATTAATGCATCACTGAGGCAGTGGTGGACTCAGATTTGGGACATTAATCAAGAGAAACATCCATTTAGTACAAGTACCAGACAGTATACGCTCACTTTGGGTGGTGCACTTCATGTGGCATCAATATTTCACATGGGGCCTTTATAGTTTTGTCTTATATATTTTTCCACCTCTTCCTTTAAAGCTCTTAGAATAACATCTGTACCTGTTAATGTGTCGTCGTAATAGACGTGCTTGCTTGATAATTAATTGGAGAATCTACTGCAGTGCTAATAGTTCAAGACAACCTGCAGTGAAAATACAGTTCTTACCTTGTTAATTTGCCCATATGGTGTTCTTTTAGATGTCAGAAGACATAGAATGAGTGAAATAATTAGTACAACATGAAGATTTCCACCTGAAACCTGCAGACGACTCTGAGAAACACTGATTCAAACGTTTAAGGTTTCTATTAAAACTGAGGAACCAGTTCAGCCAGTCTGCATGGTGGGGCTTTCTGTACCATGGTTCTCCATTAGTCCATATTACTGCTGGCTATGGTGCAGCATGGAGGAGTTCTACAGTGTCTCAGCAGAGCCGTAAGTGAGCTGGTGTGCTGAGCTGCAGCGAGTGGAACAGATTAATTGATTAATTTAGACTAAATGTTGATGTGGACTCATTAGTAGGAAAAAGAACCTGGTGTTCATAGGGGTCTAGATGTTGGTGTTCATAGGGGTCTAGATGTTCATAGGGGTCTAGATGTTCATAGGGGTCTGGATGTTGGTGTTCATAGGGTCTAGATGTTGGTGTTCATAGGGTCTAGATGTTGGTGTTTATAGGGGTCTAGATGTTCATAGGGGTCTAGATGTTCATAGGGGTCTGGATGTTGGTGTTCATAGGGTCTGGATGTTGGTGTTCATAGGGTCTAGATGTTGGTGTTTGTAGGGGTCTAGATGTTGGTGTTCATAGGGTCTAGATGTTGGTGTTCATAGGGGTCTAGATGTTGGTGTTTGTAGGGGTCTAGATGTTGGTGTTCATAGGGGTCTAGATGTTGGATGGAGATGTTGTTGTTCTCATAGACTTCCATTATGTTTCAGCCAGTGAAGTCGCCCCCTGCTGGCTGCTAGAGAGAATGAGGTTTAGGGGTTTATTTTTCGTCTTTTATATTCGAAATATGAAATAAACAAGCTAATAACTGCATGCCAGATGCTTGGCGTCCTGTTGTCTGGTTCTGTGGTTTGACAGTGAAAAGACTTCAGTGTAATTGCAGGTAATTCTGCTTCTCTGAGGACGCCTCGCCCTCGCCGGTTGAAAAGTTGAAACGCAAAGTTTAATTTCTCAATGAAAATCAAGATATTCGAGCTGAAAAGACCTTCTGCTGTTGTTTTCCCATTCATTTGCCTGCAACCCGGCTGTCGCATACAGAATCTATAGGTTGAGAGTTCAGCCGGAGCGTTTGATTTAAACCCCCCCGCTGCTTCAGAGCAGAGCAACAAACAGCAGACGGCGGAGAAAAAATTCATTTCATGTGGCAGAAACAGGGCGTCCTTCTTCCACGGTGCCCCGCTCATCACCATCCCCGCATCCTGTTTTATTTACCTCCTGCAGCCCTGAGGGAGAACCAGCGTACACGCCTACATTATGCATCTCGTTACGAGGCTCGTATCGACGGAGAGGTTGCGCGAGGAAAACACAGAACCTGAAGTCACCCACGATCTGCTGATGTGTTGCGAGACTCTGCCTGGAGGAGCCACTGGTGACATGTCAGATGCTAAATAACTCGGATATAAATGAAAATACTCCTCCTGTGTGTCGGATCAGATCAGTAACTGCAGGCTTTGTGGCCGGAGATGAGCCGAGGACGGAGTGGAACTGATATTTAGGTGTGTTAACCTGAATAATCCACTGGTAAATTGGATCATGTGGCCGAGGTCGGATCCACAACATGAGGTCACTGCAGCATGTGGAGTCCAGCAGATATCATCTCAGTCTATAAGCTGGTTGGAAGAGCTTTTTCTCCAACTGTGCCAAGAATGAAATGAACCGTATTAACCCTGTAAACCCCATGAGGCCATTTTAAGGGTAATTTTACTCCATTTACCAGATAATTCTTATCTTTGCCATAATAAGGACGAGTCATACACGCTGTACGTTGGTTATTTCCGAACAGTCTACATCCAAAAATCCAGATTTCCCATCGTTTGATATGATAATACTTGCAGACTGATGATATTAGCCTTTATATCAAGGAGGGGAAAGTATTTTGCATGATAAACTCTTTTGTTTCTAACCATAAAATGCTGGTAGTGGAGATATATTTTCTTAATTGTGTCGATGAGATCGTCTTAAATCCGGCAAGATCCCAACCCGTTTCCTCTACTAACTTATTTTAAGTCTTATTTTGATGCAGATTAACAGGAAAGCAGCACAACATGGACGTACAGTGCAATAAAAATGTAAATAATCACAACCTCAATATTGATCAAAATAACCTCAGTCAGTCAGTATGTAAATATTCCAGCTACAGAAAGGAAGGTTCAGGTTCTCCGTCTTAGTTTGACACCATTTAAATCAGCAGCACAGAGATGTGAATGGCATCTAAAGTAAAAACAATGTTTAACAGACAGATCAAAAGTCATTTCTCCTCTTTTCTTTTTGTATTATGATTTAAAACTTTCTCTGCAGATGCTCTTCCCCCTTCAGAACCACCCCAATCACCCTGGAACGACTAATTCTGTCCAAACACAGTCGTCTGGTGCAAATCTAAGTGTTTTTCTCAAACTAAATGCAGCGGTGAAATCAAAACGTGCACCAGGTGGACTGTTTCCATCAGAACGTCACCAGTTAGAGCTACGGTTGGACAGAAGTTCTATTTGTCCTGTGTGAAGCTCCAACCTGCTTCGTCTGCTGCAGAACCCACAGAAACACCTTCACCTCTACCAGCAGAACAATGTCATCCCCGTGTTTCCAATCAGCCGCGTGAAGCAGGAGGTCTGGCTTCGTGTGTGTTTGCGCGTCGCGGTTAAAGCCACGGCGGCAGGCTGCTCGACTTAAAGTGGCTCGGCTGTCGGGCCGCGACATGCCCGAGCAGCGAGGCCCAGCTGTGCGAGCGTTAAGTGGTGATGAAACATGGGGAAGGATGCACCCTGCCTCTCAGAAACCCAAAAGCCCTGCTGGCTTCGTGACAAGCGGCGAACACAGACGCACACACACAGCTTCCTAATTGCCGTCTCTCTCCTGCAGGGTGAGAAAATAGGCTACCTGAAGGCATCGCGCCCACTCCTCTCCTCCCACCTCTTCCTCTCTGCTGCTGCTGCTGTACTCCCTCCTCCTCCTCCTCCTCCTCCTCCTCCTCCTGCCTCTTGTTGCATCTCATCCCTCGTTTCCTCTCGTCTCATTACTTTGCTGTTTTCCCCCGTCTCTTCCCTGGCGGCTCCTTCAGCAGCTCTCGTCCACCAAGAATGCAAAGAAAGGAGGAGCAGAACTGGAGGACGGATAATCGACAGCCGAGGAGAAACTTTGCGGAACCTCTTCAGAGCCACAGACGACCAGACAAACCAAACACAGATGTAGAAGCGGCGTCTCTTCACGCGTCGCCGGCTTGATTAAGGAGTTAATGTTTGGTAATTAGCGTCGTTCATTAGCGGTAAAAGCGTTTCACATCGACGGGCCTCCTCTGAAGCAGAACAAGCATTTAAAAAAACCCAATCCTCCTGTGTGGCGGGAATCCTGTCAGAGCATGTCGGCAGATTCTGCCTCAAGATTTTAATCTGAGTTAGAAGAGAAAGAGAGAATCGCTGAATTTTTAACTTTCTGATTGTCCTTGAACGACTCGTCTGTCAGAAACAAAACAAACCTGAGCTTAAAATCATTATATTTCTTTAAAAACACTTCATTCTACATGCCTCATTTTAAAAAAATAAAAAATAACATTTACAGTAACCAGATTCTGTAAACGAGAAAAGATTCTGTGCTTTTTCCCTCAACTGTGAAGCCACATACAGCCAAATATAGGCTTTGAAGGCTTGTTAGCTTTAAAAATCACAATTTATCACAGCAAGATCATGTAAAAACCAAAAGGAACCATTCGATTTTCAACTTTCTGGTCTTTGAACTGATCATCTGTGATGTACCGCTTTGTTGGAAAACCACCTTGATCAAAAAGATGTGCGCTCACAGGCCACTTTATCAGGTCCACCTCACTAGTTAAAGGTTGGTTTGCCTTCAGACTTTCAACAAGCTGCTGGAAATGTTCCTCAGAGGTTCTGGTCCATGTTGACATGATAGCATCACATCCATGATGCCGACCTCCCGTTCCACCACATCCCAAAGGAGCTCTACTGGACTGAGATCTGGTGACTGTGGAGGCCGTTGGAGTCCAGAGAACTCATCGTCATGTTTTAGAAACCAGTTGGAGACGATCTGAGCTTTGAGACATGGAGCTTTATCCTGCTGGAAGTAGCATCAGAAGATGGTCCACTGTGGTCATAAAGGGATGGACATGGTCAGCAGCAACACTCAGGTAGGCTGTGGAGTTTAAACCAGTTGGTACTAAGAAAACACCCCCCACACCATTAGACCACCAGCAGCAGCCTGAACCGTTGATCCAAGGCAGGATGGATCCATGCTTTCATGTTGTTCTGACCCTGAAATGGAGACTCATCAGACCAGGCAGCGTTTTTCCATCTTCTACTGTCCAGTTGTGGTGAGCCTGTGTGAATTGTAGCCTCAGTTTCCTGGTCTTAGCTGACAGGAGTGGCCCCCGGTGTGGTCTTCTGCTGCTGGAGCCCATCTTCTCCAAGGTTGTTGTGGTTCAGAGATGGTGTTCTGCATTCCTTGGTTAAGTTCCTGCTGCCTTTCTATCGTCTCCAACCAGTCTGCCCATCCTCCTCTGACCTCTGACCATCCTCTGTAAACCCTGGAGATGGTTGAGGTGAAAATCCCAGTAGACTCAGACCAACAACCATGTCATGTTCAGAGTCCCTTAAACCCCCTTTCTTCTCCATTCTGATGCTCGGTTTGAACTTCAGCAGGTTGTCTTGACCACGTCTACAAGCCTGAATGCATTGAGTTGCTGCCATGTGATTGGCTGATTAGCTATTTGTGTTAACAAGCATTAAACTAATAAAGTAGTCGGTGAGTGTTTCTATGTCATTATTGTAACTACCTTATCATAGTGTGTTTTTTTCAGGCACCTTTGCTGCAACATTTCTACATTCTTTTATGCAGTGTGTTCAGTTAATGCAGCTTGTTTTACATTTCTAGATGACATGAAGTCGCGGTAATTACCCAGCCTCAGTTCATTGATTCTTCAGTCAGCAGCAGAACTTGTGTTTCCAGGCTGAGCTTCTGCAAACATAATTATTATTTCTATTTTTTACAAAAGTTAGCATCTTCTTCTTTTTCCTCTGCAGACTTGTTGCATCAGTCAGGTAATATGGAGCAGCCTGAGTGAATAAAGCAAATAAAGCAGCAGGGGAGTTGAGATAACCTGTGTGTGTTATGTGTGTGTGTGTGTGTGTTATGTGTGTATGTGTTATGTGTGTGTGTGTGTGTGTGTGTGTGTTATGTGTGTGTGTGTGTTATGTGTGTGTGCGCCTCAGGGCAGCCCTCTGAACCCTCCATCTTTCCCTCCTCGCTTTCTCTCTCTCAGAGTATGAAAAGAATGCAGAGCAGGGCGGGACGGCAGAGGAGCAGCCGAGTTTACCGGCGACGTGACGCGAATCCGAAGCGGCGACAGTCGCCGGATTCGCCGCAATCATCCCGAGGAGGCGTCCTCGTTAGCCGCTGGCGGTGCAGCATCTTCTAATTATTATAATTACAATCAGCGGCATCATGACGATTCCGTCTTAATCACATTTCTGGGTTAATGCGGCCTGACAGGAGGAGTTTGTGTCGGCTGAAGACGAGACAATGGATTCATCAGGTTGGTTCACGTGTTCAACAGGAAGGAGGAAGGAGGAAGGACGGGTTTGAAGCAGCTTTTATCAGGGAAACCTGGCGACGGAGACTCGCTGTCGATTAACCGTCTGAACTCCAGGCAGCAGCGTTTTTCCTCACTGTGCTTCATTTTTCACTGCAACATAAAATCCTGCACCTCTGCGGAAACGGAACAAGAACAGCTCGACTGGTTTACACGTCTACCTGCTCAGCGTAAACACTGCCTGCAGTTCAATCGAGAGCTCAGAGAATCATTGTTGGTCGCAGCCGAGTCAAACATGGCTTCATGTTGCATCCAGGAGCACAAAAATATCAGTTTTTTTCACAGAATCTGGTTCAAAAAGTTTTAAATTGGCGACGAAGTCTAAATATCAGGATTTTTAAAAGCTTAGAAGAAGAAAACTTTATTGTCACGAATGCAAATGTTGTTTTCTCATATCCCAGTTGGGATCAGAGCTGAGGGTCCGCCATGGTACGACGCCCCTGGAGCAGGAAGGGTTCAGGGCCTTGATCAAGGGTCCAACAATGGCAGCATTGGGGTTCGGTCCTTTGACTTAACCGTTGTGCCACCACTGCCCCCTAGATGTGATTATAGAACATCAAATCACACGTGCTTAGTTTAAGAACCGTAGGAACGTTGATGATGCAATGATCTGTTTGGTTTTTGCGGTTTCTGGCTGGTAAATGGTTCATTAATTAAAAATAATTCTAGCATTTTTAAATAAGAAAACAACATCATGCCTTTCAAACCTGCCGGCAGGTTTTAGGGTTCAAAGGATGAATCACAAACTGATCTACTTCAATTATCCAAAGGTAGTTTTTGAGTTCGTACAGGTGCAGGCGTATAAATATGAAACCATCCATCATCCATCTTCTTCCTCTTATCCTGGTCGGGTCGTGGAGGCAGCAGATGAAGCAGCTCATTCCAGACGTCCTTCCATCTCTTCCTGGTTGATCCTGAGGCGTTCCCAGGTCATATGAGATCCATAATCCCTCCAGCAGGTTCTGGGTCTACCCCGGGGTCTCCTCCCAGGCTTGGAAAACCTCCACAGGAAGTCTCCCAGGAGGCATCAGACGTCCAAACCACCTCAACAGCGGCTCTACTCTGAGCTCCTCACCCTATCTCTAAGGCTGAGTCCAGACACCCTGAGGAGGAAGCTCATGTCAGCCGCTTGTACCCTGATCTGGTTCTTTGGGTCTCTACCCAGAGCTCATGACCACAGGTGAGGGTTGGAACGTAGATGGACTGGTAAACCACGTCACCATCATGGTCCTCTAAGCCTCCTGTCCATCTCACGCTCCGTTTTCCCGTCACTCATGAACAAGATCCCGAGATGCCAATTAGGTTTATATATTCAAAAAGCTGAGATTGTGCTCCATAAATATGCATTTTCAGTATTTATCTAAAGAGAAACATAAAGAAAGACTCCCTCAACATTATACATTCATTCCAAAGTGCCTGATTTCTGTATAAACACCAGATTTGCAGACGTTATCGGGCGTTTTCATGCATATGACAGAGAGAAAAAGGGAAATATTCACTCAGTTGATTTATTTATGCCAGCAGGGAGTCACCAGTGGCACATCTGTACAGCTAACAGGAACAAACCCTCAGCAGGATTACAGCTAACAGCTAAAACGCGATCAAACATACGAGGGAGAGGAGGCTCGGGGACGTCTCCCAACGCCAGAGTTCACTTCAAACCCCGTCAACAAGCATCGCTGACGGGGGAGGAGACGGCCGTGCAGGATGTACGCTAAATGTAAATGTGAGGGAATAGCAGAGAATCCCTCAGAGAGCGATGGAAACGGGAGGAAGAGGCTCCTTCCATGACTCATCACACATCCTGGTGTGGGATCCAATCACAGGACGTCCTCGACAGCTGTCAATACCAAGAGGCAGCAGCCGGGAGGAAGACAGACGGCTGCTTACATCCCCGACGCTACGGGACGACCGTCGACAGGAACGAGAGCCGGGGAAGAAACAGGCCCGACTGCAGGGAGGCGACAGAGACGGAGTGTCAGCGGCGAAGACAGAGAGGAGATGACAGAGCGGAGGAAGTGGGTGAAACATGGCGATGTTGTTGTCAGTGTCAGCCGGGGAGACGAGAGGAAGACGGAACGCCGCTGACAGCTTTGTGCAGCAACAGGAGGAAGAAGAAGCGCAGCGACGAGGAGCTTCAGGCTTCGACTCGTCTGTTTACTTTATGTGAAGGTTTTCACCAACGCAGACCCACATGTCAACTGTTTTATCAGTTAGTCGAACCAACAGATTAATTTACATTCACACATGTTGGCAAATTAATCATTTAAGCTGGTTTTATCCTCACGTCACTGTATGATGCAGCTCAGCATGAAATGTCAGCTCAGGCTGACATATTAAAATGAAAACCTGACGTTCTGTTTGCTGCTTCCAACTGTCTGCAGGAGTCTTTCCTCTAAATTCATTAAATATCTGCAGCATCAGGATCCATGCAAACGTCTCCAAACAGACACAGCTGTGAACATTTACGTCAGTTGAACAGCAGCAGTGGCTTCGTTAGTGCTGCCATGTTAGAGCCCCAAATGTAACAACGACCCGAAATATAACAACGACCCGAAATGTAACAACGACCCGAAATGTATCAACGACCTGAAATGTAACGACCCGAAATGTAACAACGACCAGAAATGTAACAACGACCAGAAATGTAACAACGACCCGAAATGTAACAACGACCAGAAATGTAACAACGACCAGAAATGTAACAACGACCAGAAATGTAACAACGACCCGAAATGTAACAACGACCAGAAATGTAACAACGACCCAAAATGTAACATCGACCCGAAATGTAACATCGACCCGAAATGTAACGACCCGAAATGTAACATCGACCCGAAATGTAACAACGACCAGAAATGTAACAACGACCCGAAATGTAACAACGACCAGAAATGTAACAACGACCCGAAATGTAACAACGACCAGAAATGTAACAACGACCCAAAATGTAACATCGACCCAAAATGTAACATCGACCCGAAATGTAACGACCCGAAATGTAACATCGACCCGAAATGTAACGACCCGAAATGTAACATCGACCCGAAATGTAACATCGACCCGAAATGTAACGACCCGAAATGTAACATCGACCCGAAATGTAACGACCCGAAATGTATCAACCTGAAATGTAACATCGACCCAAAATGTAACATCGACCCGAAATGTAACAACGACCCGAAATGTAACATCGACCCGAAATGTAACAACGACCCGAAATGTAACGACCCGAAATGTAACATCGACCCGAAATGTAACATCGACCCGAAATGTAACGACCCGAAATGTAACATCGACCCGAAATGTAACGACCCGAAATGTATCAACCTGAAATGTAACAACGACCCAAAATGTAACAACGACCCGAAATTTAACAGCGGCCCTGAAATGTATCAACTGGCGATCATGTAACAAGATGCTGAGCCCAAAATGTAACAACTTTTTGGCCAAAATGTAACAAGTTGCTGCTTTACTTTGTTTCTCTTCGGCCTGCAGAGATATTTTACCTTCGCCGTCTCTTTCCTTGGACTCCTCCACCACAGGGCTCGTTTCAGAGTCATCAGCAGGGTGAAGACGGGCCTTACGAGGCCTTTCAAGGCGACAAGTTGTGACATTTTGGGTCCGATATTACATTATGGGGCCGGCAAAATATCTTTCCCATAATAGTGTAATAAGTCAATAATTTGTGGATTGAAGGGCTTATTAGTATCATACACAAATGCTCCTGTCACATATACATACATATATATATATATATATGTCACAGTAGAAATCTCAATCCAGGATAATTGCTGATTGTCCTAGAACAGATCCCGATCGCAGTCTGTCTTAGACCAAATGGCGATTTTAGCAGGACAGACAAAACAAAAACACAATACAAAGCAATATAAATCCTAAAGATAGAAGTCTTTTAGTTAAGGGTAGGATGAGGGTTGGGGATGTAAAAAAAGCTGGACTACTGTCTTCAACAAAGTGCCACCACATAGTGTTGGAGTTTGTCAGAACAGACTGTAAATACTGTAAATAAGTAGAATAAACTCAGAAATGGAATGGATTAACTTGATCACAAAGGAGTGTTTTCTTGATGTATTTGTAAGAATATTGTTGTTTCCTTTATGTTAACATCACATAATTTAAATACATTTGAGTTTGTTCTGTAACAGATCCTGATTCCAGTCCTGGATCCCAATTTCTACCATATATGTTTATATACAGTGGTCCCCCTCTTATTCTTATTATATATTCCCCCTCACAAACGGCCACCTGTCATATGTGTGTTAGAACCCGATAACAACAACCTGAAATGTAGCTTTTGTTATATTATCAAACAGATATTACATTTTTTTTATAACAGTTTGGGTCGTCGTTACTTACAGGCCTCTAACAACTATTTTTCTACTGATTCATTTTTCTGCTGTTTTACTGATTTTTTGAGTAATTCTGATGAATAATTTCCCCCTAAAAGGCAAACTTATTCTTCCATTTAAGGTCATTTTACTTTGACGAACAGTGCGTCCCTGTACAAAGCAACACAGCATGAAATGAACCAATTAGTAGATTAATCTGAATAATTAATGTTCGTCCAAAACTGCAAAAAGATCTTTTTATTTAAGCTCATGTTACTGGGATGAACTGTGAGCCACTGTATAAAGCAGCTCATCATGAAATGGAAGCAAAGGTTTACACATTAAAGGCAGAACAGTCGAGTTCAGTTGAGGAGCCGACGTTGCTTCCAGCTGTTTGAAGGACGGTTTCCTCTGAGTTGATTAAACATCTGCAGCAGGATCCATAGAAAGCAGAGCTGCACACATTCAGACACCAGTGTAGACGCTTTTATCGTGTTTTCGATTGATCCAAGTGAATCATTTTCATCCTGAACAGCATAAAGAGCTTTTAATTTAAATTCATATTACTTTGACAAACTGTAAGTCATTGTAAAAACCAGCTCAGTGTGAAATGAAAGCAAAGGTTTGTGCATTAAAGGGCAGAACAGTCGAGTTAAGTCCAGGTCCTGACGCTCAGTTTGTTGCTTCCAGCTGTTTAGAACATTTCTTCCTCTGAGCTGATTAAATACCTGCAGCAAGAGGATCCATACTTTTATCTATACAGACTTGTTTATTTACATTTGACTGTAGAATCATTTTTTTAAAGCTTCACTGATATTTACCATTATCTGAGTGGGAAAAATATATATATATACACATTAAGAACTAAAATACTGTATCATCAAATTACAGAAAACATGTGGTAAAAATCATAAAAATATATGAATGTACATGTTGACTGTTTTTGTTAAAGCTGTAAAGAACGTCTAAATTAAAAATGAGTACTTTTATAAATGGTAGTTTGTTCTCTTACAACATGTGACCATTAAATTACAGTTTTACTGCATTTAAATGAGCTAAAATATCATTTTTTACAGGTATTTGTTGTTATTTTTGCCTGTTTTTACCCTCCTGTTCTCTTTTCCACTGTCTCCAACAGTTTCCCTCAGTCAGGATCAACCAGCCCTTTGAACTCTGAACCAACATTTGCCGTCTTCCTCTCAGGAGGACGATAAACCCACTGATCCTTGGTCCACCTCCAGAGCCTGCATCCTCGTTCCCGCCTCTCCTTCATTTTAATAAACGCTGCTGCAGCTTCACCGGAAGTCTGCAGAGTTCAGAGCTCGTTTTAAAGCACGCATGCAGAAACCACACGTCTGTAAAGTCGCTGCTGTGTTCAGACGTTTGCAGCCAGAGCAGCTTCTTTAATTGATCCGGCGCATGTCGGCGTGCTGCTATTATCAGCTCCAGACTGATGGTTCTGCATCTGAGCGTCTCCATTAAAGCGTCGCTGAACATAATGAGGAACCGAGCGGCGTTTCAGCTGCAGGCTCGTGTTCCTTTTGGACACGTGTGCGTGTTTGCGAGCTGCACGGATGTCAACAGTGTGGAAAAATTACTCCCAATTAAACTGATTGCAATCCAATTACCAATCTACCTGCAGCATTGATCACATTTAACAAAGTCGGCCGTTCCAATCAACATGTGGCGACTCGTGTAAACAGAAACGAAGCAGCGGCGGCTCCAGCTCGTTATGTGAGGAGTGTTTCTGTAGATATTTCTGAGTTTCTCCTTTGTTGTTGCACTCAGACTAACACCAGTGAACAATTTTCTCAATTGTCTGACATTTTAAAGACCAAACAACTGAACATACCAGTGATCTAATCTTTATAAATAATGAATTTTACCTCAGCGCCGAACCAGAGCTGCTTTAAACTCATCGAATGTGCAACTTTAATTGTGAAATGTTGATTTTTTTTCTGTCAAAATTAGTCTTTTCTCCATGGAAATTAGTTTAAAACCTGCATTTTTTTCAACAGAAATCTTTCTGATTGTAAGCTTCGGGTGTCTCTGGCTTTGGGATGCGTTTAAAGATCGCCCTCGATGCTTAACGTTAAGCCTTAATACGACTTAAACGGGTGACGTATATTAAAGTTCACCACGTTTAGAGTCGTCAAGAACATGGATTTTAATTATAGAGACCAAAATTGTGTTTCATTCTGGCCTGTAAACATGTTAATTCTTGCTCTAAAGTTCAGCATTTTAACATTGACGTCTATGAGGACAGACTTGTAGCTGGAGCCTCAAGTGGACGTTCAAGGAACTGCAGCTTTGTGTCGCTTCCATGTTTAACATTCAAGGAATCGTCCAACTGAAAAAAATCAACTAAGTTCTTAGAGGTGCATTAAAAACTCATCAGATCAGTTTTGAACAATCTCACGGTGCTGAAATTAGTTGACGAAAGCGTTGTAATGCTTATTATGGGCCTCGTGATGTTGAAGGATTCAAGATTAGCCTTCAGTTTATACGAAACCTTGATGAATAAAATCAACCGTGGGGGCTGTAAATGCATCTTTATGTGTGTTATTCTGTGTTGGCTTCAGTTTTCCAGACTCCAGCAGGCTGATAATGAGGGGAAGTCAGACCATTCTACCCAGTCCTGCTTTGGGAGGCTGGTTCTTTTACAGATTTTGACACGAAACCCGCCGGAGCTTCAGTACGTCCAAATACATAGGACAACAGTCAACAGTTTGCAGGCAGCATGTTGGTTTTTTTGGGGCCTTTCTGACCAACAACCCTCTGCACTGCTCATTTCCTATTACAGATCGCGACGGTTACAGTTTAAGATGGAGCCCTCGGTCCCAGTTGTATGAATGCTGCATGAAACGGTACGAACTTTACGAGGGCAGTAGAAAGTACGCAGTTCAGAGTGAAGCCAACACTCCTGCTGCAGTTTCAGGACCACAATCCTGGGACCCTCGGTTTTCACGACAGCAACACCGACCGAACTGGTCATCCAAACACGACACTGATTAAATATTTGCAGATTTGAAGGTTTATTCCACAAAAATACTACTTCCTGTCCTGGAATATAACTTCTCCATGTGCAGTGCTTCTTCATCCTGTGTGATATTACTTCACTTCATCCTTTACTTTTCTAATAATAATAATAATACATCGCATTTATTGAGCGCTTTTCAAAAACTCAAAGACGCTTTACAGGTTAAAAACCGACACAAATACAGATTTACAAATCAAACAATCAAAAAGAAAACAGAAGAAATACAGCTGAAGGTGTAGTAGAAAACAAAAACACATGGTAGAAGTCTGTAAATAAGGTGTTTTGTATGGTCTTATTGAAATTTGAGGAAGTTACAAGTTGAAAGCGGAACGTCAGAGGTGTGTTTTTAATCTAGTTTGAAGGTGGTAGGGTCAACGGGATCACGGATGTGTTGTGGGAGGGAAAGCTCCGTCCCCCCAGGTTCAGTCCTGGTCCTGGGGACGGTCAGGAGGTTTGTATTGGAGGGTCCAGGAAGGGGTGTAGGGGTGGAGCAAGTCCTCAAGGTAAGAGGGTGCCTGGTTGTGGAGCGCTTTAAGGGTTTTGGGTTTAATACGGTATTGAACAGGAAGCCGGTGAAGGTTCTGGAGGACAGGGGTGATGTGATGTGAGGGTGAGGAGGCGGGAGGCAGAGTTTTGGATGTACTGAAGTTTATTGAGAAGATGGTTGGTTGAGCCGTACAAGATGCTGTTACAGTAGTTGATGCGGGAAGTGATGAAAGCATGAATGAGGGTTTCAGCTGCAGGGGAAGAGAGGGACGGACGAAGGCGGGCGATGTTCTGGAGCTGCTTCTGTGACTAGTTTAATGTGTTGGGAGGAGGTGAGTTTATTGGCAAAGATGACTCCAAGGTTGCAGCAGTGGGGTGAAGGTGAGAGAGTAAAGCTGTCAAAGGAAGGTGGAAGTCCTGGGCTGTGAGGGAATCTGGACCTTTAATGAGAATGTTGGATTTAACACAGTTGAGTTTGAGAAAATCTGTTTGCATCCAGAGGTTAACATCAGAAAGACAGTTTGAGAGGGTAGAATGGGCCTGAGGGTCGATGGATTTAGTGGAAATGTAGAGTTGAATGTCGTCGGCGTAGCAGTGAAAACGGAGACCGTGGTTATGGATGATTTGACCGAGGTGGAGGAGGTAGACGATGAAGAGGAGAGGACCAAGCACCTTTTCTATTCTGGTCTTTATTTAGTTTACTTCTTATTATTTCCAGCAGAGCATCGCACTTATATCTTTTGTTTTCTGAGCAAAATGCTGCAAAAGAAGAGTTTTATCTCGTCTTAATGTGAGCAAACATTCCACCAGGTGCAGTTTTAAAGGAAAACCAAAGCCTCGTCTTCGGCTTTGCTCCGCCCGAGACGTTTGTGATGGTTTAAAGGAAAACAAACCAGCCTCTATGTGTTCTGCATCACCAGCGGCAGAGCAGCATCCCTGAAGTCTCCGCGAGTCGCTGTTCGTGTGTTTTTGTGGCGACTTAACAGCCTTCATTTCCACTTCCTGTTAGAAAGCTGGAGCCTCCACACCGCCTCGCATTTCAAACCGAGGGCTTCGGTTCACGCTGGGCGTCTGTGTTTGTGCAGGAGACGGCGTGTGCACGTGAAAACGCGACGCCGTGGGTCGGAAATAGAATCTGCCCCGAGAGCTGCCTTCATCCGGAGGCGTTTGTCTAGTTAGGGCCCTTCTCCTCTGATTGACTCCGGAGGTGGCGTCTGTTTGTGCGACTTATTTATTCCCTCCGATCGACTCCTCAGGTGACGCTCCCGCTGCGAGCGCCGACGTCGCCGTGGAAGCGTGACCTATTTTCCAGCCTGTTCTCAACGTTCTGTCACAGCGGCGGCGGCGGTTCAATCGCTGCCGCCGAAATGACAAACTTTTCCCCGCCGTTGGGTGTCTCTCTTCCTCTCTCTTCCTCTCTCTTCCTCTCTCTTCCTCTCTCTTCCTCTCTCTTCCTCTCTCTTCCTCTCTCTTCCTCTGGCTGTGGGTTTTTACCTGCCTCCCTCCTCCTCCTCCTCCATCGTCGGCCTTTTATCAGCCTGTCGAGCTTTATCAGACTCTTCCTCTCCACTTTCTGCCTCTCGCTCTCAATTTCAGTTTTCATTTCAAATGAGTTCATCTCCACAGCTGTC
The DNA here is from genome assembly GCA_024666655.1 of Dascyllus trimaculatus. Lineage (NCBI taxonomy): Eukaryota > Metazoa > Chordata > Actinopteri > Pomacentridae > Dascyllus > Dascyllus trimaculatus. The sequence goes on along the minus strand of CM045464.1, from coordinate 1,911,528 downwards.
AGACAGAAGCAGCAGAGCTCCAGCGTTTTCCGAAGTGCGATCGGTTTCACTCGCATTTAGACGCTCGGGATCACTTCATCAGATCAATATGTGTGCGTTTTAACCTGCAAGGCTGTTTCATGTAAGCTGCTGCAGAGATATTTGTCTCTCAGTGAGGGTTCGAGTGCTTCGGCTCAGTTTCAGGGTGTTTCTCGAGAGGCACCTGGCTGCAGACCTCCACTGTGAGGACAGGAAGTAACGGGTAAAAAAAAGGAAAGGACATTTAAAGCGTCCAGTCCGGTAGGTGGCCGTAACGCTAACCGCTAATTAAATCAAAAGAAGAAGCAGCCATTTAACGAGTGGTTGTGGCTGTTTCTCAGTATGTGTCCCGGTACGACCATGATGTGACACAACATTTAGTTTTAAGATTATTTGAGGTGATAAAGTGGTTGTATAAACGTCAAATCTGTGGTCAGTTTATCAGATAAATTGACTCCAGTGATGTTGGAGATGTGAGTGTCCCCGTTAGACAGCTACTACCAGGCGGTCAGCGCTCACAGCTCCCCGCTGACAGCAGCCTTAGCTCGGATAGACTTTCTGAAATCTGCCGCTGGCTCTGACGGTTCTGTAGCAGGATAGAAGTAGTTTTACGGGAATCTAACGGTCACACTTTGGTTATTTAATGTCCCCGGTCGCCGACATTTGTCATTAAAATAATGCAAATTATGTTTAGAGCAAAATCAAAAATGCTCCCTCACTCAATACAGAGGTTCTTTTCAATTCAGGACAGTCCTTATAATCTTAGAGGTGTTTACAAGTTTACTGTACAAAGAGCTAAAAAAGGTATGAAAAGAAGATGTGTCTCCATTATTGGCGTTAAATTCTGGAATGATGCCAACATAAATTTAAAAACATGTCAATCTTTTTTGGTTTTTAAGAAAATGGTTTGTAAAGCTATTTTTGAAGCTTATAAGTGTGATTAATTATCTGTTGTTGTGTCTTCTTTGTTTTTCTGGAGGTTGGTGGACTAAAAAGTTCATAATATAGGATAGGCTTTAATAAGCAGTCTGCTTCTGCCTATGCCTTTTCAGTCAATATTCAACACATGATTCTTGAGTTAATGATTTTGTGTGAAATGCCAATACTGTGTACAATATTTGGTGTTGTCATGACTGAATAAACTACTACTACTACAAATTATATTAGTAATTATTGTGTTGTCTTCATGACCTGTAGCACGTCTTTGTTCTATTCTTATGACTGTAACTGTGCATTAAAATAACATTTAAGGATTTTTCTGTTAGCAGACATAAAACTCACAATGGGGCTCATTCTCAAAATAATCACAAGTTTAATATATAAATTAAAACCATATATACTATAGACGATGGTCTAGTAGATTTTACGTTGTATTGCTAATGCATTAGCATGAAAATTAATTCCACCAAAAGTGCCTACAAAGTTTTATTTTGTAATGCATCCTGTGTATTTCCTGTCCTGATGGTGGAGGTCTGCAGCCAGGTGCTCTTGTGTTTTTCTTGCAGTATAAAGTCCTGCAGCTCAATGGAAACAGAACAAGAACGAAGGAGGAGAGAGAATGAAGGATGTCGGAAATAACCATTTAAACCCACTTTCAAACTGTTTTCAGATCTTTATGCCATCATTTACATGTTTTACTGCTGTACCGCCTCATAAAATCACTTCCTGCTTCTGTTTTAATCAGCTCTTTTCCAAAAAGGAGGACGGCTCAGAGCACAAACACTCCCAGGACTTTTCCATCCCATGTGTTGCTGCTGGAGGTGTTTGAAAGCGCTCTTCAGAATGTAAAAGCTACCTGCGCTGGTCTTTTTAGAGCCGTGGTCGTCCCGAGCGGCTCTCAGGTGTGAATTCACACCTTCGGTAAATGAAGTTTTGTGAAGCAGCTCCTGGAAAGCAGGATTCAACACGACCGCTTTCCTCAGAGTCGACTCCAAACCCAGCGTCTTTCCGACTCAGGAATTCACTTGAGAGATAATCACGTCCCCCGCCGCTCGTTTCTCATGTGCGACGTCCTTTTTCCCCTTATAAATGAGTAAATAAGGCTTCTGTTTGGGGCAATAATGATTAGTTTCCGCGTCGTCGTCGTCGGCGGCGGATGCAAAGACGCCGCGCTGCCCCGTGGAAATTCCAAATAAGGTGTGAGATCAGCCGTCAGCCAGACGGAGGTGAAAAATGTGTCCAGACAAGAGCTAAATTAGCTAATCTAATTTCACGTGCCTGCATGTGCGCCTCGCCTCGCCTCGCGTCCGCTGCCGTGTGTGTTCGGCTGCACGTCGCCGGCCGGATGCTGCCGGAGCAGGCGGCAGCTAAACGGCCGCGGTAATTGAAATTAAAAGGCAGCCACATTCATCACGCCGAGCCAGGCCTTAATTGAAATGCATGTTTGTTTGTGCGACTCCAGGGCAGCGAGGAGGAGGAGGAGGAGGAGGAGGAGGAGGAGGAGGAAGTCGACAAAGTTTGCGCGTGGACAGAGAAGCAGAGTGAATGTGTAATGAGACTCCGTATCTGCGGCTGTCCTGGTGATGAATAACGCGGCGGGCTGATAGCATCCAGCAGCTCCTCCAGCCTCTTTCACTCAAACGCTTTTAATTTTTCCATCTTTGCTCTTGAATTCTCTTCCTCAAGCCTCAAACTCTCTCCAGTATTCAGAATTTGGGGAAACGTCCTCATTTATGATTCGAAGGCAGCAGAACAGCTGAGTTATAAGTTCATAAATACATCGACCAACACCTCTAAAGCTGCTTTATTCACATCATGAGTCTCGTTTAACCTTTTTTTTTGGTTATTTTAGAGAGTTATTGGAAATCTAAGCTTAAAAATCATTATATCTAATCTAAATCTGCTTATTCTGCATGTGTCGTTTCAAAATTAGCAAAAAATATACGACTGGCTTTGATCAAATTCTACAAAAAAATAAAAATTCTGCACTTTTTGCCGCAACCGAGAAGCTATTAGCGGTTTTACTACAACCAACAGCTGCATGGCAAAGATTTAAAGACTTTTTCAGCTTTTTTTTTTAGCTTAGTTCCAGAAAGACATCTGAACACACATTGGATCTAACATTAGCATTTTTCAGAGCTCAGACCTCCTCCAAGCAGCTCATTTCACCCCATGTTGGGATTCACACCCAGAAATAATCGTCCCAGGATTGTTTTATCTCCATTATCAGACTCCTTGACCCAGAAAACAAACCCTTAGCTTCTGGATTCACATTGATATCATCATTAGTTCAATAGTTCTTCACCAGAACCTCTTTCTGGGTCATGGTGGTTTCTTCTGGATCCAGCTCCATAGCTGTTGATTCTACAACAGATCTGTGGGATCCTCCTGATTCAGCAGAGTCTCAGCTACATGTTGGTGTTGGCTGCATGTCTGGATGTTCATCTGTTACCTTACAGTGATGACCATTCCACAGGCCCTCTAGATTTTCCTCTTCTGGATCCGGATCAAATGTTGAGATGTCGTAGAAATTAGCGGGAACTGATCCTGTATTTTTTACCAAGCAGCCTGGACATTTGTTGTGGAGTTCCATGCACATATTCATGCACGTTGCCCTATCTCCCAATGCTAAAGAATCCTGCAACACATTCCTGGATCCAGACGTTGATCCGGATCAGAACCAAGATCTAATCATCTGGTCCTTGTCTCATCATCCACCTTTCCTGAACATTTCATCAGAATCCGTTCAGAACTTTTGGCGAGAAGCTGCTGACAGACAAACGCTGGAAAAACACCTCCTTGGCTGAGGTGATACCTGATTCCTGCGAGGCCTGACGATGTTTTCATTTCGCTGATGTTTGAGGCTTTGACTGTCTCTCCTCTGCTTTGCGTGAACACTGCCTGCAGTTCAGTCGAAAACTCTCTGAATTTTCCTCACCTTACCGTTGGTTGCAGATGCGTCACTAATGGCTCATTTTTTGCACCAAAGAGCACCAAATTTTTCCATTTTTTAGAAAAAGAGATTAGTGTAAACTGTTTATTTATGGAATTTTTTTGTACATTAGACGTGTAGAATAAAATGATTTTGACGAAATTTAATTTTGTGGTGTTTTTCCAACGAAACAGAACATCCAAGACGGTTAAATCAGGGACGAAAAAGCTTAAAATGAACAGTTCCTCTTGTCTTTACGGTTTCTTGCTGTGATAAATGGTTTAACTTTTGATTAGGAGGAGAAAGAACTCAGAGATGCCTTCAGTCAAAACGACAGAAATCAGAAAAATAGGGGGAAAAAAAACTAAATTTATGATGCAAAACGTTCTTTAAAACTCATATTTTACTGCTTAATTGTTTAACAAGTTTCCATAAGTGCCTCCTTCCTACACTGCCTGCAGTTCAGCCGAGAAGTTCCTAAATTCCTGGTCACATGACTGTTTTTGAATTGGCTCCCTGGTTCCGCCAAGGAATGGTGATTTTTCCTGCTTTTACAGATGCATATATTTTACTTTTCCTGACTATTTTAAATGAAACATGTAGAATAAAGTAAAACTGATGAAACGTCGGGATTTAAGATTTAATTTTCCGATCGAGCAGCAGGTCAGGACGGTTAAAAAGTGAAAAATCTGATGACAAAATGACACAATTTGCCAGATTCAAGTGCAAAAAGGAGAACAGATGCATAAATAAATCCTATTACACAATAATGTGGAATCAAACTGTGAATTCTCTTTAAACAGATGCTCACTGCAAACCTTAACTCTCCATATTTGTGAGGTTTTTTCAATCCCACCACCTCCTTTAGTGCACCTCCTAAGAAACACACCTAGAAAGCACGAGGTAAAGCGCTGAGCGTGGGTCAAACCGGGGCATCGCCAAGTTCTCCAACTTCTGCAGCTCGGAGGCAGAAGGATCCACGTCGAGCTGAGCCTGATTAGTCCGAGGTCAGGTTTCAGTGCAGCCTGACGGACGCCGTGACCCCTGCTGCACATTAAGCAGGACTTAAGCAGCGCCTCGGGCCGACGCCGATACTGTTCACCTCCTGCTGGTCCAAAACAAATAAAGGAGGGAGGTGAAGCCGGGTGAAGAGGAGGAGGAGGAGGAGGCAGGGAACGCTGCTCTCTGTTAGCGATGCAGACGATCTATTCCACCTTTTCTTAGAGTTTTAAAAGTATTTTCCTCTCCAGCTTTAAGGAGGTCATAAGTTCAGAAAGCTAAACTCCTCTCCAGGACGTCAGGCTGCTTCTAATGTGTCACATTCAGCTCTGGAAACTTGAGGATTTGAACTGCGAGGTGCTTCTGAGCCCCATAAAGCGATGCTCAACCCATCACTCAGCGTCGGAGCGCCGTCCCGGCTCAGGGCCGCCGTGACAGGACGTCGCTCCAAACTCCGCTGACCTTCCCTCCGGTTTCCGCGGCCCCGACTCCCGACAGCCGTCACCTAATTTACTGCCTTTCTTCGAGGAGCCTCGCTATTCTATAACCACCTTCCCGCCGCTTTCATACGGAGAGGAGAGATTAGGCGGTGAAATACTGCGGACGCCTCAGACGCCGTTAGATCCAGATCAGTCACCGCACCGGTCCGTCATGTCAGAGCTAGTTTATTGGGCGTGAGGAGCTCTGGCTGGGTAACGTCTCCTGCATCCCCCTGTGGACTTTCATTAGTGTTACTCATCACATTTCCTTCCAGTGCTGCTTCGTAGTAATAAAACCAGAACACTTAAATGAGTAATAAAGGCTGTTTCACTTCTCACTGGTGGAACAGAAGAACATTCACAGTCCGAACAAATAAAGAAGTGAAGCTAGATTTCTATTTCACTCCAACCCGAGCATGTAGTTTTCTAGCTGAATGAACCACAGCAGCATTCTTTAAACTTTCTCTTGCTCCGTTTTGTCCAGATTATGATGATAAACTCCGATCAGGCGTAACATCACGACCACCTGCCTAATATTTCAGTCCCTCCAGGATTTCTTGAGCGTTTTTCCAGATTGTTGCTCCTAAAATGTCTGAATTCGCGGCAGCTTTTCTAAAAAAATTGCGATGTAAGTTGCGACGTTTTAAGCGTGTTATGTTTTAGTTTGATTTCCTAGAAAAAAACTAACATGTAAAAAGGGCCAATCCTGAGCCCGACCTCCCGCGGCGCTGTCATAAAGATGACCGAGCACAGTGACGTCCTGTCAGCTCATCTGCTCCGGCTGTGACCACGGATTGCACTCCAAACATTTCGTCAGAAAACCCCTGAAAACGTAGCGGAAACTCCACAAAGACACACGAAACTCAACGGTGAGTTAGTAGAACCTTTCCGCTATTAAATCCTGCTATTGTGTAGGTAAACGTGCCGCTGAAAAAGTTATTGTTGCTTCGGTCGCCGTAAATTCCGTCATAGAAAACCGCCGTTTAAAGTACTCATATTTTAACTTCGGCACTCCAATGTGGTTTTTTATTCACATGTACCTTCAGGATAAAGTCTTAAGGGTTGACAATATTAGCCGTTTGCTGATATATGCCTTCATTGATTGTTTATTTGCATTGTGTAGTGTTGATCATGCTAATGCCGCGGTTAAAATGCATTGAGCTGCGTTAGCATTGCTAACAGAATGAATGAAGTTACACCTGATATTAATGACTGTTGCGCAACTATGAATTTGTTTTTGAAGTGATATGAAAATGGCCATTGTTTGAGTTAAGAATGCATGTAATTGTTACTAGTAACTGAATTTGAATATTAATGAAACTTATGGGTTTTTGTCATGACCTTGTTTTAGGTCAGGTTTTTTTTACCCCCGGACCAGGTTTCCTCATCATGGAGCTGCTGGTTGGACCTTTTCTATTTTTATTGGACTCCTTTAGTGAACTGTGTTTTTTTCCTACAAAGGATCACATAAAGGATTTTGCATCCAGCTAAAAGGATCAAGACTGTGTTTTTCCCCTTCCTTCACTTAAGGATTTAATTTTGAACTGAACTTGAAAAAAAAGATACATGTGGACTTTGAAAAAACCTAAAAATCTTGGGTTTCAAAAAGTTTTTTTGTTTTTGTTATTATTGTATTGTTTGTTTGAATATATTTATGTGCCTTATTTCCTTATTTTTATGTTGTTGAATATTTACTTTTGAAGATAAATCAATTTAAACTTTCATTCTGTTTCCGGTCTTTCATTCACTCCAAGCTCCAATAACGAACCTGGTTTTCTGTTTCAGTCATATAACTTCCATTGCAGTAATTAGTCCTGACCTTATTTTCTTTTCCAACATGCATTTGTTTGCTGGGATTCTTCTGAATGCTGCACTTTCCTCCCAGAGTGATTTAAATTCCAAATACTACACAGTAAAAACCTCATCATCGGTTCGATAAGTGATGAATTATAACGATCGAGAATAAATCGGCTTCTTGTGAATCCTGTTGTTTTGTTGCTCCGGTGACCTGTTTTGATCCGATTACAGTATTTCCAGGTACGTTTTCTTTACTTTGGCCTTCAGACAGACGTCGTGAAACGCAACCAACACCAGCAGAACAATTAACAACTTGCCCAACACTAATCAAAGACTGTCAGAGTGAATTCCCCTGATTATCTCCTTTAATGCAGCCGCTGGGAGAAACCAAACCAACATTCTGCAGCTGCTTTTTGGCTCCAAGTAAACGTGGCACATGTCAAGATCCTCAGATGAATTCCACTTTAGTAGCAAATGTGCTTTAAAGTTCATAAAATACCCAAACAGAGAAATCTCTCTTCAATCTTTTGAGCTCTTAGTGTTACATGTTGTCTACTTGTTAGCAAAACGCCTACAAATGACTATTTTTCTATGGTTCAGTCCGTATATTAAACAAACACGGACACAATAGAGATTTCACAAGCACAGAGCAGCTAAAGCAGCTTCTTTCCTCCTCATTGTGTTATTGTTCTGCTGCAAATTCGATTAAAATATCACCAAACTCACAGTACAGCTGTTGTTTGCTTCTGTTTGATGAATTTGGTTAAAAAAAAAAAAATCTGGATTTTAGCCGAGCAGAGCGGTTGCTATTCCAATCTAATTCCCTCGTAAGACAACAGAAACAGGAAAATATGTGAGTGAGAGCAGATTTATTGGAAATCTGGCTGTATTAAAATGCAGTACTTGTGAGCACAGAGAGCAGGAGAGAAGTCGTTTTTCAAGGTTGTTGCAGCCTAAAATGCCTGAATTCACAGCGCATTTGTTGCGATTAAATTGCGGGAGACGGTAAAAAAAATGCTAAAAAGTTGCATTTTTTCTTTGTTTTGTATAATTCATTAAAAAATTTAAAAGTTTAAAAAGTTAATCTCACATCCTGGCACACGCGTGTTCACACACACACGCTCACAGCTCGTCACGTCAGTTAATGAATCTAACTGACCTTCATTGTTTCAGTGCTGCCACAGATCTGGATGCAACAGCTTCATCACGGTGGTTTGTCTGGTCTGTGGTCCGCTGGTTTCACCCATTCTCCTGATATGTTTACGGTAGAAAAGTGTTTGTCAGTGGATGGTTTTGGTTTGTGTTCCACCTCAATATTCCACGGGGTGAAAACAGTTTAGCTCCACTTTGGTGGAGAACATCAGGGAATTGTTCTGCAGTAGTTTTTGTTGCATCTGTATCTTCAAACCATAAACAAGGAAGTGAATCCGGTGACGTACGTGCATTACTGGGGACTGCTGTGATTGGAGGAACTCACGGGAGGCGGGACAAGATTGCGGAAAAATCGCGGTGATTGGACGAAATTGCAAGGTGGCGCAGAATTCATGGAGATTGGTTGAGTTTGAGTTAATTGTTGAGACCCACCCCATCTAGTGACAAAAAGACTGGGAGAAAAGCAATAAAATAAGAGCTAAGCTGATTTAAAGAATGCGTTGAGCTGCGTAGAAAGGCAGCTTTTGAAGACAGAGCTGAGATATCCCACCATAACAAGTTCTACTGAGCAGGGACACCACCGCTGCATCCTGGGCTTGGCTCCGCCCACGCTGGCTGTGATTGGTCGAAAGAGATGCAAACAAACCGGACTGTTGAGGTGCAGCGGACTGAATCTGTTGCCATTAGCTTCCCCAGTTGTTTAACAGAAGCTAGCTAAACAAGCTAAGATGCTAACCGAAACCCAAGCAGCCAGTTTGCAGCAGGACACTTTGAATCAACAGCATCCAATCTGGAGTGACTTAACGAGTACTTCAGTACTTCAGCACAGACGCTGCCGTGTTTTTACTGCTTCATGCACACGGATGTTGAAGTGCATCGACTCATCAGCAGGCGAAGCTGTGACTAAGCAGACTAACATCCTGTCTGGAGGCCGCCTGGTCGAGTCCAGTTCACTTCCTCTCTGACCTGATCGCCGTCACGCCTCCTCACCTCCACGTTAAATATACTCCACTGCATCTACTGCGATCTCAGGACGGCGCAGAGGAGAAGGAAACTCCCCCTCGTTTGCATTCGCCCCCCGTCGAGGATTCATCCACTGGCAAAACCCACAACAACACACTAGTTTGCAGCGCGGAGCTAAAGGCCGACGACAGACTGGCTTCTCTCTGCAGCGTTTACATTATTTTTATCTGCGCCGTTTTGTCGTCTGCCTTCTAATCTCTCGGTAAACTGCTGGCGTGTAATGAAGAACAGGAGGGTTTTTTTTAGATTGAATTACGCTCATTCTAAAAAATGTTCACCTTCAGAGCTGAACGGCTTTTCTTTCATTTACGGTCTCATGAATAGTGATGAGGAGCAAAGCCGTCCTGTGAAGTGATTTGAGAGTAACTGTACTTTTGTCCGCCAGCTCTGGCAAATTAGAAACGCAACATGAATGCCGACATTTGACTTTGCAGACACTTTGCGGTTTGTCGTATCTCGGACGACCATTTCTCTCCACCACAGTGACAAATCAGAAAGCAGTGCATCCAATCAGTTTCCACAAAGACAGAAATTAAAGGTTCTCAGTCCGACGCTGAGAATCACTGGATGTCGCTGAAGCAGCAGCATCTCAGACCGAAACAAACGAGCAAGTCGGCCACATCCCTGACCTCCTTTCACTTTCACTGGAAATCCCAAATGTCCCTGGATGAAAATGCCCCCCACCACATGGAAACAACATCAACCAATCAGGAACATGTGGAGGAACATGACAATGGTCCAACATGTTGATGTGACCTCCAGACTTCCTACAGCCCATTCTGATCAAGCATCAACAGGATGCAGTGGAACCAGTTGGATTGAAACAAGCCAGAGTAGCCAAAGGATCCAGTGGTTCCAGACCCCATAGGACCCCCTGAGAGGTCCTCTGGTCCAGTGGTTCAGAGCATTTTAAGGGGGACCAACACAGTATTAGACAGGTGGTCATGATGTTTCTCCTTCCAAAGCGTGACAAAACAAAGAAAAAGAGAAGCTTGGTTGGAAATGTCAACGTCCTTTCTTTACTTTCACCGACTATGAGCTCCATCATCAAAGCCCAGCAGGCTCTGATCGTCCAGTACATCTACAGTGAAATCTGACGCTGCCCTATAAATAAAGATCTGTACTGCAGGTATCAACCTTACGCCGAGAATAAACCCATCTTTATGCTCCACCTTTGTGCAGAGCTCAGAACAAAGGGCGGCTCTCCGTTTCATGTTCTGTATTCTGTATATTTTTCCCTTCGCGACTCGCTGGAACGGCAGCTGAAGGTTTGAAAAAGTGTGAAGGGTCACAGAAGTGTGCGTCGGGGCCTCTCAGATGTCTCGGCAGCATTTCAGCTCCAGCGGGAGGCCGAGGGAGAGGATCAGAAAAGGCGCTGATGGAGCTGATGCTATCTTTTACCGAGATGACATTTTGATGTGGAGTCTTTTTTTTTTTCTTCCCTTCCTGAGATGTGTGTGATTGAAGACGAGCCGCTGGAAGGTTTGAACCGGAGCGAACGTGATGCATGCAAACGGAATCAGCGCCGACTCTGTGAAGAAGGCTGATAAGATCTCTGCTGCATTTAAAAAAAAAAACATGATATTTTAAAGTGTTTTATCGGTTTTTTTCCCTTCCTACCAGGTGTGAAACTCATTTCAGATGACTGCGGTAAAGTTATGGACGGTGTTTATCTGGCGATCAGTGGAAATCAAGACAACAATGTCAGAAAGTGAACATAGTTTCTTTATCATACTGCATGAATTCAGGATTGTGTTCTTTGAAATGAATGAAAAACTGATAAAATGTGTTTTTTGTGGGTGTAGCCTTGAAGGAAATGTCTACTACAACTCCTATTAAAACCCTAAAACGCAACTGTTGATGACTTGGTGTTTCCAGTGAGTTAAAGACGGGACTAATAGCTCTGTAAACCCTGATACCTCGACCCGTGAACGCCCCTAGTCGGCTGTGGCTCAGGTGTGATCGCAAGGTTGGCGGTTCGATCCCCGGCCCCTCCGCATGCCGAAGTGGGGTTCAGGGCAAGAAACTGAACCCCAAGTTGCTCCCAGTGGTGGATTAGCGCCTTGCATGGAAGCTCAGTTGCCGTTAGTGTGTGAATGGATGAATGTGAAACACACTGTAAAGAGTTTGAGTTCCACTAAGGTCGAAAAAGATGCTCTATAACAGTGGTTCTCAACTGGTGGGTCGGGACCCAAAAGTGGGTCGCAAAGCCGTTTTAGAGGGTCGCAGAAGCATGAACCCCCCCTCAAAACCCCTGCTTAGTCTTAGCTATCTAGCTACGACAGACAGCGAACAGGAGACTTCATACTGTCAAAAATCTCTTTAGTTTACTGTAAAGCTGTAACACACAAAACATACAACAATCAGAATTGGGCGCTACACATCTCAAACACACATTTAAACGTCCCACCACACAACTGATTGGCATCTAAATTACCATAACTTTGAATTGATTTGTAATCTAATATGTCCAAATTAGCTTAATTAGCATCTCAAAGTCCGCTAGCTTAAATGCTAACAATCGCTAACGTTTGTTCTCTTAAACTTGTTTTAGTTTTAAATTACTTGTTAAAATTAAAGGTACTAATTGTTAGCTTGTTTACCGATTGGTATACGAAACACTTTTCGACTTAAACCGAAAACTTACAGCCTTATGTGGGCCAAGACAACAGGAGGACAGCAGCACTTCGGCCATGACAGTTGCATACTGAGTTTCTGAACAATTAGCATGACAATCTTACCTGTCGCCACTAGAGGGCACTGTTAACTAATAGAAGAAACAATCAAACCTATTTATAACATTAATCTAACCATCACAGGTATAGAGTCTTTTATTTCAAAGGATGTCTTTCTTATGACACAGTTTGCTTTCAGTAGCAGGATATTTAGTGGTGGTGACACCAGTAGTTGTCCACTATTAACCTCTAGATCTGTCTCTGCCAGCTTATTGGAGATATTTAAACTAAAACGTCCCAAAAATGAACCAAAATGTGCTCAGAATCTGTCGAAATGGGCCAAAATATGCCCAAAACGTGGCAAAAGCGTCCAAATATACTAAAATGAGCAAAAAAAGCCAAAATTTTCCTAAATTGTATCAAAATGCGTTGAGATTAAACCCAAATAAACCTTAATTTGTTAACGGGAACAGCAAACTTCAATAATTTGTGTCGCGACCGTTATTGATAGAGACTTATTGGGTCCTGAGGCTGGACCAGCTGAGAACCACTGGTCTATAAGGCCCCGTCCACACGAAGACGAGCCCAAACGGTTGCGGCCGCTGGGATCAGTGGGCTGTACTTCTTTTAAAAACTGTGTTTGTAAGCTGAGCTGTGGCTGACCTGGGGAAGGCAGCTCCAGAGCCCACCTGAAGGTCGTCTCGGCTGATTGGTGAAGCTGAAGACCTGCTCTGCTGCACCTGTTCTCCCCGCCTCCAGACCTGCCGGATTGGGCCGCCACTCCGATCCCTCCCACATCAGCCAATCCCCTGCAGCCGTCCAACACCTGGAGACCTTAAGGCCTCCAACAAACCCTCAGGGATTTAGTGTGACCTGTTCTCCCTGGTGCCTCATGTCTGAGCTCTGTGTGACTTACTATGTAAGTAGTTTTGGCAGCTCGCTAACCTGTAGAGAAGCATTCGTTCAAGACTTTTTGTGGCCTCAGTTAGCGACTGCATTCGCTTAGTGAACATTAGTATTTTGCTGTGTGAACAAAATGCTAATGCTAGTGTGTGTAGTAGCCACTGTGTGTGTGGTGATTCGTGTCCCGTGCCATGTTTCATCATGTGTCTTTAGAGGCACCACGTTTGGTTTAGTTTTGTGCTCTTGGCACCCGTTTGTAATTTCTGTTTGGTGTGGTGTTGCTATTGTGTTTGGGGAGTTTTAGTTGTGTTTTGTTTTAGTACGATCTTGACAACTCTGTTAGCCTTCATTTGGTTTTATTCAGTTCTTTGATTTCAGCAACTCCCACCAACTCTGTTACTTTATCACCTGTTTTATGTTAATTTAGTCACTAAGCAATAAGTTGCTCTACCTCACCTGTAACACCTGGTTTTATTTTACCCCTAGAGGTTGAAACAAGGCCTAAACACACCAATAGTCCATCAACCTGTGTATCGTCCACACCAAGTCGGCGTTTAGGGGTCTGAAAACGATCCTTTCTGAACCTAGGTCCCAGAGTGCAAAGATCTGAAAACGCCGTTTACGTGTCACCGTTGTTACGCCCTGTCCACTTACGTCAATAAATGCGCCAAACTCAGAAAACGACGACAACAATGTCTCCGTATAGAGCTGCGTATGTCCTGCTGATAGTTCCACCTCATCGTCCGTCCAGACTAGAGTCCTACCAGCTCGTCCACTCCTATTTGCCGCCGCCATGTTCTATGTTTACATCCTATACAGATTTCTACATGCCTAAAGTCCCGCCGCCATGTTCTATGTTTACATCCTATACAGGTTTCTTCATGCCGCCATGTTTCCACTTGTTCATATTACGGCGTCATAGCGCCACCAACAGGCCTGGCATGTGTTTTACATCGTTTTCAGGCGTATCAAGTGAATTCATGTGGACGGACACATTTACTGGAACAGCTCCGTCTTTATGGAGAACGTTTTTGAAGCTATAAGCGTTTTGGCTTCATGTGGGCGGAGCCTAAATGCAGACCATTTACCATTTAGTCACGAACAAATCGGCCCACGAACACAATGTCCGAACAAATTTTGACTCGACCCGCCAACAACGAACGCACAAACTGGACTGTTTTCTTGTGCAAACACCACAAACCAGCCACCGAACCACATAGGAGTAGTCTTCCTCCACCTTCATCCACCTGTGCCAGCAACTATCAGCCACAAAGGTAGATTGTACAGTTATCAGGTTTTATTTTAGTATTACTGCTTTCTTCTATAACTAAGGTTATCTTCAGTTCCTTTCTATATTTTTTCCACACATAAACCCATAAAAAAGTTTTTTAAAAGTATGTTTCTGGGACGAGTGAACGGATTAGTTAGATTTACATTAATTTCAATGGAAAAAATAGTTTCGGTTCGTGAAGAGAGTCAAAGAACGAATGCAGTTCGTGACCCGAGTCAGTTTTCGAGCAGTTTTAGTACCGGCCAGTGGATTGAAGCTTAGAGTGTAAACAGATTTGTTCTTAGACGAGTCAAAACACAAGTTTGCAGAAGCATAGAAGACGGTGTAACGCTTTGATCGGGGAGTTAAAACCTCGATTTTGCTCATGTTTGTTCGTGCAGCCTCACATCAGACTGTTTAAAAGGGCCTCGATGGTTAGCTAAGTTAGCAGCGTCGCCTCACAGCTAGAAGATCCCCGGTTCGCGTCCCGGTTCGGACACCTGGGATCTTCCTGTGTGGAGTTTGCATGTTCTCCCTGTGCAGCGTGGGTTTTCACCGGCTTCCCAAAACATGCTGAGGTGGTTCTAAATTGTCTGTAGGTGTGAATGAGAGTGTGCTTGGTTGTCTGTCTCTAAGTGTAGCCCTGTGATAGACTGGTGACCTGTCCACGACCCTACAGAGGATTAAGCGGTGTATAGATGATGGATGGATGCTTTAAGACTCTTTCTTGAAACCTTTTCTGAAGACTCCAACAGATTTTTTGACTCCATGTTTGACTAAGCTGCCTGCTCATCACCGGCCTTTAGCAGGCAGAAGAAGTCACAACACTTGCTTCCATGTTTTTATCCGTTAACGCGACTGCATGTAGTTTAAACTCCTGCCGCCGCCACGACTTTTACAGACAACTAATCCTCGGGATATTACCCAGACTCTAACACCACACGTAAATGGAAACGCAGTAAGCGGTCACATGTCGGGAAGACTCACCTACACGTGTTTTTATTGGTGCACAAAGGAACAAAACGGCGTCTGAAGACACGTTAGCTTTGTTCTCTGGGCTCTGTGAGTCACACGGCGGCGGCGGCGGCGGCAACAGAAGGATGGAATTCAATAAGGAATAAAAGCAGCGCTGACAGGTAATGCCCTCGCTACTCCTCACAGCCGCTTGTCAATAAAGAAGCAATTACTAAAATGTAGCAGCCATTTGTAAACCGCCGGAGGACGCGGCGAGCGGAGGGGGTCTCTATAGATTGGTTGTGCTTGTCAAAGAGAAAACACACAAATTCACATAAAAGGCGCATCAAAGATGGAAAGCACATTTACATGCACGGAGATGGCGGCTAAAAAAAACACGAGGCAAATTACACTTAAGGCTTCGTTAGCGCGCAGGACTGTTGCTCGGAGCCAGCAGCCGAGTTAACAAATGAAACCAGTGAAGTCTGATCAATACTTGCACGAAACCCTGCGAGGACCCAAAAACTCTGCTCTTATCCGTTAAAATCTGCACAATTAAAAGTTGCCACGAGCGACACGGAGACCTCTGGAAGCCGAGGTTTAAAAGACTTTCTGGAAGCTGTTTGTTAAAGCGTACGATACCGGCGGACAGCACAAGCAGGTTCGCCATCAAACAAAGCAATCTCCAGCCAATTACGAGAGTCAGGCAGAAATCAAAACTCATTTGGCCTCCGTCGTGTACAGGGCTGTTATTTGGCCGTCTGCTGCTCCTGTTTACCGCCACATCCTGACAGCTGAGGTGCTTTTTTTTTTTATTCCACTTTGGGTTTTTTTCCACATCACTCTCATTAAACCCACACACCGTTCTGCGCCGATGACTCCGGACAGCAGTTATTTAA
Organism: Dascyllus trimaculatus; assembly: GCA_024666655.1. Classification (NCBI taxonomy): domain Eukaryota; kingdom Metazoa; phylum Chordata; class Actinopteri; family Pomacentridae; genus Dascyllus; species Dascyllus trimaculatus. The sequence continues at coordinate 1,895,488 of CM045464.1, read as the reverse complement.
GAGAACCCGGACCTGACACAGCTGCCACCGGAGCTCGAGCCCGGGCTTCTTCCCTCGCCTCCTCCTTGCCCTTTCTGACATTGATTTTAACCGAACTTTATGGCTGTTTACTCGTTTCAAAGCGGCGCATCACGGCTGCATCACTCACTGTCCGCCGGAATGAGTTCTCCTGGCAAACAGGATAAAACAGCCTCGTGAAAAACGGCTGAGCTGTTGGCAGGTCGCCTGTAATAATAATCCACTGCCTCGGCGCTCGTTTGGTGCACTCGAACTGAAAAGGACACGTAGAAGTTCAACAGTTGTTTGGAAAGTACTGTTAAGAACTGCCGACTGAGCAATATAGCTGACAAAGACTAGAAGAAAAGACGAGCCCAATTATGCACCTTATTCTTCTACCAGCACTATTTGCACGTTAGTTTTCTTGTATGCAACATGTGTTAGCTCCTGGATACCTTGAATGTTCCCAAAGAGGATGAATTAAGTATTTACTTCTCCATCTAACCTTAACACCACCATGAAAAACGATAAAGACAGGACAACGGGCACCATGACTTCTGTGTCACTTAATGACCTCCGAAATAATGCAGTCAAACACGATTTATTACCCCTTCTCCACTGAGCTGGTTCCAGGTCTAGTTCAGACCCAGAGCCTGACTTAGCTCCACTTCTTTGTGTTTCCACCTCCTAAGCACCGACTCCAGGTTCTATAAACTGGAGCTCAGCAAGCACCAACTCTTTGCTGGTCCAGAGCTAAGCACCGAGTACGTCAGGGGCTGGGGGCGGGGTTATGGTGACCAACCATCAACGGTGGAAAGGGACACACAAGCGCTAATTAGTGTCCTTGTTCTCCAGGACGTCCCTGGTCCCATCACACATGTATTGGAATGACTCCCGGGACACACGGAAGTTTAGCACAAACTGTTGACCTGAAATCCGCTACAGTTGTGTCCCACCAGTAGCGTGATCACGGATGTGTCCAGGCAACAGGAGGACCTCCGCCTCACAATCAGCCTTAAGACCATCTATAGAGATAAACATAGATATTATCATCAACTTACTGCGTTTGTTTAACTGCTATGTAATGGATGCTAGCGTAGTGGTTTTATGGTGACCCAATGGCTCCAACTGGACTCAAAGCAAACAGGTTCTTAGGAGGAACCAGATTAGAACCAACTAGAACCAGAACTAGACCTGGTTCTTCTTGGGAAGGAAGGAAGGAAGGAAGGAAGGAAGGAAGGAAAATAGGAGGGAAGGAAGCAAGGATGGAAAGAAGGAAGCAAGGGGAAGGAAGAAAGGAAGGAAGGAAGGAAGAAAGGAAGGAAGGAAGGGAGGAGGGAAGGACAGTGGGAGGGAAGGAAGGAAGGAAGGAAAGAAGGAAGCAAGCGGAATGAAGGAAGGAGGGAAGGAATGAAGGAAAGAAAGAAAGATAGGAGGAGGGAGGGAAGGAAGGAAGAAAGGAAGACAGCAAGAGGAAGGAAGGAGGGAGGGAAGGGAAGGAATGAAGGAAAGAAAGAAGGAAGGAGAGAGGGAGGGAGGAAAGGAAGGGAGAAAGCAAGGGGAAGGAAGGAAGGAAGGGGAAAGAAGGAAGAATGGAATCAAAGAAGGAGGTAATCAAGAAAGTAAAGAGGCAAGGAAGGAAGGAATGAAGGAGAGAAGGAGGGAGGAAGGGAGGGAAAGAAAAAGGAAGCAAGGGAGGAAGGAAGGAGGGAGGGAATGAAGGAAGGAGGGAAGGAAGGAAGGAAGGAAAGAAAGAAAGAAGGAAGGAGAGATGGAGAGAAGGAAGGGAGCGTTGACCTTATTGTGTTTAGCTGCTATGTAATGGATGCTAGCGTAGTGGTTTTATGGTGACCCAATGGCTCCAACTGGACTCCAAACAGGTTCTTAGGAGGAACCAGATTAGAACCAGCTAAGAACCAGAACTAGGACCTGGTTCTTCTTGGTGGGTAGGGGTATATCCTCTTTCATCCTGGTACATGTGCTACAGTGGATGTAAACAAGGAATCAGGAAAAAAGGAGCTGGTAAGTTAGAAAATGCTCGACATCGGCTTCTTAATTTTAACCATAAAGTTCTCTGAATCTAATCAAGTAGTTTTGGTGCCTGAACTTAATCAAAAATGACTGAAAGAGCAAGAAAAAAGTGGAAGCAAAAGTCAAAATAGAACTTTAAAATGTCAAAGAAAATACTTAAAAAACAACAGATAAAGACGAGACTTAAACTCCAGTCTGTTGGGTGAAAGACTTCTGACTGATTCCACCTGTACTGTCATTAAATGAGGAGATAATGAAGCACCGATAAAACCGTGATCAGGTCTGAGAATTAATTTGTAATTTAAAAAATAGAAATAAACCTATTCTTTGTTTCTAGGCCAAAAACAAAAATGGTTTCAGCTGTTAGAGTCAAAAACAAAACAAAAACGTCAGAATTTGGTTTTGGAAATTCCTTTTTTTTAACCCTCATTCACCTGAAGTTGTACGATATTTGGTTTTGTAATTTTGAAATTAAAAAGTCATAAAGAATATCACTTTTTTTGCAAACGACAAACAATAACAAACTCAAAGAATCGTGTGACAATATTCTTTTTTAAATCTCACTTGGGACACGCATCAGATGGGGTTTCTTGTTTTTTTTACTATTATTATTTGGAAACAAAAAAATTATAGATTTATAATTAAAAAAGTCACGCGAGTTCTGTTTTTTGGATTCAAAATAAAAACAAATAAGCAAAAGTGGGTTGCATTGGATTGGTTATTCCTTTTTTTTTATTCTAACATCTGAAACTGTTTTGCATTTTTGGTTTAGAGACAAAGAACAGACATATTTTTTTTCTATACTTGACATAAATTTTTGAATTCCAAATGAATCACATATCTTTGATTGACACCCAGACCTGATCACAGGTTACTGGGTGTGGTTCGACTGATACCAGCAGCCGTTTAGTGGACAAACGACGTCCGATAGAAGCGGTAAAGATCTTAAAACTGATTTAAATGTAGTTGGACTTACAGACTTGTTGTTGGTGCTTTAAAACATCCATACTAGTAGAGCAAAAACAAACAAACGACAGCTTCCTGCAGCTAAACATCATCAACGCCATCATCATCTGACTCTGTTTGTTTGTCTGTGGCTTTGAAATTCCCAAAAACAACATATAATTCCCATTAAAACCAGAACGAGGGAGAGTCAGAATCCACTTTCACTGTCAGCTGTCATTCCTGGTGCACATAAAGCACTGCTTCACTCCAGACCTGGCAGCTGCTCCCTGCAACACTGTACACTGCAAAAACTCCACATCTTATCAAGTTTATTCGTCTTATTTTCAGTCAAATTGTCTCAACCCACTTGATTTAAGATAAATTCACTTTCCAGGTAACATTTCAGCAGATGGAGGGACGTGTTTTAAGACAACGCATCTTAAATATCTTGTTAAGTCAAACAATCTTGAAATGATCTTGTTTTAGTTGTATTTTACCAGAAACAAGGTTCATTTCATTTCATACATGTTTCAAGCTGAGCTGTTGTTTGTATCAGATAAATAATCTGGATTTAAGAAATAAAGTAAATGCTTTTTATTGGAAATTCATTTCAGAAAACAGCTGCATGTGGAAAATGTGTTAAAAAACAAAGCAAATGTCTGCTTTTGAGTTAAAACACCTCCTTTTGGGCGTAGCTGGCTTCACCTAAAACACAACACCTTCAAATGCTGTCAAACACCACTAAATATTAGGATTTCTAGCCAACTGTGAGAAGACATTATATCTCAGAATGCTTCAATTAATCTGTGTGATCTGATTTCAAGTACAAGATGGTCTTAAATCTAGAGAAGAGCCACGATAATACAACTAAAATAAGTTGAATACATCTCAGATTAAGAAGCTGACATTAAACTTATTAAAGCTAAAATCTATTTAATTCTTTAGCATGTCTGGTTTATTCTAAGACACCTCAGCTTGACAATGCTGCTAAAATATAGCTTCAAATAAGTTTTCCCTGCTGATTTTAAGACCTCAATATTCTAAATATCATGTCTTATTTCAAGAAATCTGACCAAGCAAATGTTCACTTGTTCTATTGGCAGATTTTTACACTTATTTCAGGTAAAAGTGTCTTGAAGTAAGTTTATTTTTCTTTTTTTGGGCATTTTTTACAGTGTAAAGGTTCGGCTGTACAGTCGAGGAAGACGAACACACAACTAAGTTTTAAAGGTCGCACTAAGAGCTCGACTCCGGGGGTTCGATGATGCGTCGCTGTAAGTGCTGCTTCCTGCAACACAGACTCCCTCGTCCTCACTTTGACTGACAGCTGTCACGTGTGTGTGTGTGTGTGTGTGTGTGTGTGTGTGTGTGTTTACTGATTGACGCTTCATTGACGGCGTTTGTGGGGGGCTCTCCGCTTGATTGCACGCAATCAGACGCACAACGTACACAACCACACACACACTCTCCCGCTCAGGCTGTCCGTGGGGGTTCTCCGGATGATCAGAGACAAAGACAGCCGCCCCTGATTGCTCCTCTCTGGATGATTATCAAAAACCTCCCGCCGACTCACACAAACAGGTAAACATTAAGGCCGCGGTTTGCTGATTAGAGCCGAGCTGCTGCACGGCACTTTGTTGTCTCTGATAGAGCAAAAATTAGCTTTAAAACGTGTCCAAATATAACATATACGCAATAATATTTAGATTAGCTTCTGGCGGCGATGAGCTAAGTCCAGTTTAACGATGGGAAACATGGATCCTCACAGCAGTTTGCCACCAAACAGGATGAATACATATCTTTATAGGAATGTGACAAACCAAAGCCTCATAATTACGAGCCTGCTGGGCGTCACAGAGACCAGGAAGAGACAGAAGCAGCGACCATCAGTGACAGGTTGGATCGTGGTGTGAGGGGAAGCAGTGGAGGCAGGCGTCGGGCGACGTTAGCCGACGAAACACACGTTAAATAAGGTGAATAATTCAAACGAATCCAAGCAAATAAGATCCAAACATGCAGCATAAACATGAGAAACTAGTTAAGTCGAGTCAACGTTCTCCTCAGGTGCCGTGCAAAGTGTTCACCAGCAAGAAAGATCATCAAAGCGACCCAGCAGGACGCTACGGTTCGACTCCATGCAAGTAATAATAAAGACTGACGGCCCACAGCACCACCTAGAACCACCCAGCTGAGACCCTGCAGGACTACAAAGGACAGAACCCGAACAAACCAATACAGACATCATGGATGGACCAACTCTACTGTTAGAAAGTATTTGCCCCCTTCTCAAATTCTTATTTTTTTGCATATTATCCCACTTAAATGTTTGAGATCATCAGACAAAGACAACCCAAGTAAACACAACATGCAGTTCAAAGCCCCCCGGCCCTGTGTGGGAAAGTAATCGCCCCCTAAACCCAATGACTGGTTGGGCCTCCCTCAGCAGCAACAACTCAAGTCAAGCGTTTTCTATCACTGGCAATGAGTCTTTCACATCTCCTGGCCCACTCTTCTTTGCAGAATCGTTTGAATTCAGCAGCACTGGAGGGTTTTTGAGCATCAGCGGCCTTTTTCTGGATTTTGAATAGTCTGGATTTTGACTAGGCCACTCCAAAACCTCCATTTTGTTTTTTTTTTAAGCCCTTCAGAAGTCGACCTGCTGGTGTGTATTTTGTTAATTACTTACCTTATTTCCCATCTGTTCTTGAATCTCTTTGGGCGGCGCCGTTTGGTTGCAGCTCTTTGAGATCTTTCGTCCGACTTCGCTTCGTCAGGCGGTGATTTCTTGACCGAACAGGTCTGGAGGTCATCAGGCTTGGGCGTGGTCGGTGAAATTAACTCGGCTTCCCAAAAAATGTGATTAGCCACAGTTAATTCATGATTTAACAAGGGGGGGCTATTATTTTTCCCTTGCTTTGTTCCCTTAAAACATCAAATCATCATTTAAACACTGCATTCTGTGTTTACTTGGGTTATCTTTGTCTAATATTTACATCTGTTTGATGATCTCAAACATTAAAGTGGGGAAATATGCAATAAATAAGAATTTGAGAATAAGAAAAAGAATTTGCAAATACTTTTCACAGCACTGTATACACTGTACATGCGTTCCAGTGCAGTAAGGAGTACACAGACCTGCATACACGGCAGGATAAAGCAACAGCTTCACAGGCAAATGGTGCATCTGAAGGATACGAGACGACCCTTTGAAGGCAGCGGAGTTCATAAAATGCACAGAGAAGAAAGGCTGTTTGAGAAAAGAGCGAAGGGAGCCGTGTAAAGTGGAACCAGCCATCTCCAAACAGAGGAGGAGGTCTACCAGGTGATCATGATGCAACCTGAGATCAACACTTTCACCAGCGTTTGCACCTTGACTGATTAATAGGCCAAATGTGTCATTCATCAGGCAGAAAGGGCTGAAGAAGCAGGTAAAAACCAAACAGCAAACATCAGGATGTAACGCAGGCAGCTGGTTAACGCAGCAGGACGACCAGCCGGAATCAGGCGTGAACATGGCAGAGCTAAAATTAATTCAGCAGTTTGCAAACAAAAAAGAACACTTAAAGAGGACAGCTTACCTCTCTGACCGATCGTTGCTTTGATTAGGGGTAGAACCAGAATCAGCTGCTGCTGCTGGTGGACAGTCCTGACTCATCCAGAGCTCCAACGCATCTCCAGGAGCATCATCCTCATGTGTCAAATCAGCCTTCTGTGTTACTGATGCAGCCTTGTGGTTGTAGTAGAGTTTGACCAAGAGCTCATTGAAGGCGGTTCGGAGGCCCAGCCAGGAGTCTCTGTTTAGGTAAAACGAAAACTAACCAACAAAACAACTGAAGAAGATGATCACAAAGGAAGTAACTCCAGAGCCATCCTAACAGAGTCCATGTTACAGCAGCAGAGACTCACCTGCTGCCTGTATGAGGCGATCAGCTCGCACCTTGTCAGCTTCGGCTGTTCCATCAGAGAACTCGGTCACCTCCTCCAGGATGTTGATGCTACATAAAAAACAAACATTGTGCTCATCTGCTTCTCTAGGTGCCTCCGTACACGCTGGCCCTTTATCTAACCCTTTATCTACAGGTGCATTCAAGACGAAGGATTCTTAAGGAAAGAAAGAAAAACCCCTCCACTTGGTCCGGCCCGCTGATGTCACTGTGACATCACTGGGCCGGACCACATAACCAGGAAGTGGAAACATTTCAACCAGCAACTTAATAGAAGTATAACTTAAACTAAGCGATGACTGTGCACGCGCGTCAACCCACTCATGTGCAACAAACAAACAAACAAACAAACAAACAAAAACAACATACTGTGATGTGTGGAAACAACATTTAAGGATCCATAGGTGAGGAAACTGAGAGTTCTCACCCGGTTTGCAACAGACTGGATGTACGGAGAGGCTGCACAAACACAATAATTCACCGTTATGTTGTTGTCATTGCACAGTGTGACCTTTTCAAAGGACAGTAATAAATGTGAAAATGTAAAACAGTGTGTGCACATGCGTCTATGAAAACAGCTTATCTGGTATATTAACAACCATAAAAACAGTAAATGTTGTCGCACATACTGAAAAGCAATGCATTAAAATAGAACAAAAAACCCCACAGGTAGGTGCAAAGGTGTACATAATAACAGTTTTTCTAAATTTAACAGTGAGAAAGTTAAATTAATGCGACACACTGTGAAAAATAAGTGTTTTAAGAGCGATTTTATGTTAGAATTTCTGCCTTTATGTTTCATAAAACTTAAAAAATCTTGCATTAAGTTTTCAAACTGTCATTTTCAAGAGCTATAAAGTATAAACGAGGTGAAAAATTCAACCTGCATGTTGCTTTTTGCCTGCAGATCATGGGACAGACGTGTTTGCTGCACTCTTGGAGGTTGCCGAGACGCCGACGCAGTCTGATCTTGCAGTTCGTGCTCTGGTTGTTGTCGTGTTGTTGTCATGTGCTGCACAAACACAGTCCAAAAAAGCAGCTACAGGTTTTTGGCTTTATGCCAAGCTCCACCAGGCAGCGTGTCACAGGACATTAGCTACATAAAAATGACATTTCACACACACACACTGCTGCTGTATGTATACCAACATAAACACTCACACAGCATCCCCGAGACAAACGCCTTGTGTTGCTAGTAAAGAGCTGCCGGGTTATGAGGCCCGATAAACATGTCAGCCTCAGCAGATGGTCGAATAAAACAGGTTTACAGCTGCTTTGTTAGCGCGCGCTGACGTGTTTACTCCTCTGCCGTGGGTTCGAGGTGTATTTTTATCTGACGCCGTTCCACAAAGTTCTCTGCAGGTGTCTGCTGTGCACGCAGGCGTGAAGACGTGCGCCGTCTGACCTCCGCTTACTTAAAAAGTTGGAGCGTGTTCGCTGGTCCTCACCGTGAAGGGAAACTGAACCGCGTGGCTGTTTCTATATGTGCAAAAGATGAATGTGAGAAATAGTTTAATGAGTAAAGTTAGTCAGATCTTAAGAATACACACATCGGCGTTGGTTTAAGAATGCTAAATGTGTAATATGCAGCCCACAGGGTGAGTTTAATTATTACACATGTAGTCGTTTTGATAAAATAGTCGGTGGAAATGAAAGTTTGTGTTTCCTTGACCGTGTAATTTGCAAACCGTTTTCACACAACGTTTAGTGTTTGCATTAAACGTTAATGCAGCGAGAGCTCAGTGTTCACTTGCTCTGTGAATTTATATTATTACTTCCCTTTTATATCATGTATTATTTATATAAATAATAAATATCACTTCGAAGTTTAATTAGTAGTAAAGGGGACTTTTTAAAAGAATTTTTGGAAACCTCAGACGAGATCCAAGAGCATCTTTACACCTTAACACATGTTCTACTTGTTAATTTTGCATCCATTAAAGTGACATCCATTCATTTTCTTCCATTTATGGGGGGTCAGGTCATTTCTGGGGTCTGAACTACGAAGCAAGTTCAACATATCCAGAGTTTCTTTCTGTAAGTCGGTTTGACAAACTAAAGCCCCCGTCAGAGATAACGGAAAGTGTTTTTCAACTTTCTCAGACTTTCTGCTTCAAACTTTGCTCACAAAAAAAGGAGTCGTTTGACGCATCATCTGACTCTTCTTCTGACCAATCACGTGCCTCCTACTTCAGTCAGCAGGTTGTTTTAATGGAGAACGAAGATGAAGATAAGGCTGCTGCTGGGTCATCCTCAGGCGAGCCCTCCATCCTTACATCCAGACAGCTCATCAGTACTTTGCACTCCTGCGTCTGTCTTGAGTATATCCATGTATGTTAATGTTGGACGGCCTTGTGAAGCCTTTGTTGCCATCTGGGGTCACCACCCTGGGCCTTGTGCCTGTGTGCATGGTCTCTATTGCCAGGAGTAAGTTGGGAGGGACATCATAGGCCTTAAGTTAAGAAGAAGTTAAGAAGTTATTACATTAAAAAGTGCTGCTAACGTAAACGATGCAAGGCCTGAATGAGATGCTAATATATTTAATTTACTGATCAATGCAGCTGATTATTTCTAACTGACAGCTGCACACTAAAGCTGGTAGACTTCATGTATTTAAACATGATCTTGTACTGAAATGCATTAAGTAACGTACAGATCAACAGGTTTAAAGATAAAACCTCAGCTGAGAATCTGAATCACTCATAAATAATGGTCATGAAACCCTTCAGTTGTAGGGAGACACTTCTTACAGCCGATTTAAAGCTGAAACACCGGACCAGGTTAGCTCTGTAGCATCGCTGAACATGGTGATCTAGCTCTGCGGCATCGGTTACCATGGAGATCTAACTGTGAACCATCAGTTACCATGGAGATCTAACTGTAAAGCATCAGTTACCATGGAGATCTAGCTCCACAGAATCTATTACCATGGAAATCTAGCATCTCAGTATCAGTTACCATGGAGATCTAACTGTGCAGCATCAGTTACCATGGAGATCTAACTGTAAAGCATCGGTTACCATGGAGATCTAACTCCAAAGCTTCTGTTACCATGGAAATCTAGCATTTCAGCATCAGTTACCATGGAGATCTAACTGTGAACCATCAGTTACCATGGAGATCTAACTGTGAAGCATCAGTTACCATGGAGATCTTGCTCCACAGAATCTTTTACCATGGAAATCTAGCATCTCAGTATCAGTTACCATGGAGATTTAACTGTGCAGCATCAGTTACCATGGAGATCTAACTGTGCAGCATCAGTTACCATGGAGATCTAGCGCCACAGCATTAGTTACCATGGATATCTAACTGTGCAACATCAGTTATCATGGAGATCTAACTCCACAGCATCAGTTGCCATGGTGATCGAGCAGGTTAAAAGAAATCCACCTTACTGATGCTAAAACATTCAGACTTTAAACTCAACAGACCCGCTAACTCGCTAGTCTCGCTTCACAGTACAGCCCTCAGGTGTTCAGTGTTTCTGAGCTCCTCCTGGAGAATCCCGAGGTGTTCCCAGGCCGGATGAGATACGTACGGCCTCCAGTGAGCTCTGGGTTTCCTCCCAGTTAGACGTAACCAGAAGATACCGAACCACCCCAGCTGGCTTATTCCATGTTGTTAAAAAAAACAGAAAAGGTGGACATTAAACCTCCGTCTTTCCTCGGACACTCCCGGTCACCGCTGCTTTCCAGGAACCCCTTACAACATGATTTTACTGTACATCTCCTCTTTTAATCTGAAACGTGCCGACGCCATTTCCGGCGAACGCTCCCCGCCGCGCCTGAGCCGAGTTGTGCCGTATTTTTCCTTTAAGTGCTTCCCCCCCTCCAGCCCCTGGAAAATGAGAGTCAGGAGCTGTGGGCGTTCATTAACCACACTAAAACTCCGAAATTAGTCTGTCAGCCGGCGCAGGAAGGAAGAGGGGAAAATGGTGATGAAGTGATGGAGGTGGAGGGGGGAGAGAAAGCTGAGGCGGAATAATGATGGCACAATAAAAAAAAACGGTGGTAGATGGAGAAGATAGAGGGAAGGAAGGGAGCAGCGATGGCGAGATAAAGGAGAGAATTAACTCGTCTATGGAAAGCTGATTTTCTTCCAATCTATCTTCCTGCCTAATACCCTGACTAATAGAGATATAACTCTAAGGAGGAGGAAGGAGGATGGAAACAGAAGAGGAGGCGAGGAGGAAGGAGAAGGAGCGACCTGCTGGGAGGATGAAGGGAAGAACAATCCAGATGAAGTGATGAAAACGTGGCGATGACGAGGGGAGGAAGCGGTGATGAACGGCTCTCAGGCAGCGACGAGATTAAATCTAACTGATTGACTGAGCGCATCAGCGGGAGAACAAACCGTCCCATTGATTTCGCCCCAATCAATATCCCTGAAAGACAAGGGATGAGCGAGAACAGCCGGCGTTGGGTTCCCCTCCGCACAAAGCAACCGCCTAATTCTCCCAGAGTAATGCGTCTGTAATTCATTTAGGTGATAAACGTTTCATTTTGGTTAATTTAGCCGCACTGACGGAACTGACAGGCTCCCATTAAGCGGCATCATTTTAATTAGAATTTGGTCTAATTTTAATTGTGCTGTATTGGGTGAATGAGGATACGCTCATCCAAACAGCCTCAATGAACACTGATGGGGGGAGAAATGGCATTGATTAAAGAAAATGGGTGATAAAATGCGCTGGAAATGATCTGTTCAAGAGACTTTGATTAAATATGAAGACTGTGGAGCGCAGACTTGGAAAGCATATAAAGACCTTCGCTGTCATCCGGCTGGCTGCCGTACAAATGACGCCCGGCCCGTTACCGAGCCGCGCTAATAGTTGTTTCGTGATTAAGACGGCTGCCGCGAAACTTCTGCAGATATGAAACGATCGCGGGAACTGTTTAGCTGCACGACCCATCAATGCTAATGATCAGTGGGGAGAGAGGAAGAACATCTTGATTGATATCGGAGCGACAGGACGGAGGCTGTGGATGAAATCTGGAGACAATTCATTTATTCATTCGTTGTTTTGCTCTTTCTTGCTGATATATATCTTATATATCTTAAACCAAACAGTGATATTTACTGCTGTTTCCCAGCTTCCACCGTATACTTTAGCCAGCAGCTTTAACTCTGAACTGAAGCTCCCTTTCTTCACTGTTTTAATGCTTGAAGAAACACATTTTTAAAGATGTAAACAACAAAACAATATCGCTGTAAATCTTGCAACTACCAACCAAACAACTTTACACATTTAACCACAGATTCCCACTTTTTAATACAGTTTTCAGACTTTCTGATTTCTTCGTTCTTCTTCTCTGGTCACATAAAAGGAGGCGTCTAACGGATAAAACCTTTTCAGTCTGAGTCACTCATAAGGAATCATCAGGAAACCATCTGGTTAAAGGGAGATGTGTCTTCCAGCCAATTTAAATCCAAACTTTGAACAGAACATGGACCAGGTTAGCTCCACAGCATCAGTTACCATGGAAATATAACTGTGAAGCATCAGTTACCATGGAGATCCAGCCGTGCAGCATCTGTTACCATGGAACTGTAGCACCACAGCATCAGTTACCATGGAGATCCAACTACAAAGCATCAGTTACCATGGAGATGTAGCTGTGAAGCATCAGTTACCATAGAGCTCGAAGACCACAGCATCAGTTACCATAGAGCTCGAAGACCACAGCATCAGTTACCATAGAGCTCGAAGACCACAGCATCAGTTACCATAGAGCTCGAAGACCACAGCATCAGTTACCATAGAGATCCGGCTGTGCAGCATCAGTTACCATGGAGATCTAACTGTGCAGCATCAGTTACCATGGAGATGTAGCTGTGCAGTGTCGGTTACCATGGTGATCTAGCTGTGAAGCATCAGTCACCAAGGAGATCAAGGTGTGCAGGATCAGTTACCAAGGAGATCTAACGCCGCAGCATCTAAAAACTAAAACTAAGCTAAACAACTGCATTTTCACATGTCATTAAACCACAGTGACAATAGTGAAAATAACATGTAAATATCTAGCTTAAGGCTGCAATACTCTTCCACTGGTTATACCGGAGTCGGAAAAACTCAGAAAAACTGACCAAAAGTGCAGTTTTCTACATCAGACTTGGTCCAAACAACACAAGGAAGGCATATAAGGCCCATGTAAATATAGTTCCAGGACATGACACGCTACTGCCATGTTTTGTACAAGATAGGAGACGTTGGGGTTACTAGCTCTCACCAAAGACAAGACGATGGTCTACAGACCGGTCATCTCACTCAACGACTGGTCTGTACAACATCGTCTTGCTTGAAACCGGTCTGTGGTGCAAAAAAGGACAGTACGGACTTTTCTGAGTCTCCGAGACGTTTGTCGACGGGAAACAAGCACAGACAGGAAGTGGTATGGGAAGATGATCTCGTCATTTCCTAAAATAAAACACCCTGTGAGCTCCGCTGGAAATTAAATAAAACGTTTTTATCCTTTCTGTTCGACCCGGTACCAGTACGAGGCCCGGTGGTTGGAGACCGCTGGTTTAGAGGGTTAATAGGGTAAAAATCTTGAGTTTAATCAGAGGAGGTCCTTGAAGAAATACAAACGAGCCTGAACGTTTTAGCCCCGTAGCAGAACGCTAACGAGGTGCAGCCAGACCATTCTCTACCGCTGAAATGATTCATGGTTCAAAGCAGGTAATCCGTGTTTTTACGTTAATTACCCAGAGGACTTTTCCCTTTAGCGCCACCTTTCAGATTAATCATGTAAATTCTCACTCTGTCATGCGGTACAGTAATAAACAGGCATTAGGAAACACACAACCACACACACACAACCACCTATTGATCACGGTGCAGCCTGACGCAGGCCGCTCCTTATCAATGCTGAGGCAGCAGATTCATTTTTTGTCTTTTGGGCGACCCTTCATAGGAAATCGAAGCTTTTCCTTTTCGTACACAGACATGATCAAAGGTGGCTAATAAGGACGCTGTTCAATCCAATACAGACGGATGCTACTGGATCCTCTCATGTGCTGTTGGTAAAATCCCTCCATCAGGCAGGACTGCAGCGGCTGAGGGGGAATTCAAAGGCGACTTTACTCACAGTTATACTAATCTAATTAGTAAAACATGGATATGAAAATACCTCCTCAATAAGCCGACAAATGCGTCTAAAACTGCTAAATAATCATTGGATATTTGCGGTGTAGTTTACTATTTTAAACGTAGATGAAAGGCTGCTAGAAAACTATAATAACGTGGAACGGTGGAGGTATTCCTGGGGTTTCTAAAGAGATATATAAGGATTGATGCAAACAGGAAACAGGACAATAAGAGGTGTACAGACGTGTAGCGGGTAGAAATAAAAGGTTAAACTTCGTCCAACTCATCCTCAGATGATAGTAGAAGGGTTGGGTGGGATTTGAAACGTCTGAGGCTGTACATGTTGTGTGTTTTTGGCGCCACGTTTGCGGTTTCTTCGTAAGATTTCTTCCATTTTCCACGGAAATAAACATCTCATTCTGCGTCAGACCAGAGGAGGGTCTGCAGCTACCACCAGGAGGAGAAACAGCAGTTCAACAGCGGAGGAGGCGCAAGTTTGAGAAACTGGTCAAAGCACCAGGAGCATGCTGGTTCTTTTCTTCACCGTGCACCGTGTGAATTAATCCCCCAGAGCTGGACTGTCAAGGCAGAGCTACAGTGTAACGTCACTGAGAGGCGATGGGGTGTTGGTGCATGTTCCAATCCCTGCACCTGACTGATGCTTCAGTCGTCCTGATTGCTCCCCACCGACTTGGTGCTTGATTAGACCTGAACTCGCGATGCAGACGTCCAATCAAGTCCTGCATCTGTATTTAAAAGCCCTGCCAGGCCGTCATTCAGTAGCAGGTTGGTGTGATGTGCAGAACCTTTCAGGCAGAAGGTTGGTTCTAGTCCAGGGATGCTACTATCATGTGTGTTTGTTTTGACTAGAGCAGGTAACGTGAGTTGAATTTTGGCTTTGAAGCTTTTATTTTGTTAATGCAGGTTAGTTTAGTGTGTTTGAAACCTCCAGCTGAAGTCCTCCTTTTGTTATATTAATTTAATTTAGTATTATCATCCACGTCTGATTCCTCCTTTTCTTTTGTGGTCTTGTGATTTGTGTCCTATTTTCAGTGAGGAAACGATTCCAGCTTTGCTTAAAACTGCGTCCACCAGGCTGTTTGTGTTGCTTCTCTTATGCCCTTAGACAGTTGTGCTGCTGTGTCTAATCACAGCCATGATTCACCGAGTTTTTAGGCCACAACAACACAACTGTTGCTCCCTGTCTGCCCTGCTGGCTACACTGAACAAAAATATAAAGGCCCCATGTGAAGTATTGATGCCTCATGAAGTGCACCACCCAAAGTGAGCGTATACTGTCTGGTACTTGTACTAAATGGATGTTTCTCTGATTAATGTCCCAAATTTGAGTCCACCACTGCCTCAGTGATGCATTAATTCCATTCAGTCCATGGGTGTGGCATATCCAGACGCTGCTCCAACACAATGAGCAGTACTCAGACACTCCTTATACTGGGGACAATAAAAGGCCACCCCAACATGTCACATGTTGACCAAAGCAGCAACGCCTCAGATGACTCCGGTCATGAGGGAACGTGTCATTGGCATGTTGGAAGCAGGAATGTCCACCAGAGCGGTCGCTGTGCAGCTGAATGTTCACTATCAGACGACAGGACGTTTGAGAGTTGGTTTCCAACAGACGGGCAGTACTGCAAATCCACCTCATCCACGTCGGCCACGTGTGACCACCCCAGCACAGGATGGACACATCCGGCTTGTTCACTTGTGGGATGGTCTCAGACCAGCGACACGTACAGCAGATGAATGGTAAATGGCCTGTACTTATATAGCGCTTTTCTCTACCTTAGTGGTATCCAAAGCGCTTTACAATGTGTTTCACATTCACACACAAATGGCGACAGAGCTGCCATGCAAGGTGCTAATCTACCATTGGGTGCAACTTTGGGATCAGTGTCTTACCCAAGGACACTTCGGCATGCGGAGGGGCCGGGGATCGAACCGCCAACCTTGCGATCAGTGGACAACCCACAAGCACAGACAGCCAAATGAAAACTTTGATGATGATGCAACGCAGTATACGCTCACTTTGGGTGGTGCACTTCACATGGCATCAGTATTGCACATGGGGCGTTTATATTTTTGTTCAGTGTGGATTTGGCTGACTTTGATCTCCTCCTCTTCCCCAAAATGAAATTCAAGTCTTAGAAGTTCACGGTTCAAAAGGGAGCGTTACAAGTGCTGCAGGAGCACTGGGAGCAGAGTGTCGCTGCACGAGGAGACGACTGTCAAAATCAGGTTTTTACTTTTTCATAGACACAGTTTTTTTTTAACTTTTTGATCACACTTAGTATATCATCTCACAGATCCTAATGATTTTACCGTGCACCAATGAATAGAACTATGCACAACCATCATTTGGTTAACAACTCCTAGCAGCAGCCATGACAGGTTGCATTCCTGACCTCAGAAAATGCAGGTGCAGCATTTGCTCAGCTTCATTTCTGTTTGTTTAAAACACACCACTATGCCTGTACATCTGTATGTCAGAAACAGGTGACTGAAAGAGGCTAATGCTGCGTGACAGGTGACACCTTCTGCCTTTGTTTGTGTAGAAACAACGATACTTCATATAAATTAACTATTGATTACTGCAGCTCAGTTAAAACCCTAAATTTGTCTGATGGAAGACTGACGCCTGTGCACGCGGTGAGATTACACTAGAAAAAAAAGGTGTTTCTCGTTTAAAAAGTGAGAATATCCTCTTTCAGGCGTCTATAAATTCCCTCTCCTCCTACACTCTCCATCTGTCTGCGGAGGAACTGACGGCTGAGGAGACCACTGCAAATAGCAAGACCTTCCTTTTCATCCCTCCTCGTCACTTCTTCTCCACCTTCACCTCGCCGTGGCCTCCTCCGTCTCCGTCGCCGCCGCTGCAGAGAGGAGGAGGGATGTTTGCAGAGATGATTAGAAAGAGAGGAAAGTTTGGGGCCTGGTAGCAAAGTCGACCTCTGGTTCTCTCTCTCCCGGCAGCAAGGGCTAATGGATTAGTTCAATGTGCTGATTCCTGCAGAAAACCGCCGGTGTGTGTTTTGGTGTGTGCAGTGGAAAGTGTGGAGACGCTCGCCGAGATTCCTTTTCTTACACGAGTACATCACTTGTGGGAGCCTTGGGCTTTTTATCTAGTGTGTAGGAGAGTGTGTGTCTGTGATTCAGCGTCGCAGGCGGTCTTGATGTGTATATACGAGTGTGTGAAAGTGACAGAGATCTAGATATAGCGCCGCGAAAGAGGCAACACTTTTCTACTTTGTTCCATTATGGCAGAAACACACATCGCCATTTAATAATACATGGCAGTCAGCGCCACCTCGCCGCTCGTTCTCTCAGATGGAGACAAATGACAAACGACAAACCGGGGATGAAAGGCTCGGCTGGAGGAGAGACGCCGTCGCACCACTCAGAGAAAACTGCTGACACTTCAGATTGGCAGATGGACCGAAAGTGGGGCCTTTTACCGTCCCTTCTGAGTCCTGATTTAGAAGGACGTTTCCTCATCCTCCTCCATGCAGAATCAGTCCGCGCTCTTTAAAGTACACGACTAAATGGATATGAGGGACTGTTTGGTCCATTAACCCTCGAAACCCCAAAAACCCCGCATGAAAGTTTAAAAATGCGGCTGTTTCTTTAAAAAACTTGCAAAATTCTACCCTTTACCAGAGCCAAAAACTGCAAAAACTAAAAAAAAATCATTGGTTCTTGAAGTAAATGCCCATAATGTGCGTCTTTGTCGGGAAAATTACACAAATCTAAGCTGAAAAGTTCCGATATGTCAACAAAATCACTTTATTCTACATGTCTTGTTTAAAAATTCGCCAAAAATATACCGTTTGAAGTAAAAAGATTCTGCAAAAAACTAAAAATTCTGCACAGCTCGCACGAACAGTGAAGCCATTAGTGACTCAGCTGTGATCAGGAGTTAAGCCACAAAAATTCAGAGAGTTTTCAGCTGAACTGCAGCAAAGAGTAGATAAATCCACAGCGAGTAGAGCCTCCAGTTCTTTCCAGGGTTTGTGGACACTTAGAAAAATGTTGTACATGTTGTTTTAATTTGTTGTTGAATAAATAATCGAAGAAATTCAACTTTTCTATGATTTGTGGCACATTATGCTGCACAGGAGACATTTCTGAGTTCCCTCTCCTTCTTCATGGTTTCCATAGAGGGTCAGGACTTCAACTTGAAGCTAAGAATGAGCCCAGAGTGAGGAAAAAACTAACAGAATCCTCACGAGAGGTTTTGCAGCATTTTGCAGGATGTTTACGAAGCAGTTTTATCCATACGAACGCTTGAAGAACACTGTAAACAGTCAACAATATAATGACCCTGACTGCCACGGCTTCTGAGTGTTTTGTGATTAAGGCCGTCTGCTTTCATTTCTACAAAACATCCTGCCGCTGTCAGCTTAAGAACCACATTTAATAAGACGCAGAAAAAGCATTCCTCTTCTTCCACCTTCTGCAGACTGGGACTCAGTGTTCTGGTTTATCCTCAGACCTTCATGGAGCATCTCTAAACGTCATCAGCACCTTTATCTACCATCACACTCCACCTCTGTGCTTCACTATCAGGACGATGCATCCACTGTAGTAAGTGTCCAGACAAAAAACAATCACAAAGAGGCACAAAACGACCACAAAACGACAAATTTACCACAATGACGCACAAATATTCCACAAGGAAACCCAAAACGACCACAACAACAATCAAAATGCCTCTGAGCTTCATTATCAGGACCATGCATTCACTGTAGTAAACGTCTTGGTCAGGAGAGACACAAACCAACCACAAAGAGAGACACTCCACCTCCGTGCTTCACTGTCAGGACTATGCATCCACTGTGGACTCAGTATTGTCTCATCTGGTCAGCCAGTGTTCTGGTTCCTCCTCAGACCTTCATGGAGCATCTCTAAACGTCACCAACACCTTTATCTACCATCACACTCCACCTCCGTGCTTCACTGTCAGGACTATGCATCCACTGTGGTGGTCCTGGTCAGGTTCACACCAAACATACTGGACTCCATCTGAGCCCAACAAATTTTTCTTTATCTTTATCTGTCCAAAGAACGGAATTATTTTAGGATTACGACCACTGCAGCCATGATTAGTGGTACTATGGCTTCTCCTAGACATTCTGATTACTGCTGACACTGGGCTTCACTGGCTTTTAGTTGCTCACTGATCTTCCTGGATCCTGTGAACTTTTTACTTTTCTGTTTTCACATCAGAAACATCCTGCTTTATCCGACTCCAGACATCAGTTCCATATCATCACACTCCCACCTCCGTGCTTCACTGTCAGGACTATGCATCCACTGTGGTGGTCCTGGTCAGGTTCACACCAAACAATTGGAGTTTTACGCCATAGCAAGGTTTTTGTCCTCCTGCTTTGGGCTTCCCGCTCTCTGGGAATTAGTGTACCACATATCCTCTCTGTTTCTGAATCCCGCTTTGTCCGACTCAAGGACCACATTTGAAAATCACTGATAACGCAAGCAAACGCAGCATCATCTCTGAGGTTAATTTTTACCAACACTTAAGACAAAATACTTGCAAAGCAGTGATAAATGGTAGCAGGTAGATTTAGTAAAAATAAAAAGAACAAAAGGCTGAACAATAACCAGGACACACACCGAGGCATACATTCTGAGACCCTCTTTTGTTTTCCATCCTTTCATTTTTCATGCAGACGAAACACAATTTAAATTCATTAGTAAAAGAGCCGGCGTTCCTCTGTTTGAATACATGAATATGATATTTTCCCAGGACAATAATTACTTTCATAAACAGGCGGGAGGCGAGGGGGAGGTGGGGGGGTGCTAAAATCTGAAATTCAATCAACAAGTCGCATTTCTAATGGCGCTCCTCGGCCCCGTTCCTTCTGCACACACAGCAGACGTAAAGGTCACTCTCACATCTAATCTGGAGTGTTCCCGACGCCTGATCGAGTCGATTAAAGACGCGTCCGATGATGCACACTTGTGGCTGCGACAAGTCAAAACACAGCATGCAGCTCCCAGGACTTCTGATCCCCCCTGTAATGGATAGACAGTCGTTTGCATGCACAGCTCCGGGGACAGGCATCTATATTTTATCTCACGGCTGACACACTCTGTAAGTGGTGGCGAGATAGAGAGGGGACACGCATTCATATTTCATCAGAGAGACACTTGGCCAAAACAACCGGTAAGTGGTAAAAAGAAAAGGGACAGAGAGGGAAAGGACACGCATTCATATTTCATCACACAGAAATACACATAGTTAATAAAGCAGGCAAACAGTAGAGGACGGGGACGGCCGGCTACTAGCTGATAACTCCGGGGAACATCAATAAATAGGCATGAGGGACACTTTCAGAGACGAAGGAGGAGTGAAACAGCGAAGCGTGCATCCATATTTCATCGGGGAGAGGTGACTGAAGTGGCTGCTAACAGGTGGGTATCAATATAGACGCATCAGGTCCATTTAGGACGGAGGGAGACGAAAGCAGAGCGAGCGCCGCTGAGGCAGAAGCACATCTAAAAGCTGATAACTGCCTCTATGAATATAGACACATCCATGGTGACATTTATAGACAGCCATTAGACTTTAGGCTGTTACTTCGCCGGCGGTTTAAGACGCCCATTTACTGCGGTCCTTGGTATTGTTTTGCAGCGAGAGTGCCACAGAGTGTTGCAGCGGAACTTTTTGGCGTGACAGATGGAAGTCAACACTGCGAGGAAGTAAAAAAAAAAGAACTGAGTAAAGGTGAGATTTGAAGGCAACAAAGGAAAGTTTGATGACAGTCGCACCTTTTATTAAGGAGCTGAGTTTTTTTTCCAGCTTCTTTCACACTTGTGTTGTCTGCAGAGAGCTGCTGAGAGGTTTGATGAAGAAATCAATGTCCTGGGTTCAGTGATGGCGTCTGCAGTCTATGGTCGTATCTTTCATTTTTCCAGGACGTCAGTATGTCAACCTTTATTTTTGATTACAAACTCAATCTTCCTCGGCACGGAAGAAACCAAAAATTTGCACAGACATTCTTTCGTTCTCCGGTGGTGTTACTCTACTTTTCTCTTTAAAATACCCCCCGATCATCACACTCCCACCTCCGTGTTTCACTGTCAGGACTATGCATCCACTGTGGTGGTCCTGGCCAGGAGAGACACAAAACAACCACAAAAATACAAAAGAGACACAAACTGACCACAGATAGACGCAAATATTCCACAAGGAAACACAAAACGACCACAACGACACTCAAAATGCCTCTGAGCTTCATTATCAGGACCATGCATTCACTGTAGTAAACATCCTGGCCAGAAGAGACACAAACCAACCACAAAGAGACATAGAACATCTCTGTGCTTCACTGTCAGGACTATGCATCCACTGTGGTAAACGTCCGGACAAAGAACAATCACAAAGACACTCAGAATGCCTCTCCGCTTCATTATCAGGACCATGCATTCACTGTAGTAAACGTCCTGGCCAGAAGAGACACAAACCGTCTCCGTGCTTCACTGTCAGGACTATGCATCCACTGTGGACTCAGTATGGTCTCATCTGGTCAGCCAGTGTTCTGGTTCCTCCTCAGACCTTCATGGAGCATCTCTAAACGTCATCAGCACCTTTATCTACCATCACACTCCACCTCCGTGCTTCACTGTCAGGACTATGCATCCACTGTGGTGGTCCTGGTCAGGTTCACACCAAACATGCTGGACTCCATCTAGTATTTAAGTCATTTGAGACCAGATCTGAGACATTTCTAGAGTCATGTTGGACTAATTGCAAACATCAGATTTTTCACTTCCTCTGTTCAGTTCTTTTCCATGTGGAGCCATGATGCAGACATAGATAGACCCAGTCCATAGGTCCAGACCTGGTCCATAGATAGACCCAGTCCATAGGTCCAAAACAGGGAAAGTTTAGCTCAGTTTAGAACCATGTTCATCGGCTAGACTGACTGGAAATCACAGCTGGATTCATTTTTGGTTGCCTGTTGTTTACTGTATTCCACTTTTAATGGGTTTGTCTGAGGGTGAATTTAGGTTCTTGGCAACTTCGTGTAACAAACTAAAGAAGTGTTGGCATCCTGGGGTTTGGATCCAGACTCAAGCTCCTCCTGCCGACTCAGACAAGATTTATTACGAGCTCTTCGTACTGCAGGACTCCATTCACGGCACTCTCTTTGTATTTCACAGCATGCCAGAGTTCTACGTCTGGTGTTCTGGGTGGCATTCCTGCACCGGTGCACCGGCAGCGATGCGTTTAATGTCAGTCGGCAAAGAGTGTGGCGAAGCCTGTTGAGGAAAGCATCCAAGAAATGCTTCTGATGTTTCAAGAGGGAAGAATTCCAGCCTGAAGAGGACGAATGCAGTGACTCCCACCGCCAGCAGGGGGAAGGCAGACTGCAGGATTAGCTTACGTATAGTTCTGATATAAACGTTAAACGACCACATCCTGAGTGTCTCTCCTCCTGTGGGGCCTCGTATACGTCCACATGTTAGCTTCTCCCACATCCAAACACTCAGAGCTGCTCGGCTGTTTGAAGTAACACCTCTGCCTCCAGCTGAACACTCGGCTCTCTCAGTCCGGCGTTCACAGCGGGGTCGCTTGACCCGCCTCTGGGCCGAGTCGATTTTTAGACAAGCATTCAGCCTTTTACCGAGCTCCCGGGGTGCTAATGTATAGCCATTAACCACGCTCCGCCACACACACACTCACACACACACTCACACTCACAATGTGGACATTTTTTCTGCTAAGTGACACAGATTCCAAAGCATACATTCAAAGAAATGTGCAGCGTCCTCCAACACACAAGCCGCAATCCCCTGGAAACTTGAGATTGCCTTCTCTACTCCAGTGCATTGTGGGTACAGGATTGACTAATCGTTGTGTCACAAGCGGACCAAGCTGCATCTCTCTGCGCTAATGTAATGCCTCAGCATTTTATGTGTGTGTGTGTGTGTGTGTGTTTGTTTCACAGGTTGAGAAAACAGCAACTCTGCTCATCGTCCGCCGTGATGCTCCCTAGTGTGTGTGTGTGTGTGTGTGTGTGTCAGTACTGGTTTGTTGTTGTGCGTCAGCGTGGAGGTGTGTGTTGTGTGTTTGTGTGCCGCTGAGGGGAAATGAGGCCTCCTTATTTGGCCTGACAGAGCAATGAGCCGCTGAGACGAGATGAGCCTTATTTATCGGGCTCCGGGCCGCTCAGACTGAAATGATCACAGCGGTGCAGTCGTGCTCCCGTCACTGTGTGTGCTGACAACATAATTGGTTGGCCTGGCATTTCAATCCACCACCGCTAGATTGCTGTGGGCTACTCCATTCTCTGCTCTGTTAGCCACCGCTGCTAATAATCCAGCAGAGACCGAGGCCGCGGCTGCATCCTCGCCGGCCAGTCTGGACCCGCTGCTGAGGCTGATTTAATGTGAAGGACGTGAGATTTACATCGAATGCAGTTTTCACATGGAAACTTTTAGATTTTGCAGTTTTGCTTGCTCACTGCTTGTTCCCATCCTTACTGCTGACCCTGAAAAACCTCCAAAACCTGCCAATGGAGCTGAAAGGCAGACTATCTTATCAGCCAGAACTTCTCAACTGTCCAACGGCCCTCGAACTACTCACTTTATTACAAAACTTTAAGCTTTAAATCCTGATATTTCATTAAATTACCTTTATTATAATCAGAATCAAAACAGTTTTAATGCTAAGCAGGTTCTCACACACAAGGAATTTGATTTTCGTGCGTAAAATTAAACAAAAAAGTGCTTCGTCAAGTTAGCAGCAAGTGTAATCGAGGGATTTTAAGTCATCAGAAGCAGCAGAACTCGGTGGCGGCTGGTGCAGTTTTCTCCAGGGGGGGCTGTAACTCCAAAATAGACATTTACCAAAAACCGGGTTTCTGCAGGTTTGAACAAATGTAAGACTTTCTAAAGAGCTTTTTACGACCATTTTGAATTAAATTCCAGATCTACACGAAGTCAGAAAAAGTAAGGAACATTGCATCACAGAATTGCTTCCAAAGTAACTAAATTTATTTCCACAGAACCCATAAACCATCCTAAACCTCCTCATTGTGCTACAGATCTCCATCCTGTAGCCTTCATTTATACTTTATTCTTCTAACATGACTCATCGCAGTGGATCCTAGTTTGTTCCTGCTTCTCTGCCTTTTCTGAACTGCTTTAATCAGTCCTACCTGTCCTGATCCATGCTGGGTCACATCCTGATGTTCGAAGCAGGAGGCAGGTAAAGCAGAATAAAGCATCAGCCTGGCTACATCAGTTAGCCTAGCCTTGCTGCTAAACCAGGTCCTGTATTGTCCCCTCTGTCTTTGGACTGCTGGTTAATTATGATGATCGACTGATCAGGTCTGAGCTCTTTCACCTGCAGCTTCTCCTGATCTGTTCTCCTCTTCAAAGGTTTTGATTTAAGTGACTTCACTGAATTATTTAATGTCTCTTTCTCCATTTTGCGTCTCCGACTCCCGCGGCTTCACCTGTCAATCAGCTGCACTTCATGACAAACGGCTGTGATGTCATCATCAGCCCCACCCATGGCGGGAGGGTGGTGGTATCTAAATAATCCAGCTACATTCAGGGAAGCTGCGCCCCAACTGGGCCCTCTCTAACATGTACAACTTTTAACGAGAGTCTATGGTCAAAGATTTTAGCGCTCAGGATGGAAACACGTCACCAATCGGACAACATGGATGAACGAAACAACTTTACTCATCATCATTACCTATATAATATTTATTTTCCTCATCTTAAGATAGATATACATTTATTTAGAAATATATTTTTTTGTTATTTATTTGATTTTTATTCCTATATCTAATTTAAGCTACATGGTGAGCGGTGGGGCGGCTCCCTAGCGCCCTCTACTGGCCAGCCGCCACTGGTAGAACTACTTCTAGGAGCAGAAATGTGCAAATCAATGTCAGTGGTTTGAGGCTGGGAGGAGAGAGGAGGCCCACCGTTACATACGTCCACAATAAACCATTTTACACCAGAAAAGAAGCCAAAAAATATGAACTCCTCAGCTGCAACCAGTGAAGGAAACAGTACTCAGCCCCAGTACTTGACTCAAAGTGTTGATACTCGTGGTCAAATCTTACTCAACTACAAGTAAAAGTTTCTCTCTTTTAACAAGCTTTATTGGCTCCTTAACTCCTGGGAACACGCTTAAATCAAACCCAACTCACCCAAACCATATTTGTTAGTCTGACCGCGTTTCCAACAGTCATCACCTCTGGTTTGGTCAAAAAGAAATCCTTAATTCACTGCGTGTAAAGAGTGTAAAGAGTCGGACTCTTCAGGCTGTTTTCTTCTCTCGTCACCACGTTTAGGACGCTGCATTTCAACCATCGGCCATCGCATTTAACCGCAACCACTTTAACCTCAGACAGCTTCAGTTAAAATGTTTATCTGGAGTGAAAAAGACGCTTGTTTCCGTACCTCGGTGTGCCTTCTCAGGTTGGACGGGGGGTTCTTAAATGCAGAAACGCAGCAGAAGACGTCTGAAATGATACGAGTCGTTTCTCATTTCTGAAATCTAAAACGCCGAGCGGAGACGTGGCCGAGGGTGCGCTGGTTTCTCAGCCCCGGTTTCTCCTTCCATCTCCGTTGCCGAGGTTTGTTTGAATCAAGGCGGGAGAGCTCGACGTATTTCCAAATCCATCCCAGGTGTGAGCGGTGGCCGTGATTGGTTCCCTTCTGTGAGGAGCACAGCATGTGGCCAATCGCATTTGAGAAAAGAAAAACACCACCAGCTGACTACAAAGCAAAGCTGAGCCTGAAAGGAAGAAGTAACGACAAGCTTCCTAGAAATGCAGCGGAAAGTTAAAGTCAGAAGTTTCCAAAAAGTAAATACTCAAATCACACTACCAATAACCTCGTTGTTTAAACTTTGTGGGTCACTTTCACCAGTTTTAACCTTTTTTTACTGGATGCCACTTTGACGCTTTTGTCTTCTGCACGTTTGGGGTTACATTAGCTTAAATGTGCTGTTGTTATTCATCTAATTTGCCATTTGTTTGACTATAAAGCACTCTGTAAGTTTGTTTCTGAAAGGCGCCATACAAATAAAGTCAGTATTATGGTTTTAAACTGCCTCGGTGCGCGATGAAGGTAGCGGCTCATTGACACCAACAGAACCACATCATCTGCAAAAAGACGAAACAGGAAACCCTCCTCACCTCGGCTGCACCTTGAGGTCCTGCGCATGAATAAATTACACAATGAATCGGAGCAAAGACGCAGCCTCGACTCCAACACGTGTTCGACGTTGTGCCGAGAATACAAACACGACTCTCACTTCGGCCGTGAGACATCAAGAATTCATGAGGCTGCTCCTTCCGCTGGTTATGTCACTTAGAGCTGCAGCATCTATCTGGTTATGCAAAACACCTGGTTTGATACGGGACTGGTGAAAACGCACTATTTGTTCTCTTGGTTTTCACCGGTACAGAAGAGCTGACAGTGAATCCTTTAACGCTGGTTATGTGCTGTCGGTCTGCACATGTAGCTCAGGCGTCAGAGTGCATCTCCACCTGCTGCTGCTTCACTCTCAATATCAGCGTTAAAAGGAAAGTTGAGGAACGAAGTCATCAGACGCTTCGTTCTCTGACAGCAAACAGAAATGCAAGCGACTGCAGCGAACCAGACTGACGAGAAGGTGACGTGGAGGAGAGGAAGCCGAGCAGAGAGGAGGTGAATTAGAGGCGGAAGTAGGGCAGCGTTTCCCCGGGCAGCCGAGCGTGTCGGTGTGTTCGCTGTAAAACGCTGCAAAGCGCTGCGGAGTGTTGTAAAATTCATCAGGTTTGTGTTTGCGAACACGGCCGCTCCGAAGCGCTGCGACGTGGCCTTTGCTGCTCAATTATGTACAACCGGAATTAGACGTGAATAAAGAACGACCCGCGACTAAACGCAGGCTGCACATTATTCCACACACACAGAGACACACAATATGTTCTGGTTCGTTTCAGTTAATCCAGTTTAATCGATTTAACTGAGGGAGCATGTATAAAGTAGGTGGTTCGTCTTTCTGCTCTCCAGGAGGACAGCAGACATAAGATTAGAGCTAAAACTCTACAGGTAGCAACGGAAATGGAAAACTTTACATACTAAAGTGAAAAGCTGCAGAGTTAAACTGCAAACATGGTTAAAAAATGCATTTAAAAAGATGAATTTTGCTGTATATGAACCAAAGGTCGACTGAAACTGAGAGAAAACGCCCTTTTTTCCATTAATCCGACAGCTTCTCAACATGTTTTGTTCACTTTTCCATTAAAGCTGAGATGGTAATCTTACGAGACGGGACTGAGAAACAAGCCAGAGCTGTTTGAAGTGATTCACGGACGTCTTTTTCCAGGTTTCTGCGCCACCATCTCTGTAAAATGCAGCTGATCTCCCTTTAAGTCGTGTGTTTGGTTTCAGACGACGTTATAGAACCAGGACTTTCTCGGTCCAGAACCTGAGTTTCAGTCTCATCCAGGTTCTGCTGTGTGACGACAGAAAGAGGAAACAGTGGTCGATGACAGCAGCTGTTTTCGAATCCAGGATGTGTGAGCACAGAGAGCAGGAGAGAAGCTAACGGATGGAAGGTTCCTCCTGCTGCAGGGGTCCAACATCCAGACTCTGCTCAGTGGAAACACCAGCTTTTAGTTCTGGATCATTGGAGGAAACTTTCACTCTGAACACAGTCGGACTAGAAACCTGAATATAGGATTCTTGCCGTTCTTAATATCATAAGGTCTCACCGGCGGCCATTAACCACCACAGAAGTCTCTGTCATGGTGCCCGTTGCTAGCTAACGATGCTCTCTGCTAGCCAACATAAACCACTTGTAGTCTGAGTGACTCCAGTGTTATGTTTGTGCATCAGAGAAGGTTTCAGCTTCAGGACTACAGTTAGGGGCTGCACTTTTAGGACCACTGCTTGTCCCAACAGCGCCACCTGCTGTATTGGAGGATCACCAAAGTGCACGAATTCTGCTCAGTGGACAAACCAGCTTTTAGTTCTGGATCAATGAAGGAAACTTTTACTCTTACAACACAGTCGGACTAGAAAACTGGATGTAGGAACACTGTTTTAGTTGATTCTGGCTTTTCTTAATCACATAAAGTCTCACCGGAGGTCATTAACCACCACAGAAATCTTTGTCATGGTGTCTGTTGCTAGCTAACAATGCTCTCTGCTAGCCAACATGAACCACCTGTAGTCTGAGTGACTCCAGTGTCATGTTTCATGGACTGCAGCTTCAGGACTGCACTTCTAGGACAGCTGTTTGCCGCAACAGCGCCACCTGCTGTATTGGAGGATCACCAAAGTGCACGAATTCTGCTCAGCCGACAAACCAGCCTTTAGTTCTGGATCACTGGAGGAAACCTCGACTCTAAACACAGTCAGACATTTTAGAAAACTGGAGCAGAACAACAAGGACTGGGGACTAAAACTACAAACATCCAGTGATTCCAGTCCAGAGCTCCAGATAAACCACTTCCACCATGCAGCAGACCTTTGTTTGGCTCCATACTCTGATGGTCATATTAACATTTTTGCTGCATTCTAACTGACACAAAGGAGTGAACCCTGTGGAACCTTTTGCCTTTCATGCGTAAATCTACGTGAGAATTACGAGCAAACACAGTCTGTTCCAGCTACCAGCACACAGATCGTGTCGCTGCTCTTTAAATACATAATTCAAACAGTGTGGGTTGGAGGCAGCGTGCTAAACCGGAGGCTAACGGCGTCAACAGAGGCTAACCGGAGTCAGGAGTTCTCGAACCTGGAGTCGAATCAGTGAAACCGGCCTGAACGTTTGGGTCAGAGCCGCTCGCAGTTAACAAGAAGGATCTTCTGATGCTGCTGAGGCCTCCAAAAAAGAAGAAGGAGAGGAGCCCTCAGGAGGCCGGCGATGGAGAACGAATGATTTCCATGAAGCTGCAAAGGGTTAAGAAGTCACAGCGGAGAGTTTTAATAATCAGCAGGCTGTCAGAGACGATTTGGTGCAAAGCTCAGTGAGGTTAAAAATCAAAAAAACTGAAGGAATCCTGGGTTTATGAGAGGTTTTTATACCTGCTAACATGTTCATTTAGTGTTTTTTATGTAGCAGAAGACACATCATGAGCAAAATAACCATCGCTACCGTTAACTGCAGCATACAGACGACAAAAACATGCATTCAGACTCTTCACATTTCAAATCTAAAGAACCAATCCCGTCGGTTTGCATGATGAAATCGGTGTCTATGGTTGTATTAATCCAACATTACAATACCACCATTATGCAGTGTAGGGTCGTTTTACAGGCAGGAACTTCATATTCACAGTGCAAACAGTGGTGTAGATTTAAATCTACATCATTTTAACCTGCTGAACTCCATTTTTTTTGCACATTTTGTTGCTCCTGTCTCATTTTTCTTCTCTGCAATCTAAATTCCTGCAGCTCAGTGGAAACAGAACAACCGCGGAGAAGGAGAGAGGACTCAGAGGTGACTTCTGTGCAGGAAAAGGTTAAATTTATTTGATTATTTTACCCCCCAGAAATGAAAAAAATCTACATGCACAACGGTATGTCGACTCCACATGCCATATATCCATCTTTTCCTCCTCTCTGCTGTGTGCGAACACTGCCTGCAGTTCAGCCGAAAACTCTCCGAATTTTTTCCACACAACTGAAAGGTGCAGCTGAGTCACTCGTTGTTTAATTATTTCATAGAAAAGCTGCAGAATTTTTGTATTTTTGCAGAATCTGCTTCATGCAAACGCTTTATTTTCTGGCAATTTATTTATGTTTTTCCACCGTTCACACACAAGGCAACTCAAGGGGCTCTACAGAGGCACAAAGGAACACTGGAATTAAATTAAAATAAAAGAATGCATGCAAGATATTAAGACATTAAAACTAAAGCGTTACACTAACATAGACGTTAAAATCATAGAGATATAAAATGATTTATAACCAATAAAGCTGCATGTTAAAATACAAGAATGCATAAATAGGAGCTAGGATTATTAATCAGAGAAAACCAAGATTCTGACTTTCCTTTGACTCGCAGGAAGCCGGTGCAGTGATTTGAGGACCGGTGTGATAAAATATGATCCGGTTTCCTGGTGTTAGTCAGGCCTCTGGCAGAAACACCATTACAAGAATCCAACCTGGTGAAAATGAAAGCATGAACAAGTCTTTCTGCGCCTTGTTTGGACAGAAAACCCTTTGTTTCCAGACGAACACTGCCTGCAGTTCAGACGAAAAGTTTCTGAATTTTTATCACGTGACTCCTGGTCCCAACTGAGTCACTGGTGGCTTCTTTTTTTGCAACGGGAAGCTGAGAATTTTTTCATTTTTGCAGAATCTGGTTAATGCTAACAGCTTATTTTTGATAGATTTTTTGTGTGTAATATTAAATATAATCTTAAGGTTGGATTTGATGATTTTAGCTCTGGATTTTTGGTGGAAACTTTTACTCCGAACACAGTCGGACTAGAAAACTGGATGTAGGAACACAGGTTTAGTCGATTCTGGCTTTTCTTAATCACATGACGTCTCGCTGGAGGTCATTAACCACCACAGAAGTCTCTGTCATGGTGCCCGTTGCTAGCTAGCGATGCTCTCTGCTAGCCAACATGAACCACTTGTAGACTGAGTGACTCCAATGTTACGTTTGTGCATCGGAGAAGGTTTCAGCTTCAGGACTGCACTTCTGTTTGTCCCAACAGCGCCACCTGCTGCGTTGGAGGTGAAGTGCATGAATTCTGCTCAGTGGACAAACCAGCTTTTAGTTCTGGAGGAAACTTTTTACGCTGAACACTGATAGATTTTTGAAGCAATTTTGATTAAAGTTGATTTTAAGGTTGATTTGATGGTTTGCAGATGAAACAGAACGTCACAGGTGATTAACTCAAGGACCATTTTACAGTTTCTGCAATGATAAATGGTGTAATTTGGCAGTTTTTAAAGCTAATATGCCTTCCAGACCTATGGAAGTAACTTTTAAATGTGTAACTTTAGTGCATTTTAATAAATCTTGTATATTTGTTCATTTTATGTGTCTTTCTTTAGGCCCTTCTGCTGTCTTGCTTTCCTGAGGTTCCTCCACCACTCGCCTCCTAGTTCCTCCTGTCTCTCCCTCATCCTTTTCTTTCTCCTGAAATTGCCTCTTTCTCCTGTAAGTCCGCCTTCATCTCTCATCATCTTCCTCTCCGCTGTCGCCTCTCTGCTCCGTTACCTCGGTGACGTATCCGTAGAAACAGCGGCGTGCATCAGCGCTGGGTTAGCGCTTTGCAGCCGTCCCCGTCGCTTTCCCTCCGTCTCTATCTCTTCCTCCACTCCGTCTCACTCCGTCTCCCCCTCCTCCCATCAGCCGTGGCCTCCAAACAGACCGTGGATTAATGATCCAGCGGCCGGATGCTGTGTGCGAGATGATGCCTTTGGTGACTTTGTGTGAATGCCGTCCTTGGTCCTGCATTAACAGTTCATGTGGGAGTTGATATTAGTCTGGGCTGACAACACCCATCCATTTCACACGCTCACACTGAAGTCTAAAGGAATTAGGAGGATGGGATGGAAGCCGGCCGGCGATTTGTACAGAATTTTTCACCCAGATCCAATTTCGGTCGTTAATTCAGCCATTTGTTACGTCGTCCTGTGATTGTCAGGTGAATTAAGGAAGCGGCTCCGGTGTTTTCTGTGTGTTTACGCCAAATTAGCTCTCAGTTAGCTTGTTCATCAGGATAAGATTCAATAAGCCTTTATTAATGCCACAGTGGGGACATTAGCAGTCACAGCAGCAGAGCACAACCTGCAGACATGGAGGGAACGAAGCCAGCGTCACTTTTTACTGCTCTGTTCTGCCTTTATTTTAGTTTAATCATTATATTTCTGTATTGAATCGTACTTCTATCGGCTTATAACTGCTTCTCTACTTTTTAAGAACTGCATTTCTTATGTTGTGTAATTTTTCTGAGCGCTATCTGGTACAAGAACTTACTTCAAGATTACTAAAGTTTTACCTGATCTTAGCTTAGCTTAGCTTATCGTATCTTATCTTAGCTTAATTTAGTTTAGTTTCTTGTATCTTATCTTATCTTAGCTTAACTTACTGCATCTTGTCATATCTTAGCTCAAGTTATATCTTATTATATCTTAGCTTAGCTTAGCTTAACTTATCGTGTCTTATCTTGTCTTAGCTTAACTTAGCATATCTTATCTTATCTTGTCTTAGTTTAGCTTAGTTTAGTTTATCTTATCATATCTTATCTTAGCTTAACTTTTCGCATCTTGTCATATCTTAGTTCAAGTTATATCTTATTATATCTTAGCTTAGCTTAGCCTAACTTATCGTATCTTAACTTCTCTTAGCTTAACTTATCGTGTCTTATCTTGTCTTAGTTTAGTTAAACTTATTATATCTTATCTTAGCTTAACTTATTGCATCTTATCATATCTTATCTTAGCTCAAGTTATATCTTATTATATCTTAGCTTAGCTTAACTTATAACATCTTAACTTCTCTTAGCTTAACTTATCGTATCTTATCTCGTCTTATCTTATCTTATCTTATCTTAGCTTATCATATCTTATCTCTTCTTATCTTAGCTTAGTTTAGTTTAACTTATTATATCTTATCTTATCTCATCTTAGCTTAGCTTAGCTTATCATATCTTATCTCATCTTGTCTTAGCTTAGCTTAGTTCAGTTTAACTTATTATATCTTATCTTAGCTTAGCTTAGTTTAGTTTAACTTAATATATCTTAGCTTAGCTTAGTTTAGTTTAACTTATTATATCTTAGCTTAGCTTAGCTTAGTTTAGTTTAACTTATTATATCTTATCTTAGCATAGCTTAACTTATCACATCTTGTCATATCCTTTCTTGGCTCAAGTTATCATATCTTATTATATCTTAGCTTAGCTGATCATATCTTATCTCATCTTGTCTTATCGTAGCTTAGCTTAGCATATCTTAATTTATATCATATGTTATCTTAGCTTAACTTACTGCATCTTGTCATATCTTAGCTCAAGTTATATCTTATTATATCTTAGCTTAGCTTAGCCTAACTTATCATATCTTAACTTCTCTTAGCTCAGCTTATCATGGAGTCTTTTGGGGGGAAATTCTTGTCAAAACAGGGAAATTTAACCAGAATTCAACAGTGAAAAGCAGTAAAAGGGTGAAACTTCTGAAGGGGGTGGAGACTTTTTATAGGAAAATGAGAATCTGGATGCAAGATTTCTACAGTGAGAGTTAAATGACATAAAAATACTCCTTATTCCAACAACAGCTGTTTACCGAATGAGCTGAAGGTGAAAAAGCAGCATCTCCGTCCTCTGCAGCTTCTGGATTACAGCGAATGAATTTCACACAAACCTGGAGGCTCTGCAGCGAATCGCCTTTAGGACGAGTTAACGAGAAGGAGGGAGTTTAATTCAGGTTTTAGTGAACAAAAAGCAGCAACCAAATTAATGGGCCGAAAGGATTTAGTTAGTTTGCTGAGGGTTCTGATTCTGGAGGATTAGCTTCATTTATCTCTACTTTAGAGCAGAGTAGGTCTAAAAACCCAAACTGCTGGAACCAGTTAACGTGAGTCTGCTGCAACTGGGTCGTCGTCATCCCAATAACATCATGCAAAAATGATTAAAAAGCACATTTTGCACAATAAACACCTCCGAAAATATGCGTTTGTTAGCATTTTAGACGTTTAGTGGCTATTTATCAGTCTGTTATCGTTCTTCTGTGTTTAATATCCCTCCTATCTGTGGTGGTTCGTTAATGTTTCTAATATCTTTGCAGATAATTGTCGCTGTTTGGGGCTGAAATGTTGGATTTCTGGTCCAAAGGAGTTGAATAAGAAAAGCAGGAACATGTTTGTGGATAAAATCAGCAGCACAAAGTCTGGCAGCAGCAAAGAAAGCGGCAGAAAAAGAACCTTTGAGAGCAAATAGAAGCACAAACACACGTTTAAGGTGCTGCAGAGGTTTTCCATTTCTCTCCACTACAAACAGAGTGAGGTGTGATGTGTTGACGATGCCGCTGGTGCATGTTTCTGTTCTGGTTTCTGCTCGTGAGGATCTTCTGCTGTTTAGCGGCTGCGTATTGATTTGTCACAGCACCACAAAATAACGACAAAAAAGAGGTGAAATTAAGGTAAAGGATGCAAAATCACCACAAACAGAGGTGAAATCACCACAAAAAAAGCAAAAATCATCATAAAAAGATGCAAAATCAC
The DNA here is from genome assembly GCA_024666655.1 of Dascyllus trimaculatus. Taxonomy (NCBI): domain Eukaryota; kingdom Metazoa; phylum Chordata; class Actinopteri; family Pomacentridae; genus Dascyllus; species Dascyllus trimaculatus. The sequence goes on along the minus strand of CM045464.1, from coordinate 1,861,242 downwards.
CAAAAAAAGATGCGAAATTACCACAGAAAACTACACAAAAAGGTGAAATCAAGACAAAAGATGCAAAACCACCACAAAATGACAGAAAATCACAACAAAAAGATGCAAAATCACCACAGAAAGACACCAAATTGCCAAACAAAGAGATGAAATCACAACAATCACACAAAATCACAACAAAAAGATGAAAAATCATCATAAAATAAGCAAAATCACAACAAAAACAACCAAAATCAACACAAAAAGATGCAAAATCACCACAAAAAGATAAAAAATCAACATAAAAAGATGAAAAATCACCATAAAAAGACGCAAAATCACTACAAAATACATAAAAACAACAAAAACACACAAAATCATAACAAAAGACACAAAGTGACAAAAAAACACTAGGAAGGAAACTACAACACATCCCATAATAGTGATGCTCACAGTTCTTTTATGGTGATTCTGTTTGTTTTTGTTGTGATTTTGCATCTTTCATTCACAATTTTGAAACTTTTAGTTGTTATTTCAGGTCTTTTTGTGGCAACTTTTGTGCCTTTATGGAAACTTTACATCTTTTGTCTTAATTTCACCTCTTTTTGTAGCTTTTGTGACAATTTTGCATCTTTTTATGGTGATTTTGTGTCTTTTTGTTCTGATTTTGCATCTTTTTGTTGGTATTTCAGGTCTTTTTTGTGCTGATCTGGGTCCAGGTTCTACCAGAACTCCAGTGTGTTGTTCATCCTAACATGTCACGTGTCTTTCTGCTGGACTGATGAAGTTCTGAGTCTCAGAAATGAAGGAAAAAGTCCATTAAACAGTGATAAACCGTGAATATGTTCATAGCATGAAGGTAAATGTTTGCATGTCTTCTTCCAGTGTTGTGTAAAGCGATCAAAGGCTGTGAACGGAGTGGAAGTGATGCTGCAGTTTGTATTCTGGCGGTATGAAACCATCTCAAACAGGGTGAGGGCAGAACAAAAGCAGTTTGTCACCGCGGCAGTAAATAAAGCAATTAGAAACGTCTGAGCTGCATCTGGATTCCTGGCTCCGGCGTCCTCCTGCTGCTGCTGTGTGAACCGACTCGCTGATGCCTGCTAGCATAGCAGCAGCCACAGTTAATGTTCTCAGTAACACCTGAGGTAAATCAATAGGCAGCCGCTAAACAGCACAAGAACACAAAGCAGCGACACGCAGCAGCAGCGCCGTCAACACATCACAGCTCACACTGGAGAAACAGGAGGACCTCTGCAGCACACTGAACACGTGGATGGAGGTGATTCTGAGGTGATTCTGAGGTGTTTTGTGTCTTTTTGTGTTGATTTTGTGTCTTTTTGTGGTAATTGTGCACCTTTTTGTTGTCATTTCACATCTTTTTGTCATGATATTGCTTTTTTTGGTGGTGATTTTGTGTGTTTTTGTGATGATTTCGCATCTTTTTGTGGTGATTTTGTGTCTTTTTGTGGTAATTTTACATCTTTTTGTGATGATTTTGTGTGTTTTATCTGTGATTTTGCATCTTGTTGTGGTGATTTTTTGTGTTTCTGTGGCGATTTTGTGTCTTTTAGTAGTGATTTTGTGTTTTTGTTGTCATTTTGTCTCTTTTTGTAGTGAATTTGTGGTACTCTGATAAATCATAAGCAGTTGCTAAACAGCAGAAGATGCTTACAACTAGAAAACACAACACGCACCAGTGGCATCGTCAACACATCACACCTCATACTGGTTGTAGTGGAGAGAAATGGAAAACCTCTGCAGCACATTAGACGTGTGGATGGAGGTGTGTTTATGGTGATTCTGTGGTGATTTTGCAACTTTTTGTCTTGATTTCACCTCTTTTTTGTGCTGATCTGGGTCCAGGTTCTACCAGAACTCCAGTGTGTTGTTCATCCTAACATGTCATGTGTTTGCCTGCTAGACTGATGAAGTTCTGAGGCTCAGAAATGAAGGAAAAAGTCCTTTAAACAGTGATAATGTGGACCCACCTCTATGTGCTTCAAGGGAAACATCCATAGTATGAAGGTAAAAGTTTGCAGGACTCCTGTGAACAAATACTTTTGCTTATTTATGAACTGATCTGTCTCCATTTGCAAGTTCAATTCGAGAGAAAGGCTGAGATCAACCTTGTTTTAGGAATCAAAGTCAGAGTTTTGGTCTGTTAGGATTCGATCTGTATTTTTCAAACACACATCGACATTAAAACTTTCAGAATCCACAGCGAACAGTGTCGTCTGATGGACTCGTGCTGCAGATATCAACCAGTGACGGAGACGTTTGAATCACTCTGCTGCTATTCGCTGTTTGTTCGTGTCTATTAAATGATCTCTGATGAAGTCTTACACGCTTCACGTTTGTTTACAAGCTGCTGTTCCTGCCTTTAGTCGACTGACGAGGACAAATTAGCTGAAATCGTTGTTGCGTTCCCGTCAGAGCCGAGTCACGTCTCCGAAACAAACTCTCGCCACTTTTACGCTCCGGTGGCGCCGTCGATTCTGAGAGCTGGAGGAATTATGAACTTTGTGCTTTCCTAAAGACGTTTTTCTCACTGATCCGGCGACTAATCACACATTCACGCTGCTTTTTTCCCCCCACATATCTAATTTCACAGCTTTGCTCTGAGCCATTAGCTTCAGTAACGAAGTGAAGACTAATGAAAGAACACAAATACAAACACTCGAGAACATTTTTGCTTCTTTATGTGCGAGGAAACTTGTTGACGTGAAGCATTTAGCCTCTAAAGCTAGTCTTTAGGGGAAACTGAAATGCTCTGTCCTCACAAGTCTAGACCAGAATAGAACAGCATGCATACATCCAGGCTCTAATTCACACCCACGTGTACAAACTTCACACACACTCGTTATCTCAGCTCCGACGATGTTTACTTGTTAAAATCAAATCCATTTGATTCTAATTAGGTGCTAATTAAAGCTTGTTCACTGCAGATTCCTGCGGTTCCACGTTGCAACAAGCTGCGTTCAAGATGCTGCTTTTCGTCCCCACAACTTTCCACCGTCTGACTTCTTGTTGCTGACACTTCTATTTACAAACCGTTGTTCCTCACAGTTATGGCAAATTACACCTGAAAACACGAACCAGACAAGAGACCACCATCGATACAGATAGGATTTCCTTATGTAGCTGCGTTTCTGCTGCTAACATCTATCTGTGGGTAGGAGCATTTCACATAAGCTCTAGTCGGAGGTCATTAACCTCCACAGAAGTCTTTGTCATGGTGCCCGTTGCTAGCTGAACCCCCACAATGCTCTCTGTTAAAGACAAGCAAGGACAAGGTACTTATATCAGTTACTTGAGAAGACAAACTGAGCAGAGTAGACATTTGTTTTGTGCTCACAACATCCAAAACCTGTCCGAATGAATCAAAATGTGTACGAAATGACAAAAAAAATATCTAAAATGACCGAAACATTGTAAAGAACGACTCAAAAATACGTTAAAAATGACAAAAAAATGTCCACGATTACGGAAACATCGTCCAAAATTAGTAAAACGTCTTCAAAATGACTCAAAATGAGTTCAGAATGACTACAAACTTGTCCAAAATGTCTCCAAAATTACCCTAAATGTTTTAAGAATAACTACAAACTTGTCACTGGGATATACAAATACAGTCCCAGTAAATCTCAACTTGTCTTCAACTCATAAGCTCTGGTCGGAGGTCATTAAGACTCACAAAAGTCTTTGTCATGGTGCCCGTTGCTAGCTAAACCCCCCACAATGCTCTCTGCCTAAAACAAGCTCAGATAAATAATTTCAGTGAGCTTATATTCCAGGAGCATATGGAACAGAGCTGCCTTAGTGGCCTTCTTTATGCATCTGTGGTGTTTTAGGTTTTATAGGTTTGATCAACAACCCGGAGGAGGAACTTAAATGACAGTTATTGATGTCTCAATCCAATCTCAGATCAATAAACGGCTGCATCATAAATCAATAATCCATTACTTGATAACACAAACTGGGCACAGTGGGCATTTGTCCCAAGCTGATATTGTCCAAAGTTACTCAAAGTATCTCTAAAATTAATCAAAACATGCCTAAAAACACTGAAACAGTGTCCAGAATGACTCAAAAGGTGTTCAGAATTCCTACGATTTGTCTAAAATTACTCAAAATGACAAAAGCCTGCCCAAAATTACCCAAAATGTGTCCAAAATGACTCACAGCTGTGTCTAAAGTGACTCAAAATGTGTCCAAAATTAATGGGATTATGTCCAGCATAACCAGAAACATCTCCAAAATGACTACATGTCCAAAATTACATAAAACGTGTCTGCAAACACTAAAAACCTGTACAAGAAATGTTCATAATGACTGAAAATGTGTTCAAAATGAATGAAAACCTGTCTAAAGACACTCAAAATGAGTTAAAAATGACCCTAAATGTGTTTAAAATGAACACTTTGGGTCGACATGTCCAAAATATGTCCAAAATGACTAAAAACGTGTTTGGAAAGACTAAAAAACAGTGCAAAAACATGTCTAGAACGACTTCAAAATGACTAAAACTAATCTAAAATGACTCAGACTTGGTCCAAAATGACTCCAAATGTGTCCAAAATTACTCAATACGTATTTGGAAAGACTAAAAACTTGTACAAGATGTGTCCATAACGACCCAAAATATGTTCAGAAGGACTAAAAGCCTGTATAAATGACTTAAAATGTGTCTAAAATAACCTAAAATGCATCTTAGTTGAGTCAAAATGATAATAATTATCTGAAAAAAGTGTCCAAAATGACCCAAAACATGCGTCCATAATGACCGAGGTCATTAAGTGTCACAGAAGTCTTTGTCATGGTGGCCCGTTGCTAGCTAAACTAGCCAATCAGCAGCAGTGGCAGCAGTCGTTCACATCCCATTGATTAATCCTGTATTGACTGATTCTGCTGCGTTCGTTAAGACCATTAAGTCTAATTAGCATCCCTGACATCCTGCCTTGATCTTCCCTCTTCCTGATTCCTCAGATCGGGTCGTTTCATCCCTACTTCTGCTGCTTTTGAGGTTTTCCGGTGTCACTCCGTCTGAATGGCGGTTGAGCAGCCTGAGCTCTCCACTACTGACACACTGTTCTTCCTCACAGGAGTCGATGAGAACTTCCCAACTCCCCGGCGAGGCTTTGAAGTGATAATAGCCGGCGTCCAGAGCCTCCACCTCCTCCCGCTGCAGGTATATGGGCTCGGTGGCAGGTCATTTGTTATCAGAATTGCTCCCACATCTCCCTCTTCCTCGCCTTTCTTCCCTTTCTGCCTCCCCTCCCCTCTAACATCTCCTCTCCCGGCCTCCTCCTGTCTTTGTTGTGGGTCGCCGTGGGACGTGGCTGAGCGTCGGGTCGTGTGCTGTCGACCGCCACACATGGCAGCTCTAAGTTTAGACGGCGACCTCTCGGTTTCCCTCTTTCTCTTTGTCTCTTTGAACCTAATTACTGTACGGCCGTGGCCTCGGGATCCAGAGATGGTTAATAACGTTCTCACTGCTTACAAGCCGGTGATTCAGTCGCCTAAAATACCTCCTGCTTCCTCCGAGGGGGTCCGATCGCTCACACAGAACCAGGTTTGAACTGCTGGGCCTCCGGTGTTTCAGATTCCCACCACTTCCCTCTCTGAGTTATCAAACCATCAGCATTTAAACTCACATTAGCCGACGTCTCGGCTCTCGGTATGATGGAGTCGAGGGCCGCATGTTATCATTACTGTTTAATCAGTTTCCCTGATGGACTCGGAGCAGCTTCTTTCTTTGCTCCCGTCACATTTTACCCTGGAGAGAACTCATACATGTGCATTATAACACAGGTACAAAGACAAAACAAACACAATTAAAGCTGCGAGAAGCGTTGGGCGGGTCCTCGCTTTGTGCTGATCGGCGACTGGGACAGGATATCGCCACATGGCTGTCATCAGGGCCAGACTTTGATCATGCATGTGAAGTTTGAGGCCGACTGGAGCATGTACAGGCTAGTTAGACATCACTTCCTGTTTCATGGCGTGATGGCGACTGAGACAGGAAATCGTCATATGGCTGTCATCAGGGCCAGACTCTGATCATACATGTGAAGTTTGAGGACGACTGGAGCACGTAGAGGCTAGTTAGACATCACTTCCTGTTTCATGGCTTGATGGCGACTGAGACAGGATTTCGCTATATGCCTGACATCAAGGCAGGACTTTGATCACACATGTAAAGTTTCAGCCAATTGGAGCATGTACAGGCTAGTTAGACATCACTTCCTGTTTCATGGCGTGATGGCAACTGAGACAGGAAATCACCACATGGCTGTCATCAGGGCCAGACTTTGATCATGCATGTGAAGTTTGAGGCCGATCGGAGCATGTACAGGCTAGTTAAAAATAACTTCCTGTTTCATGGCGTGATGGCGACTGAGACAGGAAATCGTCATATGGCTGTCATCAGGGCCAGACTTTGGTCGTGCATGTAAAGTTTCAGCCAATTGGAGCACGTAGAGGCTAGTTAGACATCACTTCCTGTTTCATGGCGTGATGGCGACTGAGACAGGAAATCGTCATATGGCTGTCATCAAGGCGGGACTTTGATCACACATGTAAAGTTTCAGCCGATTGGAGCATGTACAGGCTAGTTAGACATCACTTCCTGTTTCATGGCGTGATGGCAACTGAGACAGGAAATCACCACATGGCTGTCATCAGGGCCAGACTTTGATCATGCATGTGAAGTTTGAGGCCGATCGGAGCATGTACAGGCTAGTTAAAAATAACTTCCTGTTTCATGGCGTGATGGCGACTGAGACAGGAAATCGTCATATGGCTGTCATCAGGGCCAGACTTTGGTCGTGCATGTAAAGTTTCAGCCAATTGGAGCACGTAGAGGCTAGTTAGACATCACTTCCTGTTTCATGGCGTGATGGCGACTGAGACAGGAAATCACCACATGGCTGTCATCAGGGCCAGACTTTGATCATGCATGTGAAGTTTGAGGCCGATTGGAGCATGTAGAGGCTAGTTAGACATCACTTCCTGTTTCTTTCATGTAGAAACGCCAAAACGCCGCCGGGCATCACGGCCACGCCCTTATACATTTGCGGAACATTTTAGTAACTTTTGCTCACCACCACCTGGAGTAGATGCTGACCAGATTTGAGATCTCTCAGAGTTACCCTCTAGGACGAAGTCGCTCCAGAAAATTTTAAAATTTTCGCCAAAATTGCCAAAAATCTGACAGCAAATTCAAAATGGCCGACTTCCTGTTGCATTGTGGGTATGGGTTCTTGAGGTGTTTTTATGCGTCTTGTCGTGACACATATGTTTCATATCTCCAGGTGAAACTAACTGAACAAAAAGGCTTTTTAAAAACATTGTATTGGGGGCGCTGTTGAGTCATTTTGCCATTCAAACGTGTGTCTTCTAAAAACATCGTCGGAATTTGGATAATTTCATGATTCAACTTTGAGTTTATGTCGACGGATTTCAGAACAAAAAATACACATAAACACACAAAACACACAAAACACATATACATAAATGGAGAATCTGAATAGTGTCATGTAGGTGATGTGGCTGAGAGCTGGACGTCATCATTATGATTTAATCATTATAAAATATGTCAAATTTTATTTATTTATATACATATTTAATTATTTAATCATATACATACATAATACTTTTTAAAATTCTACATCTATATATAATCATGATTTATACTTTACATTTTGTTCTGAAATGTGGCATCATAATATACAAATATGACATCATGCATAAAAATAAACATCATAAATATAATATTTAAATATAACATTCAAAACTAAAACAATCAATTAAATTACAGTTTATCTAAATCTAATAATATAAATTCTATGATGTGACGATGTGTAACATGAAAGAAATATTATATATATATATAGTCAAGGGCTGCACCTAACCATTATTATTAAAACAATATAGAACACATAATATTTTATTTATTTACTAAAAAATAATTTATACATTACATTTAGTTCATAATATAAAAACATCAGATATTATGTGTATATCACAATTTAGCATTTATACATTTAAAAATGTAAAAATCTATAAAATTACAGATTTTTCAAATAGAAAATATAATTCATATTTTTATTTTTTTTAACTATTTTTTATTAATGATTTATACATTATAGTTAGTTCTTGAATAAAGTATCATAATATGCAAATATGACACCATATATATGATATATATTTGCTTAATATGCAAATAGGGTTAAATTTAATTAAGTTAAATTAATTGAAATTGATTTAATTTGATGTAAAATATATTTTCTTTTTTAAGTTCTATGATATGATGATGTGTAACATTATTTTTAATCAAAATTACATATATATATATTTTACATTTGTATTATTTTTTTAATAATTATTTCTACTTTATATTTATTTCTGAATCGGTCGTCTGATGCTGCAGGTTTCCTCTACAGGTTTCCTCTACAGGTTTCCTCCTCGTCTCTTCCTGCTGCTGTCGGTGTGACGTTGGAGGATCAGGCTCTTCAAACCTCCATCTTTCCTCTCATCCCACCATTTCTAACCCGTCCTTTCTGGATCAATGCTTCTCACACACACACACACACACACACACACACTCACACACACACACACACACACACACCTTTGAAGTCCTGTGTGTGAGCGTCTCCTGTGGTCTGAGCCATCAAAGTTTCCATTTATTGGTTCCTGTGTGACAGACTTCTCCCTCCGACACACACTCAGGTGGACACACACACACACACACACACACACACTCACACACACACACACTCACACACACACACACTCACACACACACACTCACACACACACACACCTGTGAATTACAGTAGAAGACGACTCTCTGACCTTCAGCCTCGGTGGGCCATAACTCAGGACAAGTTTCCTGACAGCGACGCCTCGGAGGGAAACTTCTGGACTCATTTCCTGTGCAGGGCTCAGCCTCAGACTTCAGTGCTGCAAACCGACGCCGATCTTCCCATTGTTTAACTAAAAGCTCGTTTCTTTAGTTTGGGAGCAGAAGTCTGGAGTCTGAGTGGACAAAATGCATGAAAATTAAATGCAGCAGCAGGAAATGTGAAAACCTGTTTGCACTGAGGAGCAGATATGTGAGAAAGGAGGCGGATTTAAAGGGAAAGTGCTGCAAAATCTACAAATACAAATAAAAACAGGCTGTTTTAATGAAATATAAGAATGTAAAGAAGCCGTTAGAGCATAGTTTGGTGGACTGGAGCATCACTACACCATGCATGACAAAGACATGAATCATTAAATAAATGATATTTTTATGAGTTTATTTGCAGTTTTCTACATTTTACCAGTATTTGTGCATCTATTTAATAATATGACAGTAAAAGACCAGATAACTCTATGTTAAGCAGGATTTAGTGGTAATGTTCGTAAATCTTTATCGCCAAGGGGAAAAAAGCCTCAAACTGCATGTGAGAAATTAATTTTCTGCAGCCTTTAAACCTGAAAAATCCTGCTTTCTGCTCCGTTTTATATATTTTATTTCCTGCAGTGATTTATTGAACTATTTCTCTGTGCAGCAACACAGATAGAACTCTGTTACTATTACTGACATTCTTATTTTCCCCATCAGTATACATTATTTATATTTTATGCTCATACAATTCTATGTATGTTCATATTTTTCTTTTTTACTTATGTTAGGTCTTATTTATCTATTTATTTATTTATTTATTTTCATTTATTGGTTCCTATTTATGTATTTCTTTATTTCCATTAACGGGTTCCTCTCTATTTATTTAATATGTATTCATTTATTTATTTTTTAATTTATTATCTATTGATTTCCATTTATATCTTCCCATTTATTTATTTATCTGGTCTTTATATATTTATTTAGTATTTGTTAATTAATTTAGTTAGTGTTTATTAATTTATTTATTAAGTATTTATTTATTTCCATTCATTGGTTCCCATTTATTTATTTATTTTGTATTTATTTATTTATTTCCATTTATTGGTTCCTATTTATTTATTCAGTATTTATTTATTTAGTATTTATTAATTTATTTATTTATCTCTATTTATGGGTTCCTATTTATTTATTTATCTATGTATTCATTTAGTATTTATTTATTTAGTATTTATTTATTTACCGAGTTCCATTTTTTGGTTCCTATTGATGTATTTATTTATTTATTATTTCTGATTGCCAGCCTGACGTCTGATCTCTGTTTCCCAGATCATTAAATCAGTTTCCATGTTTTCCGGTTCCACCCAGACTCGTACCAGCAGACAGAGAAAAGCTTCGTCTCGTGTCGTTTTTCCAGCGTTTCTTCGTGAACGAATTCCGCGTCCCGAGTAACGAGCTACACGGACCCCGTTTGCTTCCGAAGCCTCCCGGAAAACGAGGACGGCGTCGGAGGAAGGCTCTCCAGACGTCGGCCTGGCGCTGCTTAATTAGCAGCCGGCGTCGGCTCGCGACGATCCGCCGTCCCGCTCTCATTTCAGGCCTCGGAAACACAGAACAAGAGAGGCTCACAGATGTCTGCAGCTAATTGTCTCTCGCACTTTGTCGGCTTGTTAGTCCTTTGATTCCCCCGCACCCTCACGTCTCTGCTGCTTCGCCTCACATCCTTCTGCCGCTTCCCGTCTCGTTTCCTCGATATCAGAGAGCCAATCAGCATCACTGTCATTGTTTTCGGAGGCCCGTTCGACGGCTGTTGACTCGACAGCACGTGTAATGATTCCTGCCTTATTTAATAGCTGCCTGTAATCATCTCCGTGCTTCTTCTTTAAAGCCGGAGACGCAATCAGAGGCCTAACGATGTGTGACGCTGTCTGTCGACTGGCTGCCTCGTTTTCAGAACAATCAGGACGGGCTTTAATTAATAGGCTGGGAGAAGAGGCTGAGTCTTCTCTTCGACTCTCTCCTCGTGTTTCTTTTATTATTTCTAGTTTCTGCTTTAATCTCCCTGCGTCTCCCTTCCACCTCCATCCTCTCCCTCGCCTCCGTCTCCTCTCTGTGTTTACGTTCTTCATTCCCATTATGAACAGATCATTAGCTCCGTCTCTGACAAATGGCGCCGCTCTTAACATTCTGAATTAAAGGCAATATCTTTGTTATTAAAATGTCTTCCATTTATCTGGCCCACCTGGGCAGGCAGGCAGGCGGCGGCGGCTCATCCGTATTCCAGTCAGACGAAAAGCAATTTGAATGTTTGTCTTGGTGACAGAATTAATATATATTCATTACGTTCCTTTAACTTCTAATCAGCCGAGCGTCGGCGGCTCTGTTGCCACCAACTTTCTCTGAAAATTCACGTGAAGTGAAATCACAGGTCTGACGTTGGGCTGAAGGGCATCGTGGCAGCAGCTTGGAAGCAAAAAGGATGTATGACTTTAAAGACAGTCATGGTAATAAACACCACAACACATCGATGGCATCTTGAGTGGTGATGGGTTTGAGAATCGCACCAAACGAACCTCAGCTGATTAAATGTGTGAAATGTGGAAAAACTGTGCTGAAATTTCAAATTGAAAAGCCTAAAAAGCACAAACAGGAAACTTAGAACCTGAAAATATCTGGTAACTCTTGCATAACTGCTGGTTACTCCCTATATTAACCCTCCTCCACCAAGAAGAACCAGGTCCTAGTTCTGGTTCTTAGTTGGTTCTAATCTGGTTCCTCCTAAGAACCTGTTTGCTTTGAGTCCAGTTGGAGCCATTGGGTCACCATAAAACCACTACGCTAACATCCATTACATAGCAGTTAAACACAATAAGGTCAACGCTCCCTTCCTTCCCTCCTTCCTTCCCCTTGCTTCCTTTTTTCCTTCCCTCCCTTCCTCCCTCACTTCCCTCCCTCCTTCTCTCCTTCATTCCTTCCTTCCTTCCCTCTTTCCTTTCTTGATTACCTCCTTCTTTGATTCCATTCTTCCTTCTTCCCCTTCCTTCCTTCCTTCCTTCCCCTTGCTTTCTCCCTTCCTTTCCTCCCTCCCTCTCTCCTTCCTTCTTTTTTTCCTTCATTCCTTCCCTTCCCTCCTTCCTTTCTTCCTTTCTTCCCTCCCTCCTCCTATCTTTCTTTCTTTCCTTCCTTCCTTCTTTCCTTCCCTCCTTCCCCTTGCTTTCTCTCTTCCTTCCCCCCTCCCTCCTTCCTTCCTTCCTTCCTTCTTTCTTTCCTTCCTTCCCCTTGCTTCCTTCTTTCCATCCTTCCTTCCTTCCCTCCCATTTTCCTTCCTTCCTTCCTTCCTTCCTTCCTTCCTTCCTTCCCAAGAAGAACCAGGTCCTAGTTCTGGTTCTTAGTTGGTTCTAATCTGGTTCCTCCTAAGAACCTGTTTGGAGTCCAGTTGGATCCATTGGGTCACCATAAAACCACTACGCTAGCATCCATTACATAGCAGTTAAACAAACGCAGTAAGTTGATGATAATATCTATGTTTATCTCTATAGATGGTCTTAAGGCTGATTGTGAGGCGGAGGTCCTCCTGTTGCCTGGACACATCCGTGATCACGCTACTGGTGGGACACAACTGTAGCGGATTTCAGGTCAACAGTTTGTGCTAAACTTCCGTGTGTCCCGGGAGTCATTCCAATACATGTGTGATGGGACCAGGGACGTCCTGGAGAACAAGGACACTAATTAGCGCTTGTGTGTCCCTTTCCACCGTTGATGGTTGGTCACCATAACCCCGCCCCCAGCCCCTGACGTACTCGGTGCTTAGCTCTGGACCAGCAAAGAGTTGGTGCTTGCTGAGCTCCAGTTTATAGAACCTGGAGTCGGTGCTTAGGAGGTGGAAACACAAAGAAGTGGAGCTGAGTCAGGCTCTGGATCTGAACTAGACCTGGAACCAGCTCAGTGGAGGAGGGGAAACTGATGAGCACATGATACACTTAAAATAATAAATTCTATGACTGTTTTTTTTTAACAAACATTGAAAAAACATGGGTTTACATGACATAGATCTTCTACAACCTCTGCAGACTTTTCCTCTCTACTCTCTTCTGGATGTTCCATCATGCTGGATGTTTCTTCCAACAACTCGCTGCTCTGTTCGCTGTTTCTGAGCCGTGCTGCATTTATCTTAGAGTTAAAAATCTGCTGTAATTCAGCCCAAAGGTTCTTGAATTTTCATCACCTGACTGTTGGTCACAGCTGAGTCACTGATGGCTTCACGGTTCTGTTGAGCATCACAGAATTTTTTAGTTTTTACAGAATCTAGTTAATGCAAACGGTTTATTGATGGCGAATTTTTAAATGACGCATGCAGATGAAATACCACAGTTTAAGCTAGGATTTGGTGAAGTCTGCTGATAGAACATCACAGATGACTAGTTCAAGGACTGTCGGAAAGCTGAAACACCAACTATTCTTTCTGTTTTTACCATTTCTGGCTCTGATAAGTGCTGTAATTTTGGCGGTGTTATTAAAGATCATGCCTTTAAAAGCCTCCAGGGTGGAGCCTTCCTGGATCTGACGCATTGTTCCAGCAAAACTTTCAAGATCAATCCTGTGTTGGAGGCTTTTACCGCTTTTAGACCACATGAGAAACAAGAGAGAGACCTGCAAAATCACCTTAATAATCCCACAATGCTAAATTTGTCTCATCTGGTGCAAGATACTGTATTTTTTCCATCAAAAAAAGTAAATATCGCAGAAAAACTAACGCCTCATCGGTAGGTTTTCTTCTAATAATTTGCAGACGTCCCTAAAATAAATTAAAATCGTCTCTTTTCTCAGAATAAACTTTGATTTGATGGACGTCGGATCGCCAGAACTTAAAGCAGAGAAGCAAAAAGTAAACAAACTGAACCTGAAAGACAAAAACGTGGAATCTGAGGTGTAAAATCCGTCTCCATGTTTGTGGTTCGTTCACGGGGAGAGCAACTGGAAAAGACAGTAATTTGCTGCTTCATTTAACATTCATTTAGCGTGGTTAGCTCATTTAAACACGCACACGGAGGCAGATCTCCGTCAGCGAACATAATTATATGGTCAACAGTCGTTTCATCTGGGTCAGGCGGCAGAATTAACTCGTTAGAACATGAGTGTCATTGTCTGGGTGGATCCGTCACACCTCCCGGAGGGAAGTGACTCTCCAGCAACTCACGCCGGAGGAAATCCATCGGTGACGAACGCAAAGACGAACGCCGCGACTCCATAAGTGGCAGCTCGGATTAGAAACATTTACATGAAGAGCTCTTGAACGGCGGCTAATTCCATAGATCACACGTGAAATTTCAAACAGCTAATTAGTTCTGGGACGCACTCGAATCCTCATAATCAGACGCCTTTGTGTGCGACAGCTTCAAGCGGAACCTCCGAGCAGCTGATGGATTCACATTCGCCGGCTCGCTGCCAGGAGACGGTGAACCGGCGGCTCACCTCTCGGCTGCAAGATGGGAGGCAGAGCTGCAGCCGAGGCCACCCACCGACGCTCTCGCCTCCGAGGGATCCGACCGGGAGGGTGAACTGCTGGCTTCGTCCTCAGGAGAACAGGCCTGGAACTCAGAGAGCTGGCAGGAGAGGAAGGCAGCAGATGGTGACGGCAATCTGTCAACGTCAGGTGAATGTGCTGCTGAGCGAGGTGAGCTCCATGCAGAACCTCCCCCAGGAGGAATCCCATCATTCCTACACCGCTTCTCACAAAGGAGACAAACAGCATCACGTCTCCGACATCCCAAGTCGAGCTGCAGCAGAAAGAACTGCTGTTGACATGATGCCAGGGAGCAGACTTCTGCCTGCACATACTGAAACTGAAACGACGCCACGGCAAGAAACTAAAACACCAGGAAAGAAAATCAATGACGGAACATCGAAATTTAAAATGTTTTTGTTGCTCCTGTCTCATTTTTCTTCACCGTGGCTCATTTTTCACTGCAAAATACGCAGAACACCATAAATCATCAAATAAAAGTTGAGTTTCTTTGATTATTTTACCTAAATTGTCAAAAACTCTACATACATTTGCTTCCATGCTGGTTTCCTCTCTGCTCTGCGTGAACACTGCCTGCAGTTCAGCTGAGTTTTCCTCTACATAACTGTCAGGTGCAGCTGAGTTACCTGTGGTTTCTTTGGGGCGTGTAAAAACTGCAGAATATTTAGTTTTTTGCAGAATCTGCTGAGTGCAAACACTTTTCTTTTTGAAAATTTAAAAATCTCTTCTGTGCAGCCGGAGATGATAAAGTTATGATGCCATACGTCAAAAAAGGAGAAGAAAACAGAAGTGGTATTGAGTAGTTTGTTTGATTTTACAAAAAAATAAAATAAATAAAGAGAAAAAGTCCCCACAGGTGATAGATATACTCGATAATAGTTATTTTACTACTGTAGTTTTGCTTTAACACAGCCTGCAGTTCAGTCGAGAAGTCTGTGATTTTTTTTTATCACTCGACTGTTCATCGCAGCTGAGTCACTAGTTGTTCATGATAGCGACAAGACGGGCAGAATATCTGTTCTGATCTCCCTCCCCTCACCCGAACCAGTCGAGGCAGACGTCTGCCCTCCCTGTGCCTGGTTCTGCCGGAGGTTCGTCCTCTTAAAGGGGAGTTTTTCCTCACATGGTCTCCAAAGAGATGCTCAAAGGGAACCTTCGGATTTGTTGGGTTTCCCTCTATAACATAATATTGTTAGGTCTTACTATATAAAGTGCAGGAATTCAGTTGATTATTTATAGTTACCTCAGCCAAGGAGGTTATGTTTTTGCCGGCGTTGGTTTGTTTGTTTGTTTGTTTGTTTGTGTTCAAAATAACTCCAAAAGTTATGGATGGATTTGGATGAAATGATCAGGAAATGTGTGAAATGGGACAAATGATGAAACTTTGGGACTGATCCGGATCACCGTCTGGATCCAGGATTTGTTTAAAAGATTCTTTAACACTTGGAGTGTTAGAAAGCCTTGCAGTGCCGCCTTGTGGTAGGAAAGTGTATTGCACATATATGGTGGGTGTCGGCCGCTGGTGCTCAACCACAGCAGTGCTACGGTGTGAGAGAGATTACCGGATAATTAGCTTTATTTAAGGATACTCTGTCATTGGGAGATTGTGTTGGGGGTGGACTGAAGCTGCTTGGTGGAGGTCTGGATCTCTGAGGGCTTTTCTACTTTTATTTTTATCTACCCAAAGTTGAAACTCTGTGCTGCTGGAAAGAGTTTTGAGTTTCTGACACCGGAGTTGGCAGGTCCACGTACTAGAACCACGGTTGCGTTTTACAGCTTCCGCGGCGCTCGGCGGCGCACTACAGCCTTGGCAACGCTCGGCAACGCTCGGCAACACTTGGCAATGCTTGGCGGCGGTGCACAGGACTATTCGAATATCAAAATTATTATCCCAAAACCACCACAACCAATCAATATTCGTATATTCCTATATCGGGGACCAGTCCTAATATTCCGTTTGTACAGCAGCTAAGCTACCATACTGTTGGTTAGCTAACTTAGCCACTCTAGGCTACTTGGAACTACACCGTACTTGGCCTTAAGGTCAGCCTTATTCCATCTTGCTGAAATCTCCTGCTGCTTATTTCTTGTCACAAAGCTGTAAATTGGGACGTCTTGTTCAAACTAAGTAGTTGTTTTTCACATAGAGCTGTTTGTCCTCAAACGCAGCAGCAGCAGAAGTCCTATTTAGCAAAACCAAACCAGATTCTCCAGAGAAACATTTCTTGTTTTATCCTACTTATTTTATCCACTGAGCATCCTCCAGTTAATCTGTTCACAATAAAGAACCATTGGCCGGACTACACAATGATACTTTATCAGTGGTAGATTGTGTTGGGGTGGATTGAAGCTGCTTGGCGGAGGTCTGCGCTCTATGAGGGCTTTTCTAGTTGCAAACTGTGAGTCCTTGATTTTTAGCATCGTGCAGTAATGTGAGTTAACGTTAGCGGTGTGAACGCTGTGTTTGCATGTAGAAATGTTTGCCACAAGATAAATAGAACAGTTATCGTTACTCTTTATGATTTGACTGATATTTCTGGGCTGGATGAAATGATGTGATGCATGTATTTGCTCATCTGTCGCTCTTTGAATCTGAGAGCTGGACGTGTTGTTTCCTCTGTCTGTGTGATGTAACAGGTGTTTTAACAGAAATAAAGCCGGTTTTAATGTTTGTTTCTGCAGCATTTGGGTTTGTCACCATGAAAGTTGCTTATGAGAGAGGAGTAAATGGCTGCCATGTCCGCTATACCTGCAGAAGGTGGAAGCTCAGCGCTGCAAACAACATGACTATTTTGGCTTCTAGTATTTCTGGTCTTGCATGTACAGACTTCCGTTTGCATTTCAATTAAAGCCACAACTGAAGGTTAATGTTAAAGCCAGCAGTTATATTTAAGTATTTGACTCGACCGCTCCAAAGCTTCCTGCAGCTTCCTTCTAAGGGAGGAGGGATTTAATTAGGTTCAGGTGAGCCTCATTAACCGGCCACGGCTCTGAAAGCTCCGTCCTTCTCTATGCTCCGTCACCTCCGAGGGCTGAAGTCATATTACTACCATAAAACAAGAAAAACCTTCTCGCCGTGTGCTCTGCAGGTTCATTTAAATAGTGCTTCTGCAGTTCAACAGGGACACATGTAGATATGCAGACGGATTGGAATAAAAAGGTGGAGCTGTCCTTTTTTAAGAAACTCGTCCACAAATAACACAAAGACGTGTAAAAACTGACAGAAAATGCTTTTAAAATGACTAAAAACAGGCTCCCAGTTTGTCCAACATTAGGCCAAATGTGTCTAAATTCACACAACTATCAAGATCCTGAGATACTTCAACTCTTGAACCTTAACAAACACTTATCTGAACTTGAACCACAACTGTTTCCAAAACCTAGACGAGCTGTTTTCGTGCATAAATATAAAGAAAAACCTTCACCACGGAAGCTATATATCCTTTAAATGGTGTCCAAAATGATATAAAGCTTCCTCTGTAGACTACACATGATCTAGAAACACTATCTTGGTCGATCTCCGCTTGTCTTGAACACATTAGCTCTGGTCGGAGGTCATTAAGCAGCACATTAGTCTGTGTCATGGTGCCCGTCGCTAGCTAACGATGCTCTCTGCTTGCCAACATGAACTAAGCCTTACAAAATTAATTGATAACGCAAACTGAGCACAGTTGATTTGTAGAAATTTTGTAGAAACATGTCCGGACATGACAGGACAGCTGTCAAATATAACTTAAAATGTGTCAAAAACGACTGAAAATGTGTTTAAAATGACTATAAATCATCCAAAATTACTCCAAATGTGTCCCAAAATATGTATAAATCAACAAAAATCTGTCCAACAGTTCTCAAAAATGACATTACACATGACATAGGAACACTGTTCCGGTCGATCTCAGCTTGTATCGATCACATGAGCTCTGGTCGGAGGTCATTAAACAGCATATCAATCTTTGTCATGGTGCCTGTTGCTAGCTAACAATGCTCTCTGCTTGTCAACATGAATTAAACCTTACAAAAGTAACTGATAACACAAAATGAGCACGGCTGATTTGTCCTTTCTGGAAATCCATCCAGACATGACACAACAGCTGTAAAAAATAAATGAAAATGCATCAAAAATGTCTGAAAATGTGTTTAAAATGATCATAAATCGTCCGAAATTACTCCAAATGTGTCCTAAAACATGTATAAATTGGCAAAAATCTGTCCAAAATTCCTCAAAAGGTGTTCAAAATGACATATAGCTGCCTTTATAAACTACACATGACACAGGACCACTCTACTGATCGACCTTTCGTTTGTTTTGAACACATTCTGGTCGGAGGTCATTGAGCACCACATTAGTCTTTGTCATGGTGCCCGTCGCTAGCTAACAATGCTCTCTGCCTGCCAACATGAACTGAGCTTTACAACAAGGTTCCTGAAAACCTACAGAACATTAAGGAACAGCTTGGAGATTTGATACATGGTGGATTGTAGACCCTTCTTCTCAAACTGGATGCGAATGGCTTCCTTTACTCCTCTCAAACCATCTGGAAGACACATAATTTCACATATTACAACCTCCACAGTAATCGACAACCAGATACTAGTATTTATCATGAATATGGGGATGTGAAAAACCACATTTCTCTGCCATCAAACCCGGGAGAAGCCTTATAACTGAGATACTGGAGTGGATCTAAACTCACATTTGCATTTGCTCCTTTACTGCATTAGTATGTTGGCAGCTTTTACATGTGTTATTGTGTAATACTTGTCCTCTGTTGCTTTTCTGCAAAGTTTCGACGCCTCAGCGAGCACTGGCTGTTCCCAGCGTTTATTTAAAGAGGTTCACTGTGTCGCTGTAACTACGAGATGGTCACAAATAGCTCTGGTCCAAGTATAGCTGCGAATCAGAAGGTCGAGCTTCGCACTTATGCAGTTGTTACAGCGTGTAATTTCACAGCCTGGGGTTTCCAGGTGAGATCGGGCTATTTACGGCATGTTTGAAGTGACGTGCACAACAAATAACCTCTGAACGTGCATCAGCCGGACTCATGGCAGCACTGCACTGGGATACTGTCATGAAAAAAACACATATATATAAATAAGTAAATGTGGTTGTTGATTAAACCTCTTAAATTCATCTCTTTGTATCAGAAAAGAAGCTTAAATTACACAATTAAGGATGTCAAAATCTGATCTTAAATCAGTAACTGGCAGCACGATCAATCAATATTCAGTTAATTGATAACACAAACTGAGCACAGCTGATTTGTCCTTTCTAGAAAGCTGTCCAAACGTGACACAACAGCTGTCAAAAATGACTGAAAAAGTCTTTAAAATGACTATAAATCCTCTGAAATGACTACAAATGTGTCCAAAAGCGTGTATAAATCGGCAAAAATCTGTCCAAAACTTCTAGAAAGGTGTCCAAAATGATATATAGCTGCCTTTATAAACTACACATGACACAGGACCACTGTTCTGGTTGATCTCCGCTTGTCTTGAACACATGAGCTCTGGTCAGAGGTCATTAAGCACAACATTAGTCTGTGTCATGGTGCCCGTTGCTAGCTAACAATGCTCTCTGCTTGCCAGCAGCTGTCCTTTCTGGAAACCCGTCCAGACATGACACAACAGCTGCCAAATATAACTTAAAATGTGTCAAAAACGACTGAAAATGTGTTTAAAATGACTATAAATCATCCGAAATGACTCCAAATATGTCTCAAAGCGTGTATAAATCGGCAAAAATCTGTCCAAAACTTCTTAAAAGGTGTCCAAAATGATATATAGCTGCCTTTATAAACGACACATGACACAGGAACACTGTTCTGGTTGATCTCTGCTTGTCTTGAACACATTAGCTCTGGTTGGAGGTCATTAAGCACCACATTAGTCTGTGTCATGGTGCCCGTTGCTAGCTAATAATGCTCTCTGCTTGCCAACAAGAACTAAGCCTTACAAAATTAACTAATAACGCAAACTGAGCACAGTTGATTTGTAGAAATTTTCTAGAAACCCATCCAGTCATGACATGACAGCTGTCAAATATAACTTAAAATGCGTCAAAAACGACTGAAAATGTGTTTAAAATGACAATAAATCGTCCAAAATTACTCCAAATGTGTCCCAAAATATGTATAAATCAGCAAAAATCTGTCCACCATTTCTCAAAAATGACATTGCACATGACATAGGAACACTGTTCCAGTTGATCTCAGCTTGTATCAATCACATGAGCTCTGGTCAGTGGTCATTAAGCAGCACATTAGTCTGTGTCATGGTGCCCGTTGCTAGCTAACAATGCTATCTGCTTGCCAACATGAGCTCGAATTAATTGATAACACAACCTGAGCACAGTTAATTTGTTCATTCTATTAACCTGTCCAAATATGACACAGCAGCTGTCAAAAATAAATCAAAATGCTTCAAAAACATCTGAAAATATGTTTAAAATGACTATAAATCCTCCAAAATTACTCCAAATGTGTCTCAAAACATGTAGAAATTGGCAAAAAACTGTCTAAAATTTCTCAAAAGGTGTCCAAAATTGCACCACACATGCCATAGGAACACTGTTCTGGTCGATCTCAGTTTGTCTAGAACACCTAAGCTCTGGTCGGAGGTCATTAAGCACCACATTAGTCTGTGTCATGGTGCCCGTCGCTAGCTAACAATGCTCTCTGCTTGTCAACATGAACAAAGCCTTACAATGAACTTTACAGCTAGGCTCCTGAACACTTACAGAACATTAAGGAACAGCTTGGATGCAGAAATACACCTTTTCCCTTCATGTACTGCAGAGATATTCTGTCATCAAGCACATACCTTGGACTGATTTTGATACGTATCACTTGGTATCGGCACATATGAAAATCTAGACTGAGACATCTCTAGGAGCAGTAGATTCAGAACTCCATCCTCCTTACTGACTTCAACAAATCAAGTAAGGAAACCAGAAAACATGCTTTGGTTTGTCCACATTCCTGCAGACTCTTACATGAGAGATGCAAATCAGCGACTCCATGTACTTGTTAAAGTGTGTTCTGACCCTCGGCTGCTCTCCTTGTTCCTACTGTGGCTGGGAATAAACAGTGAAGCTGCAGTGCCGTGGACAACGAGGCAACCAGTTCTGGCAACCTTAATTGATCAACTGAAGCATGAAAGAGACTCTGCACAGATATTTACCAAGTTAAAACTTCAGATCTGCTAAACAGACTCAGCCCTAATGTTTCATCTGTATGCAGGTAAGTTTACTGGAAGTTAGAAAAATCATTTCTGCTCTCAGGAAGTCGGTCAGTTAGATGTAATCTATGGAAGGTGCTGCATGTAGGCGGGTTATTAAAGACAGAGTTGTGCTTTTCTTCTTGAGAGGTCAATATCTTTGGGGCGTGTTTTAAAGATTTTTGCTGCTTTTGTGCTCACGCAGGCCCGAAGTAAGGCTGAACACCGGTGTGTAGGTACGACAGCTTCCCTCCGAGCGTCCAGGTTGTTTTTCTTGTTTAGACGTATCAGATGTGCTTCTGAAAGGCCTCCGCTCACTGTCAGCCACAGAAAGTTTGACTTGTTTTAACAAAGCTCTGACATTATGAAGGTGAGTTAACCTTTCGCCACCCACCGTTCTGCCCTCAGGAAGCCACGCTCGGAAAACAATGGAGCGACTTTCACGGAGCGGAAGAGCTCCGAAAGGTTACATGAATATGGGCCTGGAACGTATATTCAGAGACAGCAGATGCATCTCTGCGGTCGCTGTGGTCAGCTTTTAAAATCGACATGCGGCAAAAATAATCCAGGAACAATGCAAAGCAGAGTGTCAGTCAAACAGCAGGACTTCAGAACTTAATGCAGGTGTTTAGCAAGCTAAAAAAAACCTGTAGGTGGTGAAGAGCTGCAGAATTTAAGAGAACAGATTGAAATGTTGGATTTTACATGTTGGAAGTAAAAGGAAAAGTTGACGAAACATCTTGTCCTTTTAATCTTTAAGTCTTTGCTGCACTTTACGTACCTGACAGCCGTCGTCTGAAATCCTTGTTGCACCACGGACCAGTTTCAAGCAAGACAATTTGCTACGGACTGGTCATCGAATGATCAAGCAAGTGGGAAAATTGTCTTGCTTGAAACCAGGGCCTGTCAAGAAGCATCCCCACATGATGCTGCCACCACCATGCTTCACGTCATGATGCTGCCACCACCGTGCTTCACACCATGATGCTGCCACCACCATGCTTCACGTCATGATGCTGCCACCACCGTGCTTCACACCATGATGCTGCCACCACCATGCTTCACGTCATGATGCTGCCACCACCGTGCTTCACACCATGATGCTGCCACCACCGTGCTTCACAACATGATGCTGCCACCACCGTGCTTCACGTCATGATGCTGCCACCACCGTGCTTCACATCATGATGCTGCCACCACCGTGCTTCACGTCATGATGCTGCCACCACCATGCTTCACATCATGATGCTGCCACCACCGTGCTTCATGTCATGATGCTGCCACCACCGTGCTTCACATCATGATGCTGCCACCACCGTGCTTCACATCATGATGCTGCCACCACCGTGCTTCACGTCATGATGCTGCCACCACCGTGCTTCACGTCATGATGCTGCCACCACCGTGCTTCACATCATGATGCTGCCACCACTGTGCTTCACAACATGATGCTGCCACCACCGTGCTTCACACCATGATGCTGCCACCACCGTGCTTCACACCATGATGCTGCCACTGCCATGCTTCACGTCATGATGCTGCCACCACCGTGCTTCACACCATGATGCTGCCACCACCATGCTTCACGTCATGATGCTGCCACCACCGTGCTTCACACCATGATGCTGCCACTGCCATGCTTCACGTCATGATGCTGCCACCACCGTGCTTCACATCATGATGCTGCCACCACCGTGCTTCACGTCATGATGCTGCCACCACCGTGCTCCACGTCATGATGCTGCCACCACCATGCTCCACGTCATGATGCTGCCACCACCAGGCTTTACATCATGATGCTGCCACCACCGTGCTTCACGTCATGATGCTGCCACCACCGTGCTTCACATCATGATGCTGCCACCACCGTGCTCCACGTCATGATGCTGCCACCACCATGCTCCACGTCATGATGCTGCCACCACCGTGCTTCACGTCATGATGCTGCCACCACCATGCTTCACATCATGATGCTGCCACCACCGTGCTTCACGTCATGATGCTGCCACCACCGTGCTTCACATCATGATGCTGCCACCACCGTGCTTCACGTCATGATGCTGCCACCACCGTGCTTCACGTCATGATGCTGCCACCACCGTGCTTCACGTCATGATGCTGCCACCACCCTGCTTCACGTCATGATGCTGCCACCACCATGCTTCACGTCATGATGCTGCCACCACCGTGCTTCACACCATGATGCTGCCACTGCCATGCTTCACGTCATGATGCTGCCACCACCATGCTTCACGTCATGATGCTGCCACCACCGTGCTTCACGTCATGATGCTGCCACCACCGTGCTTCACATCATAATGCTGCTACCACCATGCTTCACGTCATGATGCTGCCACCACTGTGCTTCACGTCATGATGCTGCCACCATAATGCTTCACATCATGATGCTCTGTCAGAAATCAAATGAAATGTTTCTATTTCTCTGTGCGTCCCGGTACCTAATGGCCCACGGTACCGGTCCACAGCCCAGTGGTTGGGGACCGCTGCCTTACAGTATGATACTATAGAGAGAAACCCAACGAATCCAAAGATTCCCTGTGAGCAGCTCTTTGGAGACCATGTGAAGAACCCTTTAACAGGATGAAACCTCTGGCAGAACTAGGCTCAGGGAGGGCGGACGTCTGCCTCGACTGTTCAGGGTGAGGTTAAAGAGGGGAGGACATAAACACTGGACAGGAATAAGTCATAGACAGCATTGGTGTAGCTTAATGTTGTGGTTCTGAATAAAAATGGAGAGGGGAAGGTTATATAAATGTTGGTTTTCATCTTTTCAGAGGATATTTCGATGGGATATCATGACAACGTGTAATTATGATGAAAGTTTTACGGTAATTTCATTTAATTCGAGGCCGAAAATGTGTACTTTGGCTAATTCTCATGGTTCTTTAAATAATGCTGTGGTGTAATTTCATCAGTTTGCATCATCAGCTAGTAGCAAAGGGAGCGCAACATTAATATTCGATATTCCAGCTGAGAGAAAATCGGTCGATGCTAAGAAGCTGACAGTGATTTCTAATCAATTCAATTTAAAGAGAATAAATGGGGAAGAACTGTACCTTCTGCAACTTCATTTTTCTTTGCAATTTGTTGGAGAGAACCAACAAATTGAGTTTTTTCTTCATGAGATTTGAGCGTAAAATGACATGCCGTCTCTTGCACAACATAAACCGGCAGGGATTACGTGCAAAACATGCAAAATGACTTAAAAAATGGCGTCTTATTTGCACATGATTTGGTGATAACAGCTGGATAACTTCGGGAAAAGTATCACAAAGAAGTCTCAAAAATGAGAGTCAGTAATTGATTTTAATGCATCTGCTAAAAGCACTACTTACTGCAGTGTTTCTCCTTTGAAGTGTTAAAAATAAACGTACAACCACCTGCAGATATTCGTGTAAAAGACGTGTAAAAGCTGAGCTCCTGCCTTGACATTTGCTTCTCCTCGTGCATCTTTGGTTCAGTCGGTGCGTCTCTTTAGCAGGAAGGCGAACGCAGCCGCTGCATGTTCGACTGAAGCCTGTGAAGCCGACACACGGTGAACCAGATAAATATGGATGACAACCTCGGATCTGTGGCGTCGACAAAACATAGGTTCACTTGTCAAACAGTCAAACATGCCCTACAGGAGGAGGAGGAGGAGGAGGAGGAGGAGGAGGCAGCGTCTTCTACATGTAGGTCAAACTCTCAGCTGATGTAAAAATACACACTCCTGAGTTCTGTTCAGGCAGTGAACCGACAGCGGGGTTGTTATTCCTCTCCGTTGTTAATATTTCCATTAAAAGGAGACTAAATATCATGCAGATATGAGTTTTGTTCACTCGTGTCTAATTGGAAATCGAGGATTTTCCACGGCCGGCTCTGAAAAGCGCCTGGACATGTGTTGAATCCTTGTTTTTCACGGGTGTAACTCGGCCAAAGAACCAACCCCAGTGGTCATGTTTGATACTCTCCCAATACACACCATTACTAGTGGGATTAGCAGGATTGTGGTTTAACACACACTCGGAGGGTTAGGGAGGCAATGTGAGACAAGAGGCTCTGGCAGAGGAAGACGAGGCCGCTGCCAGTGAAGCTCTCTGAAATGAGAAATTAGGACATAGAGGCGAGAACAGAGAGGACGTTATTGGAGGAGCGGCGGCGCCAGGAGCTGGAGTCGAACTCGCAGCGTCTTCAGAACACGGCTCGCCTTCGATGCTGAGCGTCCCGGTGTGTCCAACACGCTTTGGGTTCAGGCCATCTGGAAGGTAATTCAAAGTAAAGAGACCCGGGCAGCTCAGCTCTGAGGAGAGAGGAGACGTGGAGGAGCTTCAGTGGTTTTATTAGAGCAGCTCCAGCAGCACGGAAGACGCCAGATATTCTTCTTCACCACACGAAAGAAAAGAACTCTTTGAATAAACTCTACTAATTTCTGTTGCACCTGCTTGATCTACTTGGGTTGCATCAACTTTATTCACAAGTGTCATTTAAGCTGGACTCTGTTATTATATACAAAACATTCTACAGCCGTCCCTCGCCATATCACAGTTCACTTTTCGTGGTCTCTCTGTATCTTGGATTTTTAAATTGTATATAAATACGTAGCAGATGAGTCGACCCACGTATGGAAAACCCAGCTCTGGCCGCTTCCTCTTGATGTAGTTGGTCTCTGATTGATCGTGTTTACTGGAAATGACCGTCAGAGAACCGGTGACAGTCTGTAGGATCACCGTAACATCATCATCATCAGTTTCCAGGTAGGTAAGCAGCCGGACGTCCTCGGTGTCGGTGTGTTCAAAATACGGCAGAGTTTTTCCCAAGTGGATCGCTGCGTCGCTAGTTCCATTATCAGACACGACTGTAGAAGCTCCTCTAGATGGAAGGTTTAAGAGAGTAGGAAGGGTTTATAAGAGTGTGGGGAGGGTTAATAAAACCTTAATATATATATAAAGACTAGAAAAGCCCTCATAGAGCTCAGACCTCCACCAAGCAGCTTCAGTCCACCCCCAACACAATCTCCCAATGATAAAGTGTCCCTAAATAAAGTTAATCATCCGGTAATCTCTCTCACACCGTAGCACTGCTGTGGTTGAGCACCAGCGGCCGACACCCACCATATATGTGCAATACACTTTCCTACCACAAGGCGGCACTGCAAGGCTTTCTAACACTCCCTATGTTAAAGAATCTTTTAAATAAATCCTGGATCCAGACGGTGATCCAGATCAGTCCCATAATGTCATCATTTGTTCTTTGTCCCATTTCACACATTTCCTGAACATTTCATCCAAATCCGTCCATAAGTTTTCAAGTTATTTTGAACACAAACAAACAAACATCGGCAAAAACATAACCTCCTAGGTGGAGGTAATAATAAGGCTGACCTTAAGGCCAAGTACGGTGTAGTTCCAAGTAGCCTAGAGTGGCTAAGTTAGCTAACCAACAGTATGGTAGCTTAGCTGATGTACAGACGGAATATTAGGGCTGGTCCCCAATATAGGAATATCTGAATATTGGTTGGTTGTGGTGATATTCGGATAATAATTTTAATATTCCAATAGTCCTGTGCGCCACCGCCGAGTGCTGCCGAGGTTCTAGTACGTGTTTCAACTTTTGGTAGATAACAATAAAAGTAGAAAAGCCCTCAGAGATCCAGACCTCCACCAAGCAGTTTCAGTCCACCCCGAACACAATCTACCAACGACAAAGTTTCCTTAAATTAAAAAACATCCTGGATCCAGACGGTGATCCGGATCAGTCCCATAATGTCATCATTTGTCCCATTTCACACATTTCCTGAACATTTCATCCAAATCAACCCATAACTTTTGAGTTATTTCGAACACAAACAAACAAACCAACGCTGGTAAAAACAGAACCTCCTTGTGGAGGTAATGAGGTCACTACTTCCTGGATTTCGTCTAGCGGGTTCTGGAACCTGACCCCCCCATAGACGAGGGATCTCTGTATATACGTCTATAACTCATGATGTTCCACCAGAAAGACTTCTCTTGGAGATCCGTCATGGACAGTAGCAGACATTTGAGCTACTCGTTCATCCCCAGTACAGGCTGCAGCGTAAATCACCATTTTAACATCATTTCAGCTGATAAATAATAAAACAGACGACCAGCTCCACTAAACCTGAGACTAAAATGTAATATCTGTCGTTGGTCGCTGTCGGTTCTCCTCGGTCTGTCTTTTATGGGTGTAGCAGAGCAGAAATGGAGTCACAGCTTCCATCGCTGCCTTTAAGGACGACTCAGACGTCTGAAGAACTTCCTCCATCATCTTTTGTGTTCTTAAATAAGTCCCTGTCCACCTGCTCCGTCCAATCAGCTCCGTCCAATCAGCTCTGTCCAATCAGATTTCCTGCAGGCTCACAGAGAGACTCTTAATCTGTCGCAGACCGAGCGGCGATTTTAATATCGATGCAGAGCTTGGTCCGATGTCGGTGCACGTGTTGCAGAAGGGTTTAAAAAACCCACGGCTAATTGGTTCTCTGAGGGCTTCGTCTGACGGCCGAGCATCAGGCTTCTATGGCGGAGAGGGATGGGAGGAAGAGGAAGGAAGGAAGGAAGGAAGGAAGGAAGGAAGCAGTCTGGAGAAAGAGAAACAGGCTAATATAGCTCAGTGTTACAGCACCGACACAGAAATGAGTTTACAAGCTGTCTGAGGTTTTATCGGCCGTCTGGGATTCTTTTACGCTCTGACCTTTTCAGGTTTTATCGTTTCTACATTCAGTTCAACAGAAAACCCAACCAGAGATAAAGAAGACGAGACGAGATGAGAGAACCCCGTCTAAGTGGTTTCCTGTTGTTCCCTGTCTGCTACCGGCAGCGTCTCCGTCCTGATTGTAATTCAGAGCGTAGCGGCGCCACATCACCGGACCTCCTCACTCATCTCGACACGCCGGAGCTGTCGGTTCACCTACGGAGGAGTCGGACCGGCTCCAAATAGAAGCCGTCACGCTCCGCTCAGAATACCAAGTCGTCGGCCGCAGATTCATCACGTCTGGATGTTCACGGGCCGGCAGGGAGAAAATAATCAGCTGGAGCAGCAGTGGTTCTGTAGCCGGGTCATTTTACAGCTTTAACTTTAAATGAACACGTGTTTTATTTTCCTAATAAAGGATATTTACATTTGCAAAAATATAAAATTACCAATATATATCATCATAAATATATACATAATGGTAAATACTGTATTTGATGATAGATCATGTTTTTATGAATATAATATAAAATAAAATACATAATATAAAACTGAAAAAAAATTTAATGGAATGAATCAAAAAAAGTAATCCATTGAAAATATTAAAGTTAATTTAAAAAAAATCTTGCTTATTGATCATTTAGGGAATCTGTTGTGTATATATATATTTACATTTTTTAGATTTTCTGGATTAATATTACTAACACTGCAGGGTCTCAGCCATGTGTTATAGCCAAGTAAAATATTATTTTATGTATTTTTTCTAGACTTTAAATCCTAAATATTTAAATAATGTGCAAAAAAAATCTATGAAATAAAGAAAAAGTAAAGTACAATTGATTTTGGTTTAACAATGTAAGGAATGTAAAGAATTACGATAGATATTGTTTTTATGAATATTAATAAAATCTGAAATTGAGAAAAATATAAAATGAAATGAACTAAAAAGTAATCCATAAAAAATATATTATTATTAATAAAATAAAATAAAGCTTGCTCATAGAACCTTTAGGGAATCCTTGAATTTGTTGGGTTTTCATGTACATTTCTAATTTTTATATATACATTTTTTAAATTAATATTACTGACACTGTAGGGTCTCAGCCATATTGTGTATTATAGTTAAGTAAAGTAGTTTTTTAATAATGCTTGTAGAATTTAAATCCTAAATATTTAAACTAATCATCAACATTTGGTTTTCTTTAATTTTTTTGATTAACCTTTTTTAAATTATTTTTTGACATTTCACATCAGACATGCAACTTCACCATGTATTTTTGTCGTGTTATTAATATGCATCATTTGATTATTTTATATTACAAATATGCAGAAAAAATCTGTAAAATAAAGGAAAAATAAAGTACAATTTGATGGATCATGTTATTAGGAATATTAATAAAAAATAAAACAGAAAAAATACAAAATGGAATGAACCAAAAAATAATCTATAAAAAATATATTAAAAATATACTAAAAATAAAATTAAATAAAATAAAGCTTGCTCATTTGTTGTGTTTTCATGTATATTTTTGATATTTATATATTTTTAAATTATTATTATTACTAACACTGCAGTGTCTCAGCCATATTATGTATTAAAGTCAAGTAAAATATATAATTTGGTTTTTTACACTCACCGAGACCAACTCAACGACAAAAACACAACAAAGCACAACCTCTGACGACACCGTTGCACTAAAACGAACCACAACGACAGCATTTGGTCCCCAAAACCCCGCCCGAACTCCCATGATGCTTTGCGGCACAACACTTCAATTTAGCAGCTAGCTAAACAGTAGCATCAGCACTGGTCTTCTGTGAGCGTGAATTCATTGTTTACTGGGAAGATAAATAATGGCTAATTTGCATTTCTGACTCGTCTCCATGCTCGTCTTCGCTCTGCTTTCTGTGCACACTGCCTGCAGTTCAACCTAGTTCAGCAGAAACTTTATGACTTTGCAATTACACTGACTCAGAGCTCAGATTTTTTTGCCTTTTGCAGAATCTGGCGAAAGCAAACAGAACATTTTTGACGTATTTATGAACGAAGCATCGCAGTTTTAATCTCAGGTTTAATGAAGGTTTTCAATGGAGCTGAATGAGTAGTTCAAGGACCGTCGGAAAGCTGAGAATCAGACGCTTCCTCTCCTCTTTTCCCAGTTTCTGGCTCTGATTAATGGAGTCATGTTGGTGATTTTAATGCCCGTCTTGAGCGTTTTCCCCGTCGCATTTAGCTCAAAGCAACGACGGCTGCAGACGTGTTGTTGTTTTATTCCAACGTGAGGCGTCTGTAAATCGCTGATGGGGTTTAAAGCCTGACCTGACGTTTATAGAAGCAGCAGACAGAAGAAATAAAACACCTCAACAGGCAGCTGGAAGTCGGTCAACAGACGTACAGACAAACACCATTCAGTCTGAATGAACGCACACAGCTGCACACAATAGACAGCAGCAGAGCGACGCACAACCCGCCGTGGAGAGGCAACAATCACGTCTGCTTTGTTGTTGAAGTGACATTTGGAGGCTCGGCGGAGGGCAGGAGGTGCAGCCATGAAAAGCCCGAGTCAGGAAACAAAAGACGCCGAGGCAGCAGAGTGTCAGGGAGGGAAAACAGGAAGAGAAAAGGAAAAGGAAAAAGAGCTGCGTCAAGCAAACAGGTGAGTCCTGAACACAAGAGACGCTCAGACGGACAGAAGAAATAAGACGACTAAAGTCATGATGACAGGATGCAGCTGAAACCAAAACCACAGCTGGACCAACCTCATCTCTACGTTCAGACGTCACATGTTCTTAGAAACTAATTAGCTTTGATGAAATGTTCAGAATTTAATTTAAAGAGATGATCTGTTTATTCTATTTCAAGGTCAAAGTCAAATTTATTCATATAGCACATTTACAACAACCCAGGATGCCCAGAGTGATGCACAAACCAAATACAAATAACACATAAAACAGGCTTAAAATTAAAAATTAAAATACAGCATTTCAAATAAATTTACAGAATATTGAGAATATTATATTTAATAATATATATATTATAATAATAAATGATAATATAAAATTATTTATATTTTTATAAACATGAATAATTATATATTATAATTTATTATTGTACAACATATTATAACATAATAAATGAAAGTTTATATTATTCATATTTTATATTTTATATAACAATAAATTACAAGATAAAATTATTTATATTTTATTAATTAAATCTCGAGAATACTGAGAATATTATACATTAAAATATATATAATATAATAATAGATTATAAAATATAATTATTTATATATTTTAAAAATATAAAATAAATAAATAAATAAAATATAAACAATTATCTCTTATAATTTATTATTATATTATATACTATAATAAATCATATATAAATTATCATGTATAATTATTCATATTGTGTATGATGTTTATATTTTATATAATAATAAATAATAATAATATATGATTATTTACATTTTAATAATTAAATTTAGAGAATATTGAGAACATAATTTTATATATTACAATATATAAAATATAATATTTTTTATTGTATTAAATTAAATAATTTTTTTATATAAATAAAAATAATTATTATATAGTATAAAAATAATTTATTATTATTATTTTTATACTATATAATAATATCATTGTATAATATTATTCTCAAATATCATAGAATATAATATTTGAGAATAATATATTTTGTACACAGAAGAGAAGAGTTGAACAGCTGAGCTCATGTTTAATATTATTTATTCCTTCAGAATCATCATCAGTATTACCTCTTGTTTTTCTTTTCTAGTTATTCCTTTGTTTGTTTGTTTATAAAATACTGAGAGATTATTGATTCATTTTGTTGCAGAATTCTACTCTGTCCTGTTTTTAGCTGACTATTCTTTACTTTTAGTAATAAATCAAACTCATGTCTTATTGCTTTTCTACTTGGGATCAATTTGTTCTTATGGTATGTTTTTTTATTGAGCAATATTAGGCTCAAGAACTTTCTCCAGGAATAATAAACTTCTACTGTGTCTCTTAAAAAACACTTGAAACTGGCTTTTCCCTGTTTAGACTCTCTGTGATATAAATCTAACATATATATGCTTACAGGAACATTTACTACATAACTAGAAATACTAAAACAGTATTTGGAGCAATTCTGTAGGGGAGTTGATGTATATAGAAAATTAAAATAAACGTTAAAGAAGCTAACAATTTATTTTTAATAGAACAGATGTGTGATGCTTTGTTCAAATGGGGGTTTGCTTTGGATGGAGTCAGATCCAGGTTGGTCATAAGGAGCTCTGAGCTGCTGATTTCAGTGTTTATTTGGTTTTATTCTTAGAGAGAACCTGTTTTCTGGCTGAATCTTTCCATTCAGTCGGACTGGGGCTTTGATTATTTGTGATTAAAGCATGATCAGGGTGGATGTTCCTCAAACTGAGCACCAAACTTTTGGTGTCAGCTCAAGAAGTAAAGTGACAGAAGGCAATCAACACAACGAGGCGGCGCTTCGACACCACCGTCTTTATTTCCTGCCGTCACAACCTGTCAGCTCGTCACCTTTTCACTTCCTCCTGGATGTGTTTCTTGTTTGTCACAGGTTCAGCTGAAGCGCTTCAAATGCTAAAGCTCTGCTGAGACATGATCAGCAGGTTAATGTGGCGTCTGGGATGACGGATGTTAAAGACGCACAACGCAGCAGCTCATGGATGATCCGCTTTGTTCAATGTAGCCTCAGACCAACGTCCTGCTGATGGTTTTAGGTTCTGATCCTCCTCCTTCATTGTTCCATTGACTTTGTGTGAAGCTCCAGTTCCACAGAGCATGATGCTGCCACCTCCATGCTGATGGTAGGTCTGGTGTTGTTGGGGTTAAAAAAAGTCTAAGACCTGCCCAAGACAGTCTGAAACCAGTCCTAAGTCAGGGTCAAATCCACTGTAAAACAAATCCTAAACCAGCTTTAAATCACATCAACACCAGGTCCCAGAACCAAGACTGAAACCAAACAAGAACCTGTCCCAACACAGTCCAAAGCCAGTCCAAGATACAGTCTGAAATCAGGCCAAAGGGACGTCTAGAAAGCCCCAGAGCATGATGCTGCCACCTCCATGCTGATGGTAGGTCTGGTGTTGTTGGGGTTAAAAAAAAGAGTCTAAAGACCCTCCCAAAACAGTCTGAAACTGGTCCTAAGCCAGGGCCAGATCCATCTAAATCACATCAAAAACCAGATCCCAAACCAGCCCAGAACCAAGACTGAAACCAAGCAAGAACCTGTCCCAACAGTGTCCAAAGCCAGTCCAAGATACAGTCCTAAATCAGGCCAAAAGGACTTCTAGAAAGCCCCAGAGCATGATGCTGCCACCTCCATGCTGATGGTAGGTCTGGTGTTGTTGGGGTTTAAAAAAAGAGTCTAAGACCCCCCAAGACAATCTGAAACCAGTCCTACAAAAGTCAGATACCAGTGCAAAATCGGGACCAAAACCAAACCTAAACCCCTCCTAAGAAAAGTCTAAGACCTGCCCAAGACAGTCTGAAACCAGTCCTAAGTCAGGGTCAAATCCACTGTAAAATAAATCCTAGACCAACTTTAAACCACATTCAGAACCAGGTCCCAAACCAGCCCAGAACCAAGACTGAAACCAAGCAAGAACCCTTCCCAACAAAGTCCAAAACCAGTCCAAGATACAGTCTGAAATGAGGCCAGAAGGACGTCTAGAAAGCCCCAGAGCATGATGCTGCCACCTCCATGCTGGATGGTAGGTCTGGTGTTGTTGGGGTTGAAGGCCTCACCTTCTCTCCTCAGTCTTTGTTCCATCTGACCTCAGAACTTTCCTCCAGAAGGCCTTTTCTTTGTCCATGTGATCAGTGGAGCTTTAAGGTTCTGCTTCTAGAGGAAGAACTTCCTTCTTCATGGAGCCTCTCAGCTCATGTTGCTGTCCAACCCTGTGGACACTGACAGCTGTGTTCCAGCAGCTTCTGGTTCATCCAGACCTGCTTTCTGCTGGTTCCTAGTTGACTCTGGACCATCCAGGTGATGGTTTGTGTTCCTTCATCACAGTCCACAGGTTCTTGATGTTTTAAGTCAGGACTTCCAGCCTGATGGAACCATTTCTTCACCACTTTGATGTGTTTGGGGTCATCGTCTTGTTAAAACACCCAACTGTGTC
Source organism: Dascyllus trimaculatus (assembly GCA_024666655.1). Lineage (NCBI taxonomy): Eukaryota > Metazoa > Chordata > Actinopteri > Pomacentridae > Dascyllus > Dascyllus trimaculatus. The sequence goes on along the minus strand of CM045464.1, from coordinate 1,826,747 downwards.
CCAGATCAACCTTCTGGCTGTAATTTTAGGTTTTCCTGAAGAATGTCCCAGAGCACGATGCTGCCACCTCCATGCTGGATGGTAGGTCTGGTGTTGTTGGGGTTGAAGGCCTCACCTTCTCTCCTCCAGACATGTTTCTGGTCATTTATCGATGATGTACAACGTCTTTATCGGTGGATGTAAACCTTCATGTCCTGTACACTGTTGGACATTCATCCAGACCTGCTTTCTGCTGGTTCCTGGTTGACTCTGGACCATCCTGACCAGGTGTCTCTCAGCAGCAGGTGGTAGTTTGTGTTTCCTTCCTGATGGTGGCAGCAACACACCTGGACCATGAACTTTAGACTACAAACAGGTGATTCTAGGACCTGAAGCTGCTTTGAAACGGCTCCAAGGGACTTTCTGACTGGTTTTTAGCTCCTCAGACTTTCTGAGTCTAATGAGTGGATCTAATAGGTTCTATTTAAATCAGCTCAGAGGAGTCAGCAGCTGTAGTCGACTGGAATCACTCAGGAGAAGTTAAGAAGCCATGAAACTAAGAAATTTAGATTAACACAACTTTCTGTATCAACAAAACTGATAATTCAAATTTTTGAGTAAATCTGTTGAAGAACCACCAAAATACAAAGATTCATGTGTTTCATGGGAGTCATGGAAACTCAGGCCTGCCACCGATGGAAGCTTTGGTTCATGAGACACATTACATTGGATTGGTTTTAATAACTTTCATGTACTTGACGTGTCCCAAATGTTACAAATATGAACAAACTCGGACTGGATTGGGGCAAAAAACCTGGTAAAATACCGTAAATCATGGAAAAGATGAAACACAAAGAAGCTGTTTGGACTTCGGAGGGTTGAGCTTCACGTCTCGTCCCATTTAACACCAGACAGACTTGAACCTTCGGTAAAATCCGGCGTGTTTCCAGTGTCCTCTGTGTGCCGCATCATAATTATTATCGGATTACATTCATGGAACGAGGTCTCATCTCCAGAAAATGTGTCACAATCAGACACGCAGGCAGAAAAATGTGCACAAGGTTTGCAGGCAGATGTCATATAGATTACTGTGGAGCGGTAAAACATGGATGGAGACTGTGAAGGCGTCTGGTTAGCCGAGGCTGGGGGGTCTCACAGGGTTTACAAAACACCGAGCGCTGTGTGGAGCAGCGGATCCAAACTCTGGGGGCGGATGTCGATACTTCCTCGCCTGCGGCCGTTAGAGCCTGGGTAAGAAAAGCGAAGCGGCTCGGGCCGGGAGTCAAGACGAGGTGAGGCTCTTTGAGTTTCACGCCGAGGCCGCGACCGACGCCGCCGTCGACTGACTTCCTGGTTTATTCCTGGAAGACGCTGCAGCAGAGTCGAGTCCTTCACGGTCAGCGGAAGCACAAAGGGTGGAAATGGATTTATTCTGTGATGAGGTGAAGGTTAGCAGAGTCCATCTAATGAATGATCGTCTGAATGTGTGTAAATTACAAATAAAACCCAACATAGACACCAGATGGGACCTCGGCGTTTTATGTTTTGGCCTTTTTACACAAGGCTGTGATGTAGTACACTGTAAAAAATCAATGTTTTAACTGTTATTAGACTGTTAGTTCACTGAATTTCACTGTTTTGATAAAATACAGATAATTTCTAGTAAAATAACAGAGAGAAGGGTGTTAATTTACATGTTAACTGTAAATAAACAGCCCAAAACTATGCTTTTATAAATGGCAGCGTGCTCTTTTTACACCATCTTTACTGTGTTTGATTCAGATTTTTTAAAAATAATTATTTTGCAGATATTTGCTGTCACTTAAAAGAAAAAAGACGTGTCTATTTGAGAGTTTTCTTTTTAAAAAATTGATGTTTTAAACTGTTATTTTACAAAAATACACTGTTTCCATGCATGTTTGTCTGTTTACTACTGGTAAATACTGGTATATATTGTCTTTATTACTATTTCACTTGTCTTTCTTTATTTTTCTTATTTTTGTGTATTTATTATCAGTTTCGGAGTCATAACTGGGACACAAGTGACAATTTGTACATGTGTACTGGTATGAAAATGAAGAACCTTGAATCCTTGTTTGTTAAATTACAAATAATATCTGGTTAAATTTTTAAAAAGGACATTGAGTGCAAAAAAAAAGAAGAAAAACGTTCTTTTATAATGTTTGAGTATAAAATTAAATATTTCCTACTATTTTTTGTATTTAATTCAGAAAAAAAATTATTTTACAGATTTTTAGTGTTATTTAGGAGAAAATTAAGTATATTACATAAAAAAATACATTTTTAACTTTATTATTTATTTTATTTATTTATTATTTATTATATATGTATTACCTATATAGTTAATTATTTATTGTTATCATTTATTTTATTTATTATCTATTTATTATTATTTATATATATGTAATAAGTATATAATTATTATATATAAATTATTATTTATTGTATTCATTTATTATTTATTATCATTTATTACATATGTATTATATATTATTATTATTATATTATGATATATATAAAGTATTATTTGTTTTGTTTATTATTTATTTATTATCATTTACTCTATATGTAATATATATGTTATATTATTATATATAAATTATTATTTATTATTTTATTATTATTTATTTTTATTACTTATTAATTATTTATTTATTTAAATTTCACAACATGTTGACTGTTCTTTAAATCAGCCAAAGACGCCATCATTTTACAGATATTTGCCATTATTTTAATTAGAGTGTCATTTTTGAACATTACGGTATTCCAGGGTTTTGAAATGGGTTTTTTTCCGGCATGCAGGAAAACAACCATCTCCATCAAAGCGTAATAAAGAACGTGACGATGCGTTGAATATTTAAAATAGTTGTTTCCCAACCTGCAGCTCTGGAAGGTCACATGGGTTAGCGACCGTCAGCTTCCCTCAGTGCTGCCGTCCTGTTAAATGATCTGGTCGGACTGAAGATGTCTTCATGAGCCACATCTGCTCTTCAAATCTGAACCCGAACGTCTGAGTTCAGGAGGTCTGGACTTGTACAACCAATTAGACGTCCCGTTGAAGCCTCTCTGTGACCTCACTTCCTCCTGCAGCTCTCTGACCTTCTATTCTATTAATTTCATGTCTTTTTGTGGTGGTTTTGTCTCCACATACTATTTATTGTCTATATACCTTCCAGCTACTGTCTCCTCTGTCCACTGTCTCTGAGCCGAGCTGCATTTATTCATTGATCCAGTAGGTTGGATTTGTGGAAACACTGCCTGCAGCTCAACCTAATACTTTTTTGTCACGTCGCTGCTGGTCGTGGTCTATTCAGTCAAGGAGCGTAGATTCTTTTGGGGTTTTTTCTACAGAATCTGGAGCAATTCTACAAAATAAACACACTTAAACCCAAAATGTGAACTGATTTCTGCTGATTTATCCTCCTGGAACCGAACGTCACAGATGATTAGTTCAAGGACTGCTGGAAATTTGAACATCAGCCGACCATTTCTGGTAAATTAAATATGTTTGGTGTTATTTTTTAAAAGACAGCATCGTTCTGAAGCCAGGTTTTGTCGTTCAGAGGGTCAATTTACTCACAAAACATCGTCTGTTTATCCGAATCTTTCAACTTCTCAGGTGAAGATAAAATCCACGATCACGGGAAGCGTGTCGGAGGAACTGCATGTACGAATATCTCGGAGCTCTCCAGGCGAACCTGCGTACCGCCTCTCCATCTCTGTTTCCTTGGTAACAAAGTGGGTCTTCATTGACTACAGGATCAATCAGCAGAGTCCCGGACTGCAGCTTTCACCGCGCGCCACTTAACCTGGATGCATTCAAGTGCTGTCAGTTTGTTTACGCGAGTGTGTGTGTGTTTGTGATCTGCATGCGGCGGCTCATCAGCGTATGTATATGAGTGCATTTGTATGCGGTGTGTGTGCTGTCTCTTCCCGTGTGTGTGTGTGTTTATGTTGGGTTTTAGTGCGTCTCTGCTGTCAGTGGGTGGCGGCGTGTTTTTGTGGATTCACGGCGCAAGTGGAAGTCACGACTCGAGCAGCTGCTGTCAAACCGCCCTGCAAAAATCACAAAATCAGGCATTTGTAAAACGCCTCTGCAGCCATGCCAGACGAGCCTCGAGTGTGTGTGTGTGTGTGTGTGTGTGTGTGTGTAAAGCAGCTTCACCTGTGAAGTGTTTGCCAGCGTTTGCTCACTTTACCGGCAGCACAAAACCACATAAACCCCTAAAATGCCGATTGATTTCACATCAAGACGATCCCACGACTAATTCCACGTACATTAGAGATGCTGACAGGCTCGCTGACACTGTTAGAATCTGCAGAATATCCCACTAACACACATCCAAGACTGTAAAACGGCTTGTTTGAATAATAATAAAGCAGCTGAAAATCACCGGGACGGGTTTCAAGCAGTCGTTGGCTCATTTTAAACCTGCACTGGGCAGAAGTTTTAATATTAAAGCTGCAAGCAGCGTCGGACGGGCCCTCGCACATCTACCTAATTTCATGTCTGTAGGACAAAGCGGTGATTTTGATATGAATTTTTGAAATTTCTAGGGGGCGCTGTGGAGCTGTTTGAAATTTGGAGTGTGCAGATCTGTTGGTCTTGGGATACTATATGTATGTACCAAATTTCATGTTTGTAGGATAAAGCAGTGATTTTATACGAGTATTTGAATATTTGTAGGGGGCGCTGTGGAGCCGTTTGACCACGCCCATTCCTGAATTGTATATCAAACGTTAGTTCTTGAGATTAATGAGGATTTGTGTGGATTTGGTGATTTTACGTGGATCCCTTCACCTCCAAAACCCATTTCGTTCCACATGGAGAATTTGTTCAAAATGGCCGCCATGCCACGCCCACACCGTGTGACGCAGCCACGAGATTTTAATAACTTTTCATCCTGGATGGGTCTAGATACCACACAGTGAATTTGGTGAAGATCGGATAAAAATCCTGGGAGGAGTTCGTTAAATTCCAATGCCTGCACACTACGTGCTCTAGGGGGCGCCGTTGAGCTTTTTTGAAATTTCAAAACCAGGATTGTTTTTGTCTCTGGCTACTGTACCTGTGTACCAAATTTCATAGCTGTACGTGAAACTAGCCGTATTAACTCCACTAAAGCCCAATTTTCTAGGTGGCGCTATTGAGTCATTTTGCCATTCATATGTGTAATTCCCCCAAAATATCAAATTTTTCACCAGTCCTGATGTGTGTGCAAAATTTGGGGAGTTTTTGAGCGTGTTTAGGGGGTCAAATTGGTGTAAGAAAAAGAAAGAAAGAAAGAAAGAAACAGTAAGGGAACAATAGGGTCCTTGCACTGTAGTGCTCGGGCCCTAATTGGCATTAAATTAAATGGGTCTTTAGCGCAAAACCCACTGAGGATCCAACTTGAGGCTGAACAGTTCATCTGTTTCCAAATTAAAACTGCAGTTTCAACCATTACAATCATCAAACTGCTGCAGCTGCAGTTCAGGATAAGCAACTAATAACCCTGTGAATCCTCGAAAGCATGTTATCATTTAAAAAATCACCAAAATTACATCATTGATCAGAGGCAGAAAACTTATAAACAGGAAAATTCTTCAGATGTTCAACTTTCCGACGGTCCTTGAACTACTCATCTGTCACATTCTGCTCCATTAGTAAAAATTAACCAAATCAAAGCCTAAAATCGTGATATTTCATCAAAATCGCCACATTTTTCAACATGTTTCATACAAGATTCTGTAAAAAACACTAAAAATTCTGAGCTCGCGACAAAAATTCTGAGCTTTTAATTAAATTAGGTTGAACTGCAGGCAGTGCGTCCGCAAAGCCAGGGGAAGAGAAGCACGGAAACCAATTAAAAATGCAAATAGTTCATTATCTATAGTTTGTAGAGCCACTAGTTTTCCTTCCAGCATCAGTCACATCTGTGGAGGAGGTTTTTCCAACTGTTGTAAAATAAATAATCAATGAAATCCCGTCTTTTCTATGACTTTCAAACATCGTCTATATTTTGCTGTTTCCACAGAGGTGTAAGACTTTATACTGCGGTGAAAAATGAACCTACAGTGAAGAAAAACGGGACTCTCTTTGGTGGAAATCATTAAATGACCAAAGCACAGCAGGTTCCATCTTTAAAAATGAGCATTTAATGAAGCAGAGTTGTTTATTTTACCACGATAAATCATCTGTAACAGGGGCGTCAATTCAAACAAACAGTGTCTTCTACATGTAAACAGATGTTCTGCCTCCACCCGTCCAGATCCTGTTTTCTGTCTTTCTTTTCTCCATTTCTGGGAGGGGCAGCACGGCGCCAGTAGTAGCATGAGGTTGCTATGACGACTGTCAACAGAGGAGAGGGTGTTTATGGGTCCTGTCCTGATTGATGCACCAAAACACCAGCAGAGCATTCTGGGATTTGTAGTATTAGTGGTGCATGTGCTGTATAATACTGGAGGACCAGCTCTAGTAGTTGTCTAGTTTTGCCAAATATAATTACACTGAGGGCCAAATAGATTCTCTCTGCTTTGGTTTCAGACTTATCACGACCCAGCCTCTAGGGTCGACCAGGTGTAGCAAAGAAAACAGGTGGGGTGAAGCCGTTTATTGCTCAGTGACAAAGACGGCACAACAGAACAACGTGAGGAAAACAGCTGGAGAGTGATAAAACCAAACGAAGGCTCACAGAGTTATGAAAAACTCACTGAGGCAGAAGAACACACTAAACTCCTGATCCTAACTTAAACCCAACAGCAGCACACCAACCACACCAAACCAAACCACACCAAACACACCAAACACACCAAACCACACCAAACCACAACACACCAAACCACACCAAACACACCAAACCAAACCACACCAAACACACCAAACCACACCAAACACACCAAACCACACCAAACCACACCAAACCACACCAAACCACACCAAACCACACCAAACACACCAAACACACCAAACCACACCAAACCACACCAAACACACCAAACACACCAAACACACCAAACCACACCAAACACACCAAACCACACCAAACACACCAAACACACCAAACCACACCAAACCACACCAAACCACACCAAACCACACCAAACCACACCAAACCACACCAAACCACACCAAACCACACCAAACACACCAAACCACACCAAACACACCAAACCACACCAAACACACCAAACACACCAAACCACACCAACCACACCAAACCACACCAAACACACCAAACCAAACCACACCAACCACACCAACCACACCAAACCACACCAAACACACCAAACCACACCAACCACACCAACCACACCAAACCACACCAAACACACCAAACCACGCCAAACCACACCAACCACACCAAACACACCAAACCACACCAAACCAAACCACACCAAACCACACCAAACCACACCAAACCACACCAAACCACACCAAACACACCAAACCAAACCACACCAACCACACCAAACACACCACACCAAACCAAACCACACCAAACCACACCAAACCACACCAAACACACCAAACCAAACCACACCAACCACACCAAACACACCACACCAACCACACCAACCACACCAAACCACACCAAACCACACCAAACACACCAAACACACCAAACCACACCAAACCACACCAAACACACCAAACCACACCAAACACACCAAACACACCAAACCACACCAAACACACCAAACACACCAAACACACCAAACACACCAAACCACACCAAACACACCAAACACACCAAACCACACCAAACCACACCAAACACACCAAACCACACCAAACACACCAAACCACACCAAACACACCAAACCAAACCAAACCACACCAAACCACACCAAACCACACCAAACCACACCAAACACACCAAACCACACCAAATCACACCAAACACAGGACACTAGGTTTGGTTGAGCATTTATACTCTCCAGGTGTGACGATGGCTGCAGCTGATTGGTTGACGGCGGAGGGAAGCGAGCGGCGGCCCAATCGGGTGCGTCGGGAGGCGGGGAGAACGAAGGCTGGAGTGCTCCTGGATGATCAGTTGAGACGACCGGCAGCTGGGGTCCTGGATCAGACCCGACGAGGCCCAGACAGACCAGCGCCCCACACCACGGCTTCAGAGGTCCAGCATCACCGACCGGAGACTAACCGTGGCTGAGTGTTCACATGATGCAGCTCAGAATAAACCTGCTGTTAAATCATTAAATCCACCTGTTAGACCAGGATTTCATATCATCAGGCAGCAAACTGAACAACTAAAACTCCACTTAGTGACGCCTCAGAAATTAAAAGTAGCAGTAAAACATTTCATAGTTTTCAGTGTTAGCAGCGCCTGAGGGCACATGGAGCATCGATTTATGTAAAATAAGTGAATGAAACTGCTTTTTAAAAATGATTTCCATCAAACTGACTGAGTCCTACTGACAGAAGTCGTCTCTGATTCTCTCCTCCTCCTTCATGTTGTTCTGTTTCCATAGAGCTTTTAGACCTTTTACTGTCTTTTTGCATCTTGAAGTCAAATTTTGCATCTCTTTGCTGCCATTTTATGTGTTATTGTTCACTTTGTTGCCCTCAGGTAGTTTTTGCATGTCATAATGTTGATTTTGCATCTATTTCAGGTCGTTCTGTGTCTCTTTACTGTGTTGTTGCATCCTGTAGTTGTCCTTTTGCATCTATTTGAGGCAGTTTTTTTCATATAATTTCTCTTATTCTAAGTCCTCTCTCCTTATGTTGTTCTGTTTCCACAGAGCTGCAGGACTTTAGATCTTTTACTGTCTTTTTGCATCTTGTAGTTGACGTCTGGTGTCTCTTTGTGGCCATTTTATGTGTATTTTTGTAGATTTGTTGCTCTGTTATTTTAATTCTGTCGTTTTTTTTGAAGATATTTATTGGTTAGGAAGTGTTTGCATGTGTTAACGTTCATTTTGCATCTATTTCAGGTCATTTCGTGTCTCTTTTGCCGCATCGTTGCATCGTGTAGTTGGTGTTTTGCGATTCTTATTGGCAGTTTTGCACAGAAATTCTTTTTTAAAGTTATTTCTTTAGTATAATTTCCATTATTCTAACTGAGTCCTACTGACAGAAGACATCTCTGAGTTCTCTCTCCTTCGTCATGGTTGTTCTGTTTCCACAGAGCTGCAGGACTTTAGATCTTTTATTGTCTTTTGCATCTTGTAGTTGACATCTGGTGTCTCTTTGTGGCCTTTTTGTGTGTTTTTTTGTTCATTTTATTGTCTTTTTTTGGAGTTACTTCTCAGTTAGACGGCTTCTACATGCTTGTATGTTGAGTTTGCATCTATTTTATGATGGTTTGTGTGTCTTTGCTGAATTCTTGCATCCTATAGTTGTCCTTTTGCATCTCTAAGTGGTTGTTTAAAAAAAAAAATCAAGTTTTTGCACGTTGTAATGCTTGATGTTGGTTTGCGTCTCTTGCAGGTCGTCCTGTGACTCTTTACTGTGTCGTTGCATCATGTAGTTGTCCTTTAGCATCGATCTGAGGTAGTTTTTCGTATAGTTTTCTTTATTCTAACTACACAGAAGTCATCTCAGAGTTCTGTCCTTTTCCATGGTTGTTCTGTTTCCACAGAGCTGCAGGACTTTAGATCTTCTACTGTACCTCAAGTAGTTTTTGCATGTCATAATGTTGATTTTGCATCTATTTCAGGTCGTTCTGTGTCTCTTTACTGTGCTGTTGCATCCTGTAGTTGTTCTTTTGCATCTGTTTGAGGCAGTTTTTTCATAAAATTTCCGTTATTCTAACTGCACAGAAGTCCTCTCTGAGTTCTCTCCTTCTTCATGGTCGTTCTGTTTCCAAAGAGGTGCAGGACTTTAGATCCTTTACTGTCTTTTGCATCTTATAGTTGAACTTTGCATCTTTTTGTGGGTCTTTTTTGTTCATTTTGTTGTCTATTTTTGGAGTTACCTCTCAGTTAGACGGCTTCTGCATGCTTGTATGTTGATTTTGCATCTATTTCAGGTCATTCTGTGTCTCTTTACTGTGTTGTTGCATCATGTAGTTGTTCATTTGCATCTCTAAGTGGTAGTTTTACCAAAAATAATCAAGTTTTTGCACGTTGTAATGCTTGATGTTGGTTTGCGTCTCTTGCAGGTCCTTCTGTGTCTCTGTCTTTACCGTGTTGCATCATGTAGTTGTCCTTTAGCATCGATCTGAGGTAGTTTTTCATGTAATTTCCTTTATTCTGACTGCACAGGAGACATTTCTTCATTCTATCTTCTTCTTCATGGTTGGTCTGTTTCCATAGAGGTGCAGTACTTTATGTTGCAGTTAAAAATGTGACAGGAACAGAAAAATAAAAAACCCCCTGGAGTCCAGAGAGTTAAAAAAAAAAAATCAGTGGTTGTAAAAAAGCTGCAAACATGCTTTAAGATCAAGTGGAACTCGGCCACAGACAGTCGAGGCTGGAAGCAGAAGAAAGCAGCGAGAGGACGTCCAAACAATCTGCTCCATCGCTGCCGCTGAAGGCTTCGCCCCACAGATGACAGCAAACCAAATCTCCGCTTCCTGTTCCCTTTCATTCCGTCCGTCCCCTGCTGGCCGTCCTTTGTCTCTCCCATCTGCGGCCGACATGATGTTGGGACGAGGCGTCACAGAGGTCTGCTTCCTCCAAACGTGTGGAGATCAAGGCTTCAGAGGAAACTGGCAGAAAGCTTCAAATGAGCGTCGCTGTTCCATCGGACCGCGCTGATCGTCTTTTTTCTGCTCCGTTGTTCCGAAACAGAAACAGAAAGGGCTTTTACTTTATTTCACTGATTTAAATCACAAAACACGCCTGCAGGTTCCATATGTTAACTCCCTCTGTGGAACCATTCGCAGCTGAAACGCATTCATCAGCAGTAAAGTAGCAGAAAACATCATGAGATATTTTCGTTAAGCTCAGTGCCGAAGCACACGACTATTTCAACGTGTAGGAAGTAGAGCAGCTGATAAAACGTGTTGAGTTTGAGTTTAAACCAAAGGGAACAAAACAAATGTGCTGCACAGCCCCTCCTACGGTGGCCCAGAAGGGTCAACACAACCACAACGGAAGAGCGCATCGGTCGTAAGAACAGGCTTTGTTTCCGGGGGACGATATTTTCTGATGGACTATTTTGATTAATGACAATTCCAACACGGTGACGTCTCATTAAACTCTCCCGTAATCAAAATAATCCGTCAGAAAATACTGTCCCCCGGAAACAAAGCCTGCTCTTCTGACCCTTGTGGCTTTCGCGGTTGTGTTGACCCTTCCGGGCCACCGTAGACTCCTCTTCTCAAAAACAGAACTTTAATTCATGTTTTCAGGCTGGAATATGCAATAATTTAGTATAAATTAAGGTGTTTATTGTTAAAAGTTTAGTCTCGTGTCGACGCTTCATGACAACAAAACATATATGTTGTATGGAGTCTCAGTAGGTCCAAAATTTATGATTAAAATGTGTTTCACGAATCAAAAAGAGAACATAGAGTCCACACACATCCTTATTTGATCATAATCTGTTAATTAAATGTGAACATTTTCAGGTTTATTGGTGTTATAGATTCTTCCAGCACGATATTTGGCGCCTAACTCGTCCAGCGAATTTGAGAAAAAACATAAATTACATATGAAAATGTGCAGCTCCATTGGGTGTGGTGCGTACGGTCGTGATTCATTGTGTGGTTTTCACAAAATTAGATTCCTGATCCCCCAAAGAGAACGCTTCAGCAGGTCTCTGATTGGACGACGATCCCATAATCAGAACCTCGTTAATCCGCTAAGGTGTTCTACAGACAAGTTGAGAATCAGGAGGTCTGATCTTATTAGGGCCTGAGCACGAAAGGGCAAGGGCCAGCGATCAGTGTGAAACACTGAACGCTGTCATTGCACTGCAGTGCAAGACCCTATTGCTCCTGTTCTGTTTCTTTCTTTGTTTCTTTATTTTTCTTACCTAAAAGCCACTTAACGTGTTGAAAAACTCCCCAATTTTGGCCCACACATCAGGACTGGCAAAAAAGTTAGTATTTTGGGGGAATTACACATATGAATGGCAAAATGACTCAATAGCGCCACCTTGAAAATTGGACTTTAGTGGAGTTAATACGATTAGTTTCACATACAGCTACGAAATTTGGTACACATTTGTATCACAACAAGACGAACAAAACTGCCTAATCAACCCTATTTACCCAAAATGCAACAGGAAGTCGGCCATTTTGAATTTACGGTGAGAAGTTTCACATTTTCTAGAGCGAACTCGTCCTAGGGGGTAACTCCTACAGATCTGAAATTTGGCCCAAATATACTACAGGTGGTGGTGAGTAAAAGTTATTAAAATATTCTATAAAAGTATGAGGGCGTGGCCGTGGCGGCCTGCGGCGTTTTGGAGTTTGTCCATTTTGCCATTTTTTGGCCAATTTCCCAGAAATGTCACATTTTCTAGAGTGAACTCGTCCTACAGGATAACTCACACACATCTCAGATTTTGCCCACATATACTACAGGTGGTTCTGACAAAACGCTATTAAAATGCTCCGTAAAAGCTTGATGGCGTGTCCGTGGCGACCTGCGGCGTTTTAGCATTTGGCCATTTTCCATGAAAGACACCATAAGTGATGTCTAACTGGTCTGTAGTGCTCCAATGGCCTGAAATTTAACATGTGTGACAAAACTCAGGTCCTGATGATCATATGACCATTTCCTGTCTCAGTCTCCAGCATGCCATGAAACAGGAAGTGCTCTATAACTACTCTGTACGATTGGCCTGAGACTTAACATGCATGATCAAATCCCGGCCCTGATGACACGCATCGGCCTGTAGCTTTAATTCTTATTTCACTTGTTAAACTCTATTTAAAACTCAGACTCAGACTTTAAAGTATTGCCTGTTTAATTACATCACATTAAAGTCGACTCTTATTTATAGTAATGTTCATTTATTTGCCTGATTTTTTAAAAGCATATTTACTGACTTCCAAAAGTCTCCAAATGATCTCTGATCTATTGCAAACAGTAAATTATTATGATATTTTGGGTGATTTTTTAAATGACAAACACACTTTCAATGATTTTCAGCTTCGATTTGAAGTTTTCACTGAATTTAATGTCACAGATGAGTAGTTCAAGGACCGTAGGAAAGCTGAAAATCCCTGTACTTTCGGCTGATAATGGTTCAATTCTGGCGACTTTTATTAGAGATAAGCTGCTCATCGAACCCGTCGGTGGAGTTTTTAAGGTTCGGAGGGTTAAAATGTTGGAAACCTCCTCGTCCATCTCTGAATCCAGCAGACAGATGTGTGATCTTCATCCTCCTCCTCCTCCTCCTTCCTGCTATATCTCAGAACCGGCTGTTAACCGCCCGTGAATACAGATGAACTAACTCGCCGCATAATGAGTGATGCTTATCGGAGCCGCTCGGGTTCAGGTGGAAAACGCCGACGCGCTCCACGAACACAGCTCAGCTTCGTCTTCGTCGTCCAGGTGTTTACAGGAAGTCGAATCTTCTTATCGGGGAGTTCAGGACGACGCCCGACACATGGGAAACAAAGCTGCACATTTACAGCTGAATCTATGATCTCTTTTTACACCTTGCTCCGCTAATCGTCGTGTTTCTGCAGCCGTCGGCTCCTTAATGGTACAGTAGCAGCAGCGCATTGTCTGGATAATGGCAGGTGAGTCATTCAGCTCGCGGGGAAAACAACAGGAGCAGGAGAACGTATGTAAAGATCCATATAAATAGAGCCCAGAGAGGAAGGAGGCTTCAAGGAGGAAAGGCTTCAAACAGCTTCACGGTCAAACGGCAGTAAAAGCAGACGGTAATAAAGGAGCTGAATATACAGAATAGACACCAGAATATACACCTGAAGCACAGGATTATGGGTAAAAGAAGAGGAAAGTGGACATTTTGAAAGGCTGCTGAGCAGTTTACGTTAAATAAAGAGGCCTCACATAATTTGAACACCAGACACCTGTGTTCAAAAAGAAAGGATCCATCCTCCATGAAGGACCTAGAATCCCTAATCTGTCTCTATAGCTACCAGTAGCAGTGATTCCTAACACGTCTCTGGGGGTCATCAGGTGGAAACCTCCCTTCAACGCTGTTTCTCCTACTTAGTCCCACGACACCTCCAGGAGGCTAGGAGGTGAACTCTGGCGTCCCAGAGTCGCCCCCCTAGTGCCAGTTCACACTGCTGCTACACAATCCAACCAGCACTGCCACGTTCAACTGACCCAGGCCTGTTTAGGAGATGCTCCAGGTAGTGACCAGTGCTGATGCTGCCATTTAGCTAACTGCTAAATGCTAATGCTAATTGCTAATTCAAACAACACTGCCATGGAAAAAGAAGACGAAGGTTGACATTTTTGATGGCTGTTTAGCAATGTTACATTAAGTAAAGAGGCCTCGGTCCAACTATGGATGCAGCATTAGTTGCTTTTTTGCATTGAATTTAGTAGAACTGAAGTTTAGAGTTTGCAGAACAGGTTTAGCAACGTCACTGGGCTTCTATATATTGTCAAACAAACCTTAAGTAAAAACTAAAAGTAGAAAATGCAAATTAAGATTGCAAACAAACTGCTTTTTAGTGAATAAACTGTGTGGTCAGAGGGTGGCGCTGTAGGCTACCCTAGCCTAGCTGGAATAAACAGAGTAGAAGAAGATGGACAGGAAGTGATGTCTAACTAGCCTGTATGTGCTCTGATCCATAGACATATATACGTAGACGCCGCGTTGACTGCTGCTGCCGATTGGAGCCGACGTGCCTACGCGGCGGCCATCTTGGTACAGTGCCACTCGCCCCTACAGTGCATTACGTCTATAGAGGAATGACATGTCTGCACTATAAAAGTGATCATAAATCCATCAGTTGTCAACATATATTGTTTGTTACAAACGTCAGACATGGAGGACGGACAGGCAGACATAAATAGAACAAAAGCATCCAAGCATCCTGTGTCAAAGCTACATGTGTGACGTTTTTAACAAACCAAACCGTTTGGAAATCGGTCGAAAATTCAGTGAATAATTCTACTTTAAGATTGTGGAGTACCTCTTACCTCCATAGACTTACATTCACTCCCCCCTCTGCTAGCCCTGTACCAAGATGGCGGAGCTTTAGGCACGTCCCTCCACAGTCAATGCGGCGTCTACGTTTATATGTCTATGCTCTGATCAGCCTCAAACTTCACATGCATGATCTAAGCCCGGGCCTGATGACATCCATGTGGTGATATCCAGTCTCAGTTTAGAGGACCCGCCAACGCTGTTCGCAACTTTAATTGTCTGATTTGTGTTAAAACTAGTCAAAGAAATCACATTTTTTGCCGTTGCTGTTGTTGTTTTCTCGATTTCTTCACTTTAGTTTGTTGTTAATCTTCCTGATGGATCCGACCTGAGATCAGTTCAGGAGCTGAATCAGCTGCCAGTGTCTGAACCAGCCGCTCAGCCTGTCGTGTTTCTCCGTTCTGTGGAGTCAAAGCGCCGCTCACGACGAGACGAAATTGAATTTTTAAACACATAAATTTTCCACCTTGAGGCCTCAGCAGACTTAAGCACTCCACAGGCCGGGCTCTGATTAACGCCACTTTAAAAAGGACAACCTCCAGTTATCTGAACGTGAGGCGTCGTCGTCGTGTGATTCTGGGTCGCTCCGTCGCTCTTAAATGAGATTTTTTATTACCTTCCGCGGCGCACTCTTGAACTCGGAGGCCAAATTTAGTTTCACGCTGCGACCGAGGCTCATTCAGATGTTCCCTCTGTTGCATCATGGGGCGACCCGGCCTTGAATAAACTCCATTTTCCACTTCTGAAGTCGGTTTCATTGAAATGCAGGAGCCTCCTCGGCCTGTGGAGACGCTGAAGCTGCCGTCACCTGGATCTGATCTGAAGGGAAAGTGAGCCGATGGACCTGGAGGAGAACCAGAGGAGAACCAGAGGAGAACCAGAGGAGAACCAGAGGAGAACCAGGAGATAAAACCAGGAGTCTGATGGTTTTTATCTGCAGTTCAGCTCTTTGCATGGTCCTTTAAACGTCTCATCTCCAGTGTTTACATGCAGAAACTCAAACAGCAGCAAGAAATAAAGGGAGAAGTTATATTTAAAGTCTGTTACTGGGTGGAAAAAGACAAAACTGAAGCTGTTATTTCTTTTATAAGTATTTATAATTTCTGTTAAATTACAGATAATAAACATTTAAAAAAAAAATTAAAATAAAATATTGACTGTAAATAAATAAAAAAGCCCAAACTGTAAATAACCATAAATATAAATGGGAATTTCTTTTTTACAACATTTGACTGTAAACTTGGACTATTTTCTTTAATTTTATAATTATTTTACTTGTAATTTGCTGGGTTTTTTTAATGCAACAATGTAGAATTAAAACATAGTAAATCATTTTTAAATTAAATTTTATTTTCTTATTTTATGTATTTTGTTCTGTTAAATTGCAGATAATAAACAGTAAAAAATTAAAATAAAATGTTGACTGTAAATTAAATAAAATAACCATAAATATAAATGGTCATTTATTCTTTTACATCGTTTGACTGTAAACTTTTTTTAATGTATTAAACCAGCAAATGAAAAGGAAAAACAAGAAAACTAAATATATAATTAAAATTTTTTAAAAATTGTAAATATTTTTTAGATTTTATTTTTTAATTATTTAATGCATTTATTTTATTGTCTCTGTTTTTGTAAAGTTACAGATTAAACCTTTTGAAATAACGTTTTATTTTACATGATGACTGTCATGAAAAAAACAGGCAAAAATTTTAAAATGAAAATCTGTTTTTATAAATAATAATTTAAGAATTTAGTTTTTGACACGCCTTGAGTCAATTTCACCATGTTCTGAGTCAAATTTGACAAATTTCTGTTAAATCTAACATATTTTAGTCATTTGGGACCAATTTTAAGTCGGTTTTGACACATTTTGAGTCCATTTTAACATATTTTGAGTTAAATTTTTGGTAATTATGGATAAACACTGAGTCATTTTGAAGGTTTTACAGTCAGTTTGACTCATTTTGGGTCATTTAGGAATGATTTTAGTAAATGTTGTAAAGCTTTGAGCCAGTTTAAGGAGATTCCTGTCTTTAACACATTTTAAACATCAATATCTCAGTCAGTCAAGTTTATTTAATCACGAGAAGCCAAATTTGTGATGAATATTCCAGCCGGTGTTTCTTCATCGCAGCCAAATCTTCCTGTTCAGTGGTTTTCTGTAGTTTCTGCTCATGTTTCTGAGCACAATATTTAACTCTACTATTCCACATTTTCACTGGATTAAACCATCAAAAAAAATTAAAATTTAAACTTAAAAACCATCAATTTAACGACGATTGGGTTCCTCCTGCCTCCATTGTTGACTAAATGTGTGTAAACTGCTTACAGAAAAGGTGGCGATGCATCAAAGTCGGTCTTCCCTGGATGGAAATGTTAAAAAAACGACAGCTTTTATTCTTGAATCATCAGATTTGAAGCCGTCTTCATGAAAACGAAGTCATCTGACGAGCTCGGTATGTAGGCCACATCCAGACGAGGGGATCCTGACGTCGCCACGGAAATGCTGGACGTCTTCAGACACACATTTACACTTTGAACTTCAACCGAAGCCTCCTCATGAATGAAACTTCTCCGAGAGCTACTCCCCGTCGTCGCGACATCGCCGATCCACGCCGACCCGTCCTCGTTGTTCAGCTCAGCGTTCCCACATCCGGTCCGGCTGGAAGCGAGTCAGCCGGGCTGTTTTTCTTCGTGTGTTTTTTCTCTTTCCTCCTCCTCTTGTTCTCGAGACGCCGTTGTAATTTTCTTTTTCACATGAATCACCAGTGAAGAAATGAGTCTTCCCAAAGGAGGAGGAATGTAGGTCACCGTGGCGACGAGCTCGACTTCATCACACAAGTATGATGAGCAGGAGGGAGGTGAGTGCAAAGACGTAACATCTACACACATATTACTGCATCTACACACATTATACTACGTGCACAAACAGATTACAGCCAGCATGTACAGAACTTGACCTTGCCACCATCATTCGTGTTTCCCTGATCCCCGTGTTTGAATTGACTCTTCCACTTAAGTCCGAACACAGTCGGGAGCTCAGAGGGGAGCTAATGACTTTGAAGAGGCGCCACTGAAGCGGAGGAATGTATAATTAATTTAACTTTAACACCGGCGATTAGTGGGGAAGAATGGGAAGCGTTTTCTGATCTCTTCGGCTCAAAGGCAGGACACCAGAGCGAACTGTGAAGCCGCAAAAATCCACAATAATGATGATTTTATAGACTCCATCTTTTTGTTAACCTTGTTGATGTGGTGCTTTTTATATGCAGGAGGAAAAACAGTCGACAACATCACTAAAATCTCAATTAATTCAGAATTCTACCTCCTCTTCAATGAGTGTGTTATTAGAGGTGGAGCATCACAGTGTTTTCTATTATATGCAGTCAAAAACAAACACTTTAGGAAGACGATACTGGAAATTCAAAGCAACCAAAAGGAATCCAGCTGTGATTTTTAGTCTAACTGCATGAAAAGCAGAACCTTCTCAGTTTAAACCGATGGACTGGGTCTATCTATGTCTGCATCATGGCTCCACATGGAGAAGAACTGAACAGAGGAAGTGAAAAATCTGATGTTCACAATTAGTCCAACATGACTCCAGATATGATAAAGTCTCATATCTGGTCCAAAATGACTTAAATACTAGATGGAGTCCAGCATGTTTGGTGTGAACCTGACCAGGACCACCACAGTGGATGCATAGTCCTGACAGTGAAGCACGGAGGTGGAGTGTGATGGTAGATGAAGGTGCTGATGACGTTTAGAGATGCTCCATGAAGGTCTGAGGAGGAACCAGAACACTGGCTGACCAGATGAGTCCATACTGAGTCCACAGTGGATCATAGTCCTGACAGTGAAGCATGGAGGTGGAAGGTGGGAGTTTGGTGATATACAACATGTTTTCTCCGTTATCGTCTTATAACTGTTTCACCTTTATTTATTGTTAATATCGGGGGTAGTTCTCCCCCTCGGTGCTCTCATAATGAGCTGCAGGTAAAAGGAATATCAGTAACACGTTTCTGGACGACCACAGCGAGCAGAGAGTTTCCTGTGAAATCACCTCTTTGTGTGAACTTTTCCTCCTGATTGAAACTGAATGTGGGACTAATTCAAGCATCATGACTCGATATCCACACAAACCTCAGCCCAGTCATTTGTGTCATAAATGGACGCTGGGAGTGCACATTTTGAATCATTCCTTTAATAATCAGCAGCGTTAATAGCAGGTTAATGGATGACGCAAACTGATTCGTCCAGTGCTGAAAGTGTCGAAAGACCTGTGGCTTCAAATTGATTGAAAATGCATCAAAATGCATTAAAGTATGAAAAAAAAACTTCAAAAAATGACTCAAAAATGGTCCCAATGACAAAAAATGTGTCAAAATGCATTCAAAATATATTTTAAAAATTCAAAATGTGTCCACAATTGTCCTAAAGGGCTCAACAGATGTCCAACATGACTCAAAATGTATTAAATTTAACACAAAATTGGTCTTAAGTGACTTAAAATGCGTCCAAAATGACAGAAAAATGTCAAAAATGATTTAAAATGTGCACAAAATGACCGAAAATATTTAAAATTTAACTTAAAATGTGGTAAAATTGGCTCTAAATGTGTTCAAATGACTTAAATCATGTCATAAATGACTTAAAATTCAAGGTTTAACTCTTACAGTTGTGATGTTTGATCTGCTCAGTTATTCCATTTCCACATGATCCCCTCTTTTCTTGCCTCGTTTGCAACGGTGGCACTCTTGAATTAGCTCGCACACGACTCCGGCAGCATTAACACAGTTAGAAACACAACAACACATGAGCTGAGAGGACAAACAACAGAAGCTGCTGAACACGAACACGGGATCCTGCATGCAGCCGAACACCGTCATGCTAACTCCACGGATTCCCTTTAAACCTCCTCTTCATTCTCTTCTGTTGTTGGACAGAAAACACAACGCTGAGAACACAAAGCGCCGAACAAACAGGAATCAGACGCCTAATCTCCTGCAGATTAAAAATTAATTGAACACTGTGTGATTTCAAAACCAAATCATATCAGCAGTCGATCTGCTGGGGGAGGATTTGCAGCAAACAAAGGCAGATTTCATAAAGTTACAGAGGAAATGTGTCTAAAATGACTCCAGTTGACTACAAAATGTGTCCAAAATGACTAAGAACTCGTCCAACATGACTCACAAATGGTCCAAAATGATAAAATCTACTCTGAAATTATTAAAATTGTGTTCAAATCAATCACGAATTGTCCAGAAATAACTCCAGATGTGTCCGACTGAGTGTAAAATCATACGAAAAGATTCAATATGTATAAAAAAATGGCAAATCCCTTTCCAAAATGTGTCTGAGATGACTCCAGATGTGTCCAATTGACTGTAAAATCATCCAAAATAACTAAAAACACGTCTAAAATGACTCACAAATGGTCTAAAAATGATAAAATCTACTCTGAAATGATTAAAATGTGTCTAAAATGACTGCAACTGACTATAAAATGGTCCAAAAGAACTAAAAAGGCGTCCAACATGACAGTTTGAGTGATTTTGACACGTCTTGAGTCAATTTTACCAACTTTTGAGTCGGATTTAAACAGTTTGAGTTAAATTCAAGACATTTTAGTCATTTAAGACCATTTTTAGGTCAGTTTTGACACATTTTGAGTCAATTAGTTCCAATTTAGAAAAATTACGGACAAATTTTCCTGATTTTCAACAAATTTTCAGTAGTTATACAGACAGATTGAGTCATTCTGGACATTTTATAATCAATTGGACACTTATTTTCTCTTCTTCTGATGTTTTGGACGCCTTTTTTAATCATTAAGTTGAAAGTTTGAATAATTTTGGACAATTTTTGAGTTATTTTAGACACATATTGAGTCATTTCGGATGATTTATACTCAATTAGTCACATTTTATGTCAATTGGAGTCATTTGTGTTCATGTTCGAGTCCATTTTGACACATTTTTATCATTTAAGACCAATTTTAAGTCAGTTTTGACACATTTTGAGTGATTTTGGATGCATTTAGAGGCAATTTAACATGTTTTGAATTAATTTTAACACGTTTTAAGTTGTTTTTGACACGTCTTGAGTGATTCTGGACACATTTAGAGGCAATTTAACATGTCTTGAGTCATTTTCAACATATTTTGAATTAAATTTAACACATTTTAAGTTGTTTTTGACGCGTCTTGAGTCAATTTTACCATGTTCTGAGTCAGATTTGATAAATTTGAGTTAAATTTAACACAGTTTAGTCATTTAGGACCAATTTTAAGTCAGTTTTTGACACATTTTGAGTGATTTTGGATGCATTTAGAGGCAATTTAACATGTTTTGAATTAAATTTAACGCGTTTTAAGTTGTTTTTAACATGTCTTGAGTCAATTTTAACATGTTTTGAGTCAAATTTGAGTTAAATTTAACACATTTTAGTCATTTAGGACCAATTTTAAGTCGGTTTTGACACATTCTGAGTCCATTTTAACACATTTTGAGTTAAATTTTTGGGTAATTATGGATAAACACTGAGTCATTTTGAAGGTTTTACAGTCAGTTGGACTCATTTTGGGTCATTTAGGAAGGATTTTGAGTCGTCTGAATGAAGTTTTACAGAGAAACAAGCCTCAGACTGACTCCTCCTGCAGTTTGAGTCCATTTGCTCCAGTTAAACTCTTATCACGTGCTCAAAAAACACTTCAAGCTCCTATTTTTCAGCATCTCGGACGCGTTTCAAACCGACCGATCCTCCATCTTTCGGGCTGCTTTTGCACCTTGAACGTTAGTCGAACAGCTTCGTCTCTGCTTCACCGAGCAGCTGAATTATCCTGCAGACAGACGCTGAAGAAGTGCAGAACAACCCTCTGCCCTGCGACGTTATAAATACCGCCAGCGAGAGTTAATTAATTCCTCGGCTAAGCGACGTTACGCCGGACACGTTCCCGCTGCTGTTCTCACGACTGACAACTCAATTAAAGTGTTCTGATGAAACCCTGAGTGTGAAGAAGACAATAAAAAGAAACCGAGGTCTGTTTTATTTACATGGAAAATGAGACGTTTGAAGGATTTATACTGAAGCAGCAGAATTAAGAATAAGGGAAAGTTCCGGCACTTTCAGGTGAGACTTCAGCACTTAAAGAGTAATTAACGTGTTAATGAGCGTCGTGTCGGGGAGGTTGTCGCCGCCGCGTCGAGACAACATGTGGAACTAGTGGCAGGTGGAAAACATTTAAAGCCGGCGTCGTGTCTGGAGACTCTGAGAGAAGAACACCTTCAGTCTGCATCCCATTATCGGCAACGTTCGGCCCAAACTCTGCTCGTACGCGTGTTTTGGTGAACATGGCCGATGCAAAACGTGCTGATCTGATGTCAGACCTTCAGGAAGTTCAGAGAGCATCTGGTTTTAACGAGCATCGACTTTGAGATCGACTCCTGAAAGTCGACGCCGCGTGTCTGCAGACGTCGTGTTGCTAAGTAACAATCAAATTCCACATCCTGCAACCGTCTAGTTGACGTTTTTTATGCAGCTATTTTTCCGTTATCTCACTTAACCAGGCTTGAACCAGACCTAGAAGCTTTAAACTAGACTTTAACCACACTTGAAAACCATATGTAAACCAGACTTGGCAACATTAAACCAGATCTAAACTAGACTTGGAAACTAAACCAGGCTTGAACCAGATCTAGACCATTTAAACCAGACTTGAACCAAACCTGAATGCATTAAACCAGACTTGAACCAGGCCTGGACACTTTAAACAAGACTTGAATAAGACCTAGAAGCTTTAAACCAGACTTGAACCAAACCTGAATGCATTAAACCAGACTTGAACCAGACCTGGACACTTTAAACTTGACCTTGACACAGTAAACCAGATCTGAACCAAAACCTGGGAACTTAAATCCAGACTTTAATCATGCCTGGACCCTTTTAACCGGACTAGAACCAGACCTGAATACATTAAACCAGATTCAAACCAGACCTGGAAATGGATCTAAACTAGACTTGGACACTAAACCAGACTTGACCCAGACCTAGAAGCTTTAAACCAGACTTGAACCAGGCCTAGACCCTTTAAACCAGACTTGAACCAGACCTAAATACATTAAACCAGACTTGAACCAGGCCTGGACACTGTAAACCAGACTTGAACCAGACCTGAATGCATTAAACCAGATCCAAACCAGACCTGGAAATGGATCTAAACTAGACTTGGACACTAAACCAGACTTGACCCAGACCTAGAAGCTTTAAACCAGACTTGAACCAGACCTGAATACATTAAACCAGATCTCAACCAGACATGGACACTTCAAAATCTGGTTTTTCACCTTTGTCTGATGCTTGTTCGGAGCTTGTCAGCATCAGGTGTTCAAAGCCTGCAGATTAATAGCAGCAGCTTTAAATAAGGAACTGAATTCCTGCAGAAAACGGGAGATTAAAATGTGCACTAAAGTTCTGCTGAACTTTTCTCTGCAAGGACTGAATTTTAATGCAAAGTTCCTCCAGATGTTAAACTACATGAACGTACTCTGGTGCAATAAATCACTCTTTTTCCACGTCTTCCACAATAAATGTTCTGTTTTTTTTATTTTTAATCAATAAATAAAGCGACACATTTTAAGTTCCATGTTCTGTCGTCTCTTTTCTGCTGCCTCTCTTCATGCTTTGTGTTTTTCCTGCGGTATTGTTTCTGTTCTGATCAGCTAGAAGTTTGGTATCGTGACAACAGCGTGCACAGAGAGTAGCAGCTGATGCAACACGACGTCAACACCTGCACAGATCGCTGCTACCTGGTGCAACCTGTCGGAAACGTTGCCGCATGTTTGGCTTATTTGCGCCGTGATTGCAGCTGTAAGGGGCGGCGCACGTTCTGCAAACACCTCGAACTTTACACCGACATCCAGCACAGGCATTTCCTAATCTGGATCTCTTATTTGAGAAACATGTTTGGACACAGCTGCCGGACCTTGAACGCGTGCAATGATGAAAAACGTGAGAAACACATCCCAGATTTACTTCCTGGTTGACAAAACAAAACAAGGATTCAAACCCGACCTTGGCAGAAGCGAAAACTTTGAAAGTGAAAAACACGCCGCAGACACTGTTTATGGAGACTAGATGGGAAATGTTCACAGTGTAAATAATACATTCTTCAGAAGGCAACAGGTGTTTGGTTTCACGCTCAGACGCTGAACACACTCCCGTAAACATGCAGCGTGTTCAGGTGTGTGTGTTTGCTTTGCTCAGAAGCCCAGAAAGAAGCAGTTCGAAGGCGTCTCTGTGCACATGTGTGCGTCCGGCGGCGCCTTCCCGCTGCTTGTGTGTCGCCACAGAAAGCAATCTAAATGGAGATGGTCCCTTCCTCTTTTTTAGAGACGCAGAACAAAAGACCTGACTGCAAAATGAATGCAATCACCGCTTCCTCCCCCCCCCTCCTTCCTCACGCTTCCCGGGCGTCTGCATTGTTCCCTCTCTCCTCTCTGCAGCGTATATTTAGATGTATGACTCTGCAGAGATCTACACTCGCATGAATACGAGCCGGGGAGAAATATGAGCGCCGTAAAGTTTTTCCTCAAGTGCGAGGAAGACATTTCATCGGGGAGCGAGTACAGGTGTGTGACGCAGGTGTGTGTGTGTGTGTGCGGAGGTTGTGTACATAAAGTGACCTTATGAGGCAAACATGAGGGAAAAGGAGAGCTGAAGAGTTTTTTCCTGCAGAGCGAGAAGCGCTGCGTGTTCTTCTTTAACCCTCCCAACTCCAAGCAGCAGGTCGCAGGCGGCTTTTATTTGCTCCTGGTTCATTTTTCCTCACTGTGGTTCATTTTTCGCTGCAGTATGAAGCCATAAAGCCTCTGAGGAAACAGAACAACCGCGAAGGAGGAGAGACGGAACGATGCAACAGTGCAGCAAGAAGACGCAAAATCACCTGAACGAGACGCAAATCAACACAAAACAGACGCTAAACTGACGTCTGCTGTCACACAGGTGTCACAGAGAAAGAGTTTAACGTGTGGCAGGATGCTGGGGATGCAGATTCTCCTTAATCGCTGCATTATTGATGAATAATCAATAAACTGAACACACTGGACACAGAGTTCTACATGCACCTTCCAGTAAAATGCAGAAAACAGGAACAGGAGTAGAAAATCTGAGGCTTAACTCTCAGCCTTGAACCAGACCTAGAAGCTTTAAACCAGACTTTAACCACACTTGAATATAGAAAACCATATGTAAAGCAGACTTGGCAACATTAAACCAGATCTAAACTAGACTTGGACACTAAACCAGGCTTAAACCAGACTTACGCCAGACTTAAACCACACCTGAATGCATTAAACAACATCTAAACCTGACATTGACGCTTTAAACCAGACTTGAACCAGACCTAAATGCACTAAACCAGATGTAAACCAGACCTAGAAGCTTGAAACCAGACTTGAACCAGGCCTAGACCCTTTAAACCAGACTTGAACCAGACCTGAATGCATTAAACCAGATCTAAACCAGACTTGGACACTTTAAACCAGACTTAAACCAGACCTGGACACTTTAAACTCGACCTTGACACCGTAAACCAGATCTGAACCAAACCTGAAAACTAAAACCCAGACTTGAACCAGGCCTGGACCCTTTAAACCAGACTTGAACCAGAGCTGAATACATTAAACCAGATCCAAACCAGACCTGGAAATGGATCTAAACTAGACTTGGACACTAAACCAGGCTTGACCCAGACCTAGAAGCTTTAAACCAGACTTGAACCAGGCCTAGACCCTTTAAACCAGACTTGAACCAGACCTGAATACATTAAACCAGATCTAAACCAGACATGGACACTTTAAAATCTGGTTTTTCACCTTTGTCTGATGCTTGTTCTGATATTTTTGTGTTTAACAGAATAGTGAGTGACTCAGATTGGATTGGGGGCAAATGAAACATTGATAAGTTATTAAAAAATCATAAAAAAACAAATGAAAGTTGAATTTATTTGATTGAAAAACCTGAAATCAACATGATCAACATTTTTCAAGTACCTCAATGTGTGACGAATACTGGAAAAATAAGCTATAGGTATTTAAAAATGTGTTTCCATAGTGTTCTCCCTTCTCTCTGTGGAAACACTGCCTGCAATTCAGCCGAAAAGTTCCTGAATTTTTGTCATGTGACTGTTGGCTGCAGCTGAGTCATTCATGGCTTCACAGTTGCACCAAGGAGGGCAGAATTTTTTGTTTTTGACAAATTTTTTAAAAATTAGACATTGATCAAACATGGCTACGTTAATTTAAGATTTGATTCTGTTTCCTGGTGATGTCACAGGTGAGTAGTTCAAGGACCGTGGTAAAGATGGGAAGTCTGTGGTGTCTGTAAAAAAAACAGCATGCCTTTCAATCCTTATCCGTTCATCTGCTTCTCATGTTTCCGCAGCGAATGCAAACCCGCCGTCAGACGTGCCCACATGGAAGGACGGCTTTCCCTTTTGCAGCTCTGCCAACGTGGACGTCTGCTCGGTCCCGTACGTACGCTCCTGCCTCTCCCGTTTCCCTGCATGCCTTAGCGTTCCGAGCTCCGGATCAGGAAGTGGCGAGATCACAGCGGCGTGTTGAGAGGAAGCACCGAGGGGGAGGAAGACGAGCGGGGAGGACGGAGAGCCATCTGCCGCTTAAAGCACGCCGACAAATGGCGACTCCTGTCGGCGTCCGGGCCGAGCAGATTGGAACGCTAACATGAAACTAGCGAACGCAAGATGTCTGACTGTTGTCTCCTCAGGGGGCCAGAAGTTATTGAAGCTTTCCGTTTTAACAAACGCCCACCAGGCTGCAGAGCATCGGCGGGAGATGGAGGGTTTGTCGTCCGACTTCTGCAAAGACTGGATGAAAAATTAGAGAATCATCAGAGAGATGATGAACCGGTGTTGTGTTGATGCATTAAACTATGAATATTCTGTCAGACGCATCGAAGGAGTGAACATTTTAAGACTGAATTAGCAGCAGAAGCTCCGAAACAACTTGATGAAGAGTTCAGAACTATCCTCTTTGTGTTTGTGTGGAGGCAGAAACCCAACAGACCCAAAACCTCCAGACATGGACGCTTCAATCCAGACCTCAACGCTTTAAACAAGATCTAAAGCAGACCATAACACTTCAAACCAGACCTAGACACTTCAAACCAGACTTAAACCACACTTGAATGCATTAAACAATATCTAAACCTGACATAGATGCTTTAAACCAGACTTGAACCAGACCTGGATGCATTAAACCAGATCTAAACCAGACCTGGACATTTTAAACTAGACCTTGACACAGTAAACCAGATCTAAATCCGGCCTGGAAGCTTAAACCCAGACTTGAACCACGCCTGGATACTTTAAATCGGACTTGAACCAGACCTGAATGCATTAAACCAGATCTAAACCAGACATGGACACTTTAATCAAGGCTTAAATCAGACCTAGAAGCTTTAAAACATACTTTGACCAGACCTGGACACTTTAAACTAGACCTTGACACAGTAAACCAGACTTGAACCAGGCCTAGACCCTTTAAACCAGACTTGGACACTTTAAACTAGACCATGGCACAGTAAACCAGATCTAAACCAGACCTGAAAACTTAAACCAGGCCTGGATACTTTAAACCAGACCTGAATGCAGTAAACCAGCTTTAAACCAGACCTGGACACTTTAAACTAGACCTTGACATAGTAAACCAGATCTAAACCAGACCTGAAAACTTAAACCAAGATTTGAACCAGGCCTGGATACTTTAAACCAGACCTCAATGCAGTAAACCAGCTTTAAACCAGACCTGGACACTTTAAACTAGACCTTGACATAGTAAACCAGATCTAAACCAGACCTGAAAACTTAAACCCAGATTTGAACCAGGCCTGGATACTTTAAATCGGACTTGAACCAGACCTGAATGCATTAAACCAGATCTAAACCAGACATGGACACTTTAATCGAGACTTAAATAAGACCTAGAAGCTTTAAAACATACTTTGACCAGACCTGGACACTTTAAACTAGACTTTGACACAGTAAACCAGATCTGAACCAGGCCTAGACCCTTTAAACCAGACTTGAACCAGACCTGAATGCATTAAACCAGATCTAAACAAGACCTAGACACACCAGACTTGAGTAAGACCTAGAGGCTTTAAAACAGACTTGGACGCTTTAAACTAGACCTTGACACAGTAAACCAGATCCAAACCAGACCTGGAAACTTAAACCCAGACTTGATCCAGGCCTGGATACATTAAACCAGATCTAAACCAGACATGGACACTTTAATCAAGACTTGAATAAGACCTAGAAGCTTTAAAACAGGCTTTAACCAGCCTTGAACACTTTAAACTAGACCATGGCACAGTAAACCAGATCTAAACCAGACCTGAAAACTTAAACCCAGACTAGACCCAGACTTTAACCAGCCTTGATCACTTTAAACTAGACCTCGACACAATAAACCAGATCTAAACTTAAATCCAGACTTGAACCAGGCCTGGATACTTTAAACTAGACCTGGAAGGTTTCAGCCATATCTGGACTCATTACACCAGATTCAAACTGGACCTGGACAGTTAAAACCAGGCTTGAACCAGACCCAGACCCTTTTAACCAGACGTAAACAGAGTCGGACTTAAACACAAGTCAAAAAATAAAAAATGTAAAAGGCGATAAGGGAACACGAAGCCGGTTTAAGAGGCCGAGCTTCTGGGGATTGTTTACCTTCAGTCCGTCCGTCTTCTCCTCGTCGGTTTGTTTTCCGGAGCCTCTGTTTCCCTTCCCTCTCCTGTGCCTCGGCTTCCTCCAGATAACCTGTCCGAGGCCCCGCTGAGGTTAACGAGGGGCGACAGCATCGGCCCCCAGATCCCCTTAATGAACCTCGTCAGCTCCGCCCGCCCGCTGCATGCCAACGAGCTGCTCAAACACACCGGGAAATAAAAGCCGGCGTGGAGGGAAGCAGGGCTCGGCTCTTGAAAGGGAAGCCGGCGTCCTCTGATGGGTCGGAGGGTCGGCCGACAGACGGTCAGTTTGTTATCGGCGGGAGACGATAAGAGTTCACAGGATTTATTCAAATGAAGCTCGGCTTTGTGGGATGACAAGAAATTAGAACGGATTGAACCAGATAAAACTTCAGTAGGGAGAGAACTGGGAAACAGATAAGACACACTGAGGACGCTACAAGCTCCTATAATAAGGTCTTATAATGAACCGACACTGTTTAAAAAGCCTTTTATTTAGTTATTCAGCTGATGGCTCAGTCATGGTCGCCTCATGTTCTAGATGAAGCTGAAAATTTCACCACTATTGCTTTTAAAATCAGTCAGGATCAATAATTATTAAAGGAAAAGGGTATAATGTGAATTTAACCATTTAATCCCATATATCAAGGTGCAGCTGATCTTCTTAATGTTAACACAACTATAAAAAAAACCACCAAATTGAAAAAAAAATACACTTAAATACAAAAAGTAAGTAAAGACATGCGTTTGATCTCACCGTGATTCACATTAAATAAAAATAAAAGGTTCAAATCTGATTAAATGTCTTCGTTTTGCATGTTGAAAACAGCCAGTCGACCAATGCAACGAAGTCATGTGCAAGACATAAAGACATAACAAAACCAGCAAAATCCAATTTTAAACTAACTAAAAATAGAATTAAACACTAAAACAGGATCACAGCTTGTCAGAACGATTTCTAAAACAATAAAAGTGAAATATTAATAATATTAAAAGCAGCCAGAGGCCATTAAAAACATGGTCGTCTTCAGGTTTTTCCATGAAAATATCAATGAAGAAGGAACGTCTGATTAAAGAGGAACGCTGCTTTCAAGCCCCGGAGCTGCATGTATGTATGGATGTAGATAAATTAACATACATTTTAATGTAAACACTCGTGTGTCTCCTAAGGAAGTGTTGAGATTACAGCAGCAGACGGGAGATCTAAGATGATTAAGGAGTTATTTAATACGCTGCTGTGGTTCACTGCAGTTCACTGAATAATGAGTGGAAATACTGGAAGACGAAGAGGAGGATTAGTTTTAAGGTGGAACTGAGAGGTGAGCAAACATGGAAAAGGAATTTAAAGGAAAGTTTGACATGTGGGAACAGTTTACCGACTGTTTCTGTAAGTTCTACGGAGCCCCTGAAGGGACATGAGCAACTAACTCATGAGCACAAGATAGTTTCTTGTGCTCATGAGATAATTCCCTGTTTGTACACTGCAGGCGCCTACAATAGACCAGCAGTTCATCTCGGCGTGCTCGTCTGAAAATGAAAACACAGGAAAGATATTCACAGATTCAGACTTCCAGCATCAATAACTCATCAGTCAAATCATAATCGATGCCTCTTTCCATCATTGTCAGGTAGACAATGTGCTACAAGCCCAGCTTTATCAACAGTAGCTGTCTTTCAGGCTGCAGAAATAACACTGGTGTCTATGAGCAGCCGGCTGTGGCTCAGGTGGTAGAGCAGGTTGTCCACTGATCGCAAGGCTGGCGGTTCGATCCCCGGCCCCTCCACATGCCGAAGTGTCCTTGGGCAAGACACTGAACCCCAAGTTGCTCCCAATGGTAGATTAGCGCCTTGCATGGCAGCTCTGTCGCCATTGGTGTGTGAATGGGTGAATGAGAAACACAACGTAAAGTGCTTTGAAACCACTAAGGTAGAGAAAAGCGCTATGTAAGTACAGAACATTTACATTTTTTCTTTAGTATAATATCAAATGTCTGTAAAATAAAGACGCTTTCTGCTGATTTAAACACCAATGAGGCATAACACCTGCCTAACATTGCGTTGGTCCCTCTTATGTGGTCCAAGATGCTCTGAACCACTGGACCAGAGGACCTCTCAGGGGGTCCTATGGGGTCTGGAACCACTGGATCCTTTGGCTACTCTGGCTTGTGCAGTGGGGCCTCTGTCAATCCAACTGGTTCCACTGCATCCTGTTGATGCTTGATCAGAATGGGCTGTAGGAAGTCTGGAGGTCACATCAACATGTTGGACCATTGTCATGTTCCTCCACATGTTCCTGATTGGTTGGTGTTGTTGGGATTTCCATGTGCATGAGGGAGTGTGTTTGTTGTGGGACCATGTTTATTTGGGTGTCTAAGTCTGATCAAGGTTTTCCATCAGAACACCACATAGTACCAATATGATCCATGTTATCCACTTCACCTGTCAGTGGTTTTAATATTGTGGCTGATCAGTGTATATGTCTGTATGTATCCCTGTCAAATAAACAATAAAACAGTACATGAATAAATAAAACCCTGCTGAGTTCTGCAGCCTGACACATGTTTCCTTCCTGCAGGTTAACTCCTATACGTCCTCCACATTCATCAACCCACAGCGCTCACTGTAGATGCACATAATCTCTGCTGGTCGCACACACAGGGGGTCGTGTCTTGTTAGCTTCATTAGCCGAGCTCAGTCTGTCTGTTCTGTTTCTGCTCGTACGACACACACACACACACGCACACACACACACACACACACACACACACATAAACACACCGTACACTACCTCCCTGCTGGCAAATCAGCTCTGACACTTACTGTGTCAGCTTCTCCTGTCAACACACACAAACACACACACATGCACACCTGTCCGCTAACATATAAACCACACGTTAACACACACCTGCATATAGAAAACATCAAGCACGCGTGGTTCCACACACACACAGACACACACACACGCACGCGGTGTCTCATCTTGTTAGCTTTGTTAGCCGGGCTAATTGACAGTTCATTACCAGGTTGTTCTCTTCACACCGAGAGCCACTGACAACTCCGAGCTTATTTATGGAGCTACAGGAGGAATTTTTAAACAGCCCAGTTTAATTCTAGTCAGACTTTAAGAAATAAAAAATAGATGCTGCTTTGGTTCTGCTGGCGGAGGGTTTTTCTCTCAGTGTTTTGTTGTTTTTTTAGCACTTTCTGCCGCACGGGTAGATCTCAGCAATCAATCTATTACCACGAAGAAGGAGAGAGGACTCAGAAATACCTTCTGTGCAGAGTATTTTTCCTCATTTCCACAGGTGCATGAAGAAAGAAAGAGAATATCACAGACAAAAATAGCTGTGCACACTGGAGATAGTTTCTTACCTCCATTCTCTTTTGCTTTTCGTAGTTGTCTCCTCTCCACTGTGTGTGAACACTGCCTGCAGCTCAGCCCAGTTCAGCTGTAACAACTCTGGATTTTTACCACGTGACTGTTGGCCACAGTTGAGCCACTCAAGGCTTCGTGATTGAAAAGAAGTGTGCAGAATTTCTTGTTTTAAGCTTAGATTTGAGGAGATTTTCAAACATGAGTAGTTCAGAATTTGCCTGAAAGTTCAAAGTCTGATGAGCTATGTTTGGACCAACTGACAGTCTTGCATGGTGGATGATTTTATAGTGCAGAATTGTGCAGACTGCATCATTAAGTACATAAATAGCAGCTCTGTCCAATCCAGTTATACAAAATATTCATAGTATACAAAGCTACCACTGCTGCGTGTCAAACAACCACCTGGAATCATGTGTCAGGATCCCTGCTCGCCCTCACTCTCTCCCTCACCATAATCCCAGTGCCGCCTGCAGTCACCCTTATTGCCGGGATTGGAGACAGCTGCTGGGATCAGCTCACCTGCCCGCGATCACCAGCCCCCATAAAAACCCATTCCATTCACCCACATGCTGCCAGAACACAGACAATGCAACCCTGTTTCCCTGCCAGTCCCTGCTCTGTCTCCTGCCTGCCTTCCCCAGAACCCTCTGCATCAGCGACACACTCGCTGCCTGGATCCTGCCACCAGCCAGCCTACGCCTGCTGTGGGCTCCCGACCTTTCTCCTGCCTGGCTTCCCTGAGCCGTGATTGCCAGACCCCAGATTCCTTCCCGACCTGCATCAGCAACACACTTGCTGTCCCATCCTGCCCACAGCCAGCTGACACTGCTGCTGGTTCCCAACCTGTCTCCTGCCGGCATTCAGCGAGCCGGCTACCACCCATCCTGCATCAGCAACACACTCGCCGCCCGATCCTGCTCGTACTCACCGTTGACTCCACTCCAATTTTTCCCCAGCTCCAGCTCATATC
Source organism: Dascyllus trimaculatus (assembly GCA_024666655.1). Taxonomy (NCBI): domain Eukaryota; kingdom Metazoa; phylum Chordata; class Actinopteri; family Pomacentridae; genus Dascyllus; species Dascyllus trimaculatus. Next base: position 1,793,590 of record CM045464.1, on the reverse strand, counting down.
CCCGGACCCTGGATTCTCTAAGCCTGCCTGCCCGTTTAGTTTAATTCCTCCCTTCAGTGAGTACCCCGTTTTGTCAGTTTAGTTTGTTAAATCATCCACGGTTTTCTTAGACTTCCCCCTCCGTTGTTAGTTTAGAGTTCTAGTAGGTTTTTGTAGTTTTGCTTGTTTTTTGTTTGAGGTTTAGTTCAGTTTTTCCCCAGAGTTTAGTTCTTCATTCTGTATTGGTTTCAGTTTCCTTTTTTTTTGTTCAATAAAGCCTTTTCTTTTAGCCTTCACCTGTCCCTGCCTAGTCTGTGTCCACACCTGGGTTCTCTGACCCGCCACCACAAAGTGAACGTTTTAGTTTCTCCAGACTAAAGAAGCTGAACATCTTTAGGTGACTCTCTAATAGAAGCTCTGTGGTGATCAGTGCTGATTATCAATGTGGTCTTATGGGGTTCAAACTCAAGAAGCATCTAAACAACAGAGATATCGCTTCTGGTTTGGTGAAAACAGAGATCTGGGCCTTAAGCTTTAAATTAAAGTGACATTCTTTGTTTCCAGGCAGCAAAATGCAGAACTAATCACGTGATCACCTGATACTAGCTGAATCTGTGGGGAGATTTAGGATTTAAGAAGACCTTCCCTTAAAGATTGGCTGCATGATTAGATTGTAGTTTTTAAGTTGCCTTTTCGTCCATTTCCCACCCTGAAACTCCACTCGTCAGACGGTTGAAAAAGGAGAGTAAATACTTTGTTGAAAGCTGATCCCCAATCTCTGCGAGCTGCACAGGTGTCAGATTGATAAATCCTTGTTAAGCTCTTTCTGGCGGAATGGCGCTGATGGGAAAGCAGCTTATACTTATTCATTTATTTCACATTTCAAACAGACAGCTTTTATATCAGCGCCGCGACGACGCTCCGACCCCTGGACCAGTTTTCCTCTCCTTCTTCGGCTGTTTTTATTGTCGCTTAAGCGCTCGGCCAGACGTCATCTGTCTTGAAAGTTGAAATCAAGCTCGATACCAACGTCTGGGAGCTTCGAAACAACTTCTGTCCGGAACCATCCGAGTCCTAAAAAGTCTGCAAAGCAAACTAATGTAGTCGTGTTTGCAGCGGTTTGTCATGCTCGCTTCGGTGCGTCTGGATCAATTACTAATGAAATGCTCCGACTCTGAGGCCTTCTGGGTAAAGTCGGTGGTTCTTTCCACGCTGGAAGACTTTATTCTGGTTTTGTTCATCTCAGCCCACTTTGTTCTCTTCTGCTCTTCCTTCCTTGATGCATTTCTCAGTGTTTTACTGCAGAATATATTCATGAAACCGAAACAATCACTGCAAAACAGCAGTATTACATACATATAACATCAGAGCTCACTTCAGGAATCCTTGTACTCCTTCATCCTTCATGACAGCTTCGGAACAAACTCAGCAGACAGTTTTATGCAACTACAACCTCCATTAAAACACTGAGAAATGAGCTGAATGAATAAGTAAACAGCTTGACTACATGTTGCAGAACCAAATATGAGGTTAGTAAATGATCTAAACACGAGTTTAAAAGGATTTAATGCTGATTTCTCATCTAAGAACACCGGATTAGATCATCTAGAGTCACTGTTTGAATGAAGTTGTCTCACAGGCTTTAAAAAGGTACATTTCCGATTAATTTATTTTATTTTTCGTAATGACTTTGTGCTCTTCTGTTCTACTATGCCGCTAATCCAAAGAGCTGCTAAATCGCGTCTCATTGCTGTTTAACAATGACAATAAAGATCTGTTCTGTATTTCTGTGTTGACTTTTTACATAGTTGTGAAGTTGTCATAGCTTGCGACTGAAAACTGATAATGAGGAAGGTGGCTCCATGAGAAACCTGGGTGTGATGCAGGTAGAGATGTAATTAATGGTGACAAGGTGTTAATAGCAATATTTTCAATTTACACGTTTTTTTCTTTTCTTTTTTCCACTTCAGTTCATTCTAACAAATGCTTTTTTCTGCACCATCAGTCGATATTTGTTGCATCCTGACCTCAGTGGTTTTAGTCTCCAGTCCTTGTTGTTCTGGTTGGTCCGTGTACGTCGCGGCCATTCGTTTTCTTATTTTGAGATTTCAAAATAAAAACGAAAAATAAACCATTTCCTGTTTTTTTCAGTGATAATACAAAATGAGAAACGGAAAACGGGCCCTAATCCATTATCCATTATCTGATTTAATTAGATGTGTTTGTTTGGCTCCATGACCCGTCTGACTTCTGAAGAGGAGCTAGCGATTTAGTGCTAGCTCCGCCGCTAGCGCTAAATTGCTACTTTGCTTTCTGGTGAAGCTAAAGTAACAGAAAACCTCCAAACCTCCACAAAAACATCCTGAAAAGCAGCCGAATGCTAGCGATTTAGCGCTAGCGGCAGAGCTAGCGGCACCACAAGGTCCCTCCAAAGGGACAAATAAACCCCACGCTGGTGAAAAGTCCACTGTGAAATAGTGAACAATGTGAGCCAAGCAACGTTTGGACCCCACAGTGGGTCTTCATCAGGCCACGGCACACAGCAAGGTCTGCTAACAGTGAGCTAACACTGGAGCTTTAGATACCAGATCCTTCCTCATCAGAAGTCAGACGGGTCACGGAGCCAAAACCAACAGGAAGTAGAGAAATAAGTAAGTGATTTGGAGACGCCAGAATCTATGGTGGCCCAGAAGGGTCAACGCAAATGCAGAAGCCACAACAGAAGTTAACCCACGACGACGTCAATCGCAATCATCGAGCAGCGGAGCTTCACTTACGTCTCATTAAACTCTCCTGTAGTCAAAACAGTCCGTCAGAAAATAGTGTCCCCCGGAAACAAAGCCTGTTAACTTCAGTTGTGGCTTTTGCAGTTACGTTGACCCCTCTGGGCCACCGTAGGAATCAGCTGAAACAGTGTTTTTATGTCTCAATAGTGTAAGTAACAGATCCACCTCAGCAGCCCAATCCCTCTTTCTGACAGTTTAACTCTGCAGTTATTCCCTTTAATATGCAAACCTTGTTTCTTTATTGTACTGAGCTGCTTTACACAACAGTTTGTCGGAATTAAACGCTCATTTTTTTGCTGTTTTGGAGGAAACAGAATCAGTAGAAGAGTCAATAGATGAATCAATAGTAAAACAGTCGTTAGTAGCAGCCTAATTACTAACATTTCCAGTTATGAGGAGCAGCGTTAATGATACGCCTCATTTTTATCACGCCTGGATTTGGGTTAATTATGAAACTGTGACCACCACAGTCGAGGTAATTAACAGGAAGCATCGTCTTGTGGTAATTTTAACTCAACACTGCAATTATGGTCAGCGCCAGTCCGGTATTTACAAGATCTGAAATTTTGTCTTGCATTTTCGGAGTCCTGTTGGCCGAATCTGAAATTCAACACCACAAATAATACATAAGGTGTCCAAACATATGTACATGTACGTTATATTGACACCACACGCCCACAGCAGTAAATATAGCTCACATACAGGCCTCTACACACACTGACAAACACACAGACTCAACACACACACACACCACCAATCCTCACTTGAATATAACAAGAGCGTCTTTGTCTGCAAAGCAGTTTTGTTGTCAGACAAAATAGCTGAGCCGATGTTGTTGCTGTTGTAATTACACTCGGGCTCACAGGGAGCCGCTGGTTAAGCTCTTACAAGCCGAGAGTGAAAGCTGAGGGGAAACACAGACATCAGAACAACCAGAAACTGTCACAGCGAAGGGTTGTCACAAAGAGCTGCAGAGAGAGAGAGAGAGAGACGGAGAGCGGAGCGTTCGGGGAAATCAGTCCTCACAATGCAACATTATTAAACCAGCCACTGAGAAACTGGAAGTGAAATCTGCAAAAGAGGCAGAACAGAGCGGCAGCAGGCGACTGTCACAACACCGAGGCCGCTCTGCAGAGTCGCATCCATTCCAGGCCACTCCGAGGAGGCAATTTCACACGACAGATGTTCCTCTTAGTGCTAATGGAATCTGAGTGGGAAACAGAAAGACGGAGGATCTCCAGGACTTTGCAGATGTGTCCATGATAACACCTCCCTTTTTTTTGAAGATGAGATGATTTCTCGACAAAACAGCCTTTAAATAATGTTTTTGCTGTTATTTTCAAGGAGGGGAAGAAGCAGTGCATTGCAATGTTAATTTAAACCTGCACTGCGCCCTCTTTTGATAGTGCGAGTAACTGCACAAGTACTGTGAACATGTGCTAATGACGTTTGCTATCGCTGTAATTCTTCCTTTATTTCCATCTGGACCATCGGAAATCTTTCTAGGACACTTCCTAAGTTTCTCCAAGAGCTTTTAAGTGACAACAAAACCAATTGTAACACCTCATAAAACCTCCATCTTTTTATCTGTTAGCAGTAAAATTTTAACCTCACACAGCCCATTTTCTTTCTCCCCATTGACATGAAGGCCCAAGTGGCTGTCATGGGTTTTTATAGCTAATGGTGCACCTGTAAAGCTGCAGCGATGCATCATGCACCGCAAAAACAGCAGCAAAACTCCACCTCAGCAACTGCCAGGGCTTAAATACCATCCATCTACTAGCCATTAGCATTAGAAACTAGCCATTAGCATTAGCTTTCTCTGGTACAGCAGTACTGGATTGGATTTGTCTGCTGCTAGCTGAGCAGACAAACTAGCCATTAGCATTAGCTTCCTCCGGTCCAGTACTACTGGACCAGACCGGAGGGAGCTAATGCTAATGTCTAGTTTGAGAACATCAACCTCTATGGACCGGAGTAAGCTAATGCTAATGGCTAGTTTCAGAACATGGACCTCTATGGACAGAGGGCAAGAACAGCAGTACTGGACCGGAGGAAACTAATGCTAATGGCTAGTTTCAGAACATCAACCTCTATGGAGGGAGGACAAGAACAGCAGTACTGGACTGGACGAAGCTAATGCTAATGGCTAGTTTCAGAACATCAACCTCTATGGACGGAGAACATGAACAGCAGTACTGGACCGGAGGAAGCTAATGCTAATGGCTAGTTTCAGAACATCAACCTCTATGGACGGAGAACATGAACAGCAGTACTTGACCAGAGGAAGCTAATGCTAATGGCTAGTTCAGAAAATCAACCTCTATGGACGGAGGACAAGCACAGCAGTACTGGACCAGAGGACGCTAATGTTAATGGCTAGTTTCAGAACATCAACCTCCACGGATGGAGAACATGAACAGCAGTACTTGACCAGAGGAAGCTAATGCTAATGGCTAGTTCAGAAAATCAACCTCTATGGACGGAGGACAAGAACAGCAGTACAGAGGAAGCTAATGCTAATGGCTAGTTTGTCCGCTTAGCTAGTAGCAGATGAATCCATCAGTTCATCTCAAAAAGTCAACACAAAGCCTAGTCCTGGTTGCTATGGCTAGCTACATCTCTGTAGCTGTTGTAGCTCCACTCTTCAGCTCTGACAAACCAGTCATCACTACAGAATATACAAACCATTGCAACCAGATTTTAAAGTCTGGCTCATCTGCTGCTGATAGGCATGTATAACCTCTGGTTTTAACACCGCTCTGAACCAGCTAGCTTGGCCTAAAAAACCAAAACGCTGCTGCTGACCCCGCCTCCTTCAGGAAGAAAACTCTCTCTGTGTCTGTGATTGACAGCTTGGAGAAAAACAGCTTACCACGCGACTGTTTCGCAGAAAATAATGTTCACACAGTCCACTCAAAACGACATATTCCAGTGTGTTTTGTGGTTAAATTTTCTGTTCCATGTTGGAGTTTCATGAATAAATAAAGTGTGATTTGTAGCCTGTTGAGGGGAAATGCTAATACCAGCTTCCTGCCCTGATTGTTGGCGCTCCTTGATTAAAGCTGAGAGTCACTTCTACATGTAATACTCTCAGAAACCTCCTGTTAGAAGGCTGCTGACGAAGCTGAGGTGGTCTCTGTGTGGGCGGGTGGTGTAATAATGACCGCAAGATGTGGAGGGGAGGTTATGGAGGGGAAGTACGAGGAGAACTGTGTTACAAAAGCCCTCATTATCTTTTTGTCCTTGTCCTGATTAAAACATTAAAATTAAAAGCTTCCAGTTTGGATTTCCTATAATAAAAATTCAGGCCCCACAGCAGCACATCGCTTTACTGAGACTCAAGTCTTTTATTTTTCAGTGCTTTGTAAATCCAACTTTATTTTTGATGACAGGCTCGATCCTGCTTTATGTGGAAGACACCAAATGTCTGGAGAGATGTTCCATCATTCTTCATGGCTTATTTTTTCAGCTGTTCTTTGCTGGAGGGTTGTGTTGCTCTACCTACAACCCAAAGGTTTTCTGTGGGATTCAAGTCAAGACATGTTCACATTCTACAGAAGCTCTTGTGTGATGTTGTTCTTTGGATGGTTCTCCTGTTGGAATATTCCTCTTCTTCAAGCTTCTGCAAGACTGGGACTCATCTGGTTCCTCCTCAGACCTTCATGGAGCATCTCTAAATGTCATCAGCACCTCTATCTACCATCACGCTCCACCTCCGTGCTTCACTGTCAGGACTATGATCCACTGTGGTGGTCCTGGTCAGGTTCTGGACTCCATCTGAGCCCAACTCATTGATCTTCATGTGACCAAACAATGTTCTCCAGCATCCATCAGGCTTCTCTTCATCTTCTTTAGCTCCATCTGGAAGTTTAGTTGTGAGCAGCAGCCAGGTTTAGTTGTGGTCCTCCGTCCATAGAGGTTGATGTTCTCCAGGCTCCTCCACACTGTCTGAGCTCCACACTAACTCTGGTCTCCATTGATCAGCCCTGGTCCAAGTGTGAAGCAGCTGCCGTCTGTTGTCCACAGCTAGATAGTGAAAGTAGTTCCCTGTCCGTGGAGTCATTGTAGGAGCTCTGATCAGTGCTACTATGGCTCCTTCTAGACCTCCTGGTTCCTGCTGACACTGGACTTCACTGGTTCTTAGTGAATCACTGGTCTTCCTGGATCACCTTCTACACTCATGCAGCTCCATATCATCACACTCCACCTCCGTGCTTCACTGTCAGGACTATGCATCCACTGTGGACCCAGTATTGTCTCATCTGGTCAGCCAGTGTTCTGGTTCCTCCTCAGACCTTCATGGAGCATCTCTAAACATCATCACCACCTTTATCTACCATCACACTCCACCTCTGTGCTTCACTGTCAGGACTATGCATCCATCAGTGCTACTATGGCTCCTTCTAGACCTCCTGGTTCCTGCTGACACTGGGCTTCACTGGTTCTTAGTGGATCACTGGTCTTCCTGGATCCTTTTCCATCTTTGTCCAGTCTCACAGTCACATTGTTCACTTCCTCTGTTCACTTCTTCTCCATGTGGAGCCATGATGCAGACATAGATAGACCCAGTCCACAGGTCCAGACCTGGTCCATAGATAGACCCAGTCCATAGGTCCAGACCTGGTCCATAGATAGACCCAGTCCATAGGTCCAGACCTGGTCCATAGATAGACCCAGTCCATAGGGTTAAACTGAGAAAGTCTCGAGTTTCTACTTTGGGTCCTAAATGTTCAGTACAGTAAATCTAAATTCTTGATGCTACTATTTTGGATTTTTGGACATTTAAGTGATGTTGCATGGGGGTGCACTCACTTTATTGTTTACTGTTTCGAAACACCAAATCAAGTATGTCTTAGAAAAGATGTCTGGTTCAATAACAAACAAACAACCAGCTGTATTCACCCGCTTGTTTTGGTTCCAGTCAGCACCTATACTACTGGTTCACAGTTTAATTTCATGCCTTTTAACAACATAAAATCTGATCAGGGATCTAGTTTTTTGAATTTCTACTAATTTCACTCACAAATCCCAAAACATAATCATGCATTTGGCAGTTTCTACTCAGCCAAACTCCCATATTATACCATTTGACGTTATTAATCTGCTTGTTTTTTGCCTTCACTGCTGTTAAAATGTGCTTCCTGTCAGCTGTACTTGACGTTTTACCGTATCGACCGAGTCACTTCAGCTGCCTTTTGCTGTCATTGCGGTGACCTTCCTGGTTAGAGTGGAGGCTGAACAGAGGCAGCTGCCGGTGTGTCCTCGGCTAATCTATACCTGTAATTAAGGATCAGCGCTGGTGATTACCTGTCTGTGATCAATAACACACCCAGTCATATCCCCTGCACCTCAGGCGTCTCACATACAGACGCACTCGTACTGTAGCGGCTCTGGCTTTAAAACGGCATTCGCTGTGGAATTTATGATGTAAGTCTGCAGCTCTGAGACAGATGCATGTGTGGATAAACACATCTACCTATGTAATGGAAGATTATAACGTCTTCACCGCTCATTTCAGATGGATCACTGTGTCCCGTCCAGGCTGCTGTGACACGCATGATCTGCTTTTACAATTAAAAAAGGAGCCTAAAAAGGAACCCGACTGAGCGTAACAACCTTCATCATGTTCCATTTTATTTAATAAATAGATTGTTTATTTTCCCCCGAGGGCTCCTGGCTCCGACCGACACTCATTAAACCTTCTTCATGCACGGTGTCAATTATTAATTCCCCCGTTTACGACCGTCCATTAGAATGCACGGCTCGCAGCACACAGGAGAGACTGTGTCGGGCTTCGCGGGTGAATTTCCCGGAGAACAAACGGTTTCCAATAAAGGGGAACTTCTGGCCTTTTGAAGGATCCTTTCATAACGCCGCCCCGCTTGTCGTGTGTTTGCTGGGGAATGAGACCGGATGCGAGACGGCTGCTTCGCTGAACTGCGACAAGCTACTGCAGCAGGAAGGCGCAGAGTCGGGCTGGAAATCACAGAGCAACACGTGAACGAGGCTTTCTGCTGCTTGGATGGCAGAAAAATGAAACTGGTGGGTCAAGGGCAAACCTGCATATATGGAATGTTATGTAAAGAAAATATTATAAACGAGAAGCTGGGGCTGAATACAGCTCAATGTACGACGGCATTCTTTTATGGAGTTAACAGATTTTCTTTGATTCACTTCTGTAACTGGTTAAACACGCCGGCTTGTTGAATGCTGCAGTGATTTCAGACCTCTATATCAGCACCAGCATTTTGAATTTCCTCAGGAATTCAAAGGTCTTGCATTGTTTTCGGGTGTTGCACCAGAAGGCGACCCAAAGAAAGAGACTGTAGGTGAAAGCAACTGAAATGAGCAGCTTGGACACTCCTTTGCATCGGCTGAGAAGGCTCGGGCATCTAAATAGGATAGGGTTAAAGGGAAGGACACCCAAAATCTCTCATACCTCATCTGGTCTGCAGACACCTCGACATCCTTCAAGGGGAACTAGAACATTTTGTAGAGGACAGGGATGTCCTATGTAAGAAAATGGATGGATTGAATGGAGATCAGAAGGCAAATTTTGATCGACTGGGTCTCATCTGGTCAGCCAGTATTTTGGTTCATCCACAGACAGTCATGGTGCTTCTATAAATGTCATCAACACCTTTATCCATCATCACACTCCCACCTCCGTGCTTCACAGTCAGGACTATGCATCCACTTTAGTAAACACTGTGGCCAGGAGAGGCACAAAACAACCACAAAGAGACACACAGCAGCCACAAAAAGACACAAAACGACCACAAAGAGACACAAAATGACTTCAAAAAGACCCAAAACAACCACAAACACACACCAAAGCACCATGAAGACGCACAAAAAGCCTCCGTGCTTCACTGTCAGGACCATGCATCCACTGTAGTAAACGTTCTGGCCAGGAGAGGCACAAAACAACCACAAAGTGACACGAAATGACCACAAACACACACCAAAGGACCGCAAAGACTCACAAAAAGCCTCCCTGCTTCACTGTCAGGACTATGCATTCACTGTAGTAAATGTCCTTGAATTGCCCCCTGGTGACAAATAAAGTTTTCTGAATTGAATTGAATTGTTTTGTCTTGGTCTTGGTGCTTCACTGTCAGGACTATGCATTCACTGTAGTAAATGTCCTGGCCAGGAGAGGCACAAAACCCCCCCACAAAGAGACACAAAACGACCACAAAAAGACACAAAACGACCACAAACACACACCAAAGGACTGCAAAGACCCACAAAAAGCCTCCGTGCTTCACTGTCAGGACTATGCATTCAGTGTAGTAAACGTCCTGGCCAGGAGAGGCACAAAACAACCACAAAGAGACACGAAATGACCACAAACACACACCAAAGGACCGCAAAGACCCACAAAAAGCTTCTGTGCTTCACTGTCAGGACTATGCATTCACTGTAGTAAATGTCCTTGAATTGCCCCTTGGTGACAAATAAAGTTTTTTGAATTGAATTGAATTGAGCTGTCCAGGAGAGACACAATCCAACCACAAAGAGACAGAAAACGTCTCGGTGCTTCACTGTCAGGACTATGCACTCACTGTAGTAAACAACCTGGCCAGGAGAGGCACAAAACAACCACAAAGAGACACAAAATGACCTCAAAAAGACACAAAACAACCACAAACACACACCAAAGGACCATGAAGACGCACAAAAAGCCTCTGTGCTTCACTGTCAGGATTATGCATTCAGTGTAGTAAAAATCCTGGCCAGGAGAGGCACAAATCAGCCACAAAGAGACACACAGCGGCCACAAAAAGACACAAAAAGACCACAAACACACACCAAAGGACCGCAAAGACCCACAAAAAGCCTCCGTGCTTCACTGTCAGGACTATGCATCCACTGTGGACTCAGTATGGTCTCATCTGGTCGGCCAGTGTTCTGGTTCCTCCTCAGACCTTCATGGAGCATCTCTAAACGTCATCAGCACCTTTATCTACCATCACACTCCACCTCCGTGCTTCACTGTCAGGACTATGCATCCACTGTGGTAGTCCTGGTCAGGTTCACACCAAACATGCTGGACTCCATCTGAGCAAACAATGTTCTCCAACATCCATCAGACTCCTTCAATGCTCTTTCGCAAACATTTCAGGATTACGACCACTGCAGCCATGATTAGTGCTACTATGGCTCCTTCTAGACCTCCTGATTACTGCTGACACTGGACTTTACTGGTTTCTAGTTTTACATCCTGATAAAAACACTTTGAACCACTGACACTTAATGGTTACGGCACAACGAATGACGATTACTTGAGTTGCAAATTGATCCAACCACCTAAAAGTGCTCTTCACTGATTGCAAACTTTCAGCCTGTAAAGTTATTAGAGCCCTCATAGCTGATAGTTTTAATCAATTACATTATTAACTGCGTTTTATCAGTTAACAATCAATCACTGCTGAGAGGGAGGCAGTTTTTTTTTAGAAGTTTGACAAGCAGCTGGTGGATGGTTTGGAAGCGTAAAGATGATTAAGATCGCCCGACTCTTAAATATCAAAGAGACAGACGGTGAGCGAGGAGCCGAGAGCCTCTCCAGACAAATGAACCCTCGCCGTCCAGCACAGCTCCAGATTGACGAGTAGGTGGAGGAAGAGAAAAGAGGAAATTAACCCGAGTAACGAGGCTAACGAGACAAGACGGCGTCCAGGAGAGACACATGCAGACCGGCGAGGAGATTGCTTTAAATTGTTGGGGGATAGCGGGGTCTGGAGGAATCCAATTAGCCGACTATCATTTCCAATGAGAGGGTTCTCCAATAATGCACACCTCGTCAGCTGTGGTCAAATAAACGGGCTCTCAGTTCGCGCCGCCGATGCTAACGTCCCACGATAAACCACTGATCCTGAAACCATCCTGCAAATGGCCTCGAGTGCGAAGAGCAGCAGTTTGCAGGGAAGGAAACACACGGCTAACCTGTTTTCACATCTCCCCTCCACTCAAACAATCGTTCCCCTTCGCCCCTCTTTAGCCCTTTGTTTTCAGCGTTTCCCTTCGTCTCCCGGCGACGGTAAAAATGAGTGGGAAACACTAAACAGCCATTGTCATTAAAATATCCATTAAGAACAAATGAGAGACGAAACAATAAAGCGCTGATGTATTCAGCCGGCATCTCGCACTCATCCACCCCGGAGGACGCTGACATTTCGTCATTGTTTTTCATTTGCTAGTTTAATTTAAAGCGCACGTGCGTTGTTCTTTACCTGCTGCAGCACATGCACACTCCACGCTCTTAATCTCAGTTTGTTCATTAGCCGTGTGCGTGAATAATCAACTCTGCAGAAACGCTGAAAATGTGTCGGGTGTTGTGATCCGTGCAAAAACACGGTAATAAAAAAACGATTGCATATTAATGTAATTTTGCACCTTCACTGAGTAATATTGTTGTTATCTGGGATGTATCAGCAGGGCCGGCCCTACCCAATGTGGCGCCCTAGGTCAGGTTTTATATGGCCCCCCCTCCATCGGCGATTTACTTACAGAAGAAATCGAACAGCATTGTTTAGTAGTGATATTAACTGGGCCTTCCTTTACATTTGAATCAATGTGAGCTTTTCCATTTTAAGAGTTCATAGTAATAACTAGTTTTAATACAATTATATCGAAGGTGAAATTTGTCCCGATTTCGTGGCGCCCCCTGGAGGCCACGCCGCCCCTTAGCATTGCCTAATGTGCGAGCTGGCTCCGTGTATCAGTGAGAAGCACACAGACAAACAAACAAACAAAAAAAATCCCCGACTCAACACCTCAAAGACAAAAATTGGAGTGTAAAAAAACTGCCATGTTATATATATGTTGACATTATTACCTTCGGCAAGGAAGTTACGTGATGGCCAGCGTTGGTTTGTTTGTTTGTTTTTGTGCAAAGTAACTTGAAAACTCTTGGATGGATTTGGATAAAATGTTCAGGAAATGTGTGAAATGGGACAAAGAAGAAATGATGACATTCTGGGACTGATCCGGATCACCATCTGGATCCAGGATGTTTTTAAATGTAAGTGTAACCAGGTGGACAATTAATGCGGTTTACTCTAAAAGCCACCAGAGGGCACTCTTGTTTTTTTTTTTTTTTCCTCTGACCACATGACATTTTGGGTCTCCACACGACAGACAGCGACAGTGACGGAGTTCTCTTTCCTTCCTGAGCGACATACGCACGGTTGGGCCGGCATTCTTATCTCCGGTTGTCTAAGAAGCTGGGAGGCTGTTAGGAGCTGCCGCGCTAGAGGCCGCGCCTGTTCATTAGGTCGGATGGGGTGAAGGCTGCATTGTTGGTAGGACATTTGAACTGTATGTAATTACATTAGTATCTGTAACGTTCCATAGAAAATATGTGAACTGGGAGATTGTGTTGGGGGTGGACTGAAGCTGCTTGGTGGAGGTCTGAGCTCTCTGAGGGCTTTTACACAAGTATTCACACATTTTCAGGATTTTAACCCTTTAAAGGCCAGTTTGTTTACATCGTACCACGGTTGTTTTAATGAGAAAACATTTAAAAATGAAATCATTTCCACATAGTGAGTCCATAGTGGAAATGTGTGTTTTGTATTACTGTTATTGATTAGGACCAACATTCAGTCTGATGCATTATTATTTTTTGGTGCAGTGTCACATAAAAAACAACAACAACAAACAAACAAAAAACACTAGAAGAAACAATGTCTTAAAAATATATATAAATATGATTTTCCACTTTCACTGACAAATGTTTAGACCAACATCTGTCTAGATCAGTGGTTCTCAACTGGTGGGTCGGGACCCAAAAGTGGGTCGCGAAGCCATTTTTAGAGGATCGCAGAAGCATGCCCCCCCCAAAAAAAGTAGTGGTATAAAGTCTTTTATTTTAAAGGACGTGTTTCTTATGACACAGTTTGCTTTCAGTAGCAGGATATTTAGTGGTGGTGACACCAGTAGTTGCCCACTATTAACCTCTAGATTTAGCTCTGTCAGCTTATGGGAGAAATTTATGCTAAAACGTCCCAAAAATGAACCAAAATGTGCTCAGAATCTGTCAAAATGGGCCAAAATATGCCCCAAACTTGGCAAAAGCGTCTAAATATACCAAAATTAGCAAAAAATAAGCCAAAATGTTCCTAAATTGTATCAAAATGCGTTGAGACTCCACCCAAATAAACCTTAATTTGTTAGCAGGAACAGCAAACTTTAAAAATTTGGGTCGCGACCGTTATTAATAGAGACTTAGTGGATCCTGAGGCTGGACCAGCTGAGAACCACTGGTCCAGATAGAACTGACCAAATATTTTAAAATTTTTTTAGCATGTTACATCAAAACTACGGCTGTTTGTCATAAAAAAAACAACAAATAATAATTGTTAAATGGATTTTTTTTCTAAATTCAAAAATCAGGACCTTAAAGACAAAAACCCCTTCATAATAAAATGCTATAGAAATGTTATATATTAATATTACTGGTCACTTTGACTGACTAAATATTTTTCACCAACATCAGTCATGTTACAGCTTCCAAATACTCAATAACATTCAGGGTTTTGATCATTTAAATGCCAGTTTGTTTGCATGGCACCACGGATGTCTTTATTTTAAAAGTAAATAGATAGGTGAATTTATTATCTTTATAATTACAGTCTGAAATGTGTCAATTTATCAATAACCACATTGATTCTGATGTACTATTATATTTGTATTATATTATAGTTTGGGATATTACAGAGAATTTTAGGTATTAATGTTATTTTTTATTGGTTTCTTTCTTATTAAAAAACACAAAATTGAATTATTCTCCATATGATAAGTTCTCAGTGTATTATTAGAATATTGCAGTCTGTTATTAGTGAAACACTCCTTTAAAAACATCACATATTAACTATGCATCAGCCATGAGATCGCTGCATACACACCTACAGGTTCACTCCCTCTGTTCCTGCCTTCAGACTCCTCTCTGTCCTCCGTCACATGATTAAAACAGTGCATGTGTTCCTAATTCCTTGGAAATGAACCCAGTCGGAGTTGGCAGGCGGCGCGAGGCGACACCGTGTACCCAGCGCTGGGATTTCCCCATAGGCGGCCTCAAACACACACACACACACACGCATTCACACATACGCAATTAATTTTGCAGGCTGAAGGGGTTCGAAGTGCGACCGCGATATAAACGCTTTTGTTTTCGCTCGCACGCTAGCGCATCGCATCCTGGGACAGTTGGCCGCCTATGAAAGCAGCCCTCTTGGCGTCATCGGTATCTGTTCACGACTACTTGACTGATCGTGGCCGTGTGTTGTTTTCCGTGTGTGTTTGTCTGTTGGTTTATTACTCGCGGCCCAGTTTTCTTGGACGGTTTCGGATTTTTTTTTCCATCTCTGCATGTTTTGTTTTTCTCTGAGCGCTGGGATAATAACTGCAGAAACCTTTAAGACGTGTAACGAGAAACACTTCCCACTGATTCCATGTGAGGAGATGCAAACAACATGTACCTACTGCTTTTTAGGTCTATTTCTTTTCTGTTTAGGAGGGTTTATTAATTGATTAAAGTCCAATTTCCATTTGCATGTGGTCACATCTGCGGCTCGTATCTGGTGCCATATTTTGGTTGCAGAGCTCTCACTCAGTTGGATCTCAATAAATCTGCTGGTCCAGATTCACTCGATGCTTATTTTCTAAAGATAATATCATTTCGCATCCGCCGACTTATATTTTAAATTTTTCTTGTAGCTGTAATGAAATCCCTGAGATCTGGAAAAGGCCGATATCAAAGTTTTGTGTCTTGGCAAAGGTTTTTGAAAAACTTGCAAGTGAGCAGTTAAAAGACTTTTTAGAGGACGACTGTGTTTTATCTAAATATCAATCTGGTTTTGGGAAAAGGCACAGTACCATGACAGCAGTGATCAAAGTTGTGAATGACATTATTGAAGCACTGGACAATAAAAAGTACTGTGCAGCGCTTTTTACTGACTTATCAAAAACTTTTGAGACAAAGACTCTATAACTGTGGTCTCTCTGAACAAGCTGTAGGCTGGTTTTCCCATAGACATATATACGTAGACGCCGCATTGGCTGTGGAGGGACGTGCCTAAAGCTCCGCCATCTTGGTACAGGGCTAGCAGAGGGGGGAGTGAATGTAAGTCTATGGAGGTAAGAGGTACTCCACAATCTTAAAGTAGAATTATTCACTGAATTTTCAACCGATTTCTAAACGGTTTGGTTTGTTAAAAACGTCACACATGTAGCTTTGACACAGGATGCTTGGATGCTTTTGTTCTATTTATGTCTGCCTGTCCGTCCTCCATGTCTGACGTTTGTAACAAACAATATATGTTGACAACTGATGGATTTATGATCACTTTTATAGTGCAGACATGTCATTCCTCTATAGACGTAATGCACTGTAGAGGCGAGTGGCACTGTACCAAGATGGCCGCCGCGTAGGCACGTCGGCTCCAATCGGCAGCAGCAGTCAACGCGGCGTCTACGTATATATGTGTATGGGTTTTCCAACTACATGTCAGGAAGAATGCAATCTGTCCAGGTTGCTGGATCTTCCTCTGCAGTTCTGCCAGTGCAGAAAGGGGTGCCCCAAGGGTCGATACTGGGACCACTGTAATTCACCTGTACATTAACAATCTTTGTGATGATGTTTTAAACAGTAACTTTCACTTTAATGCTGATGATATGATTTTATATTGCTCCTCACCTTCTTGGAACATCTACAGTCTGCATTTAAAGTGGTTCAATCCCGTCTCTTTAACCATAAACTGGTTTTAAATGCATAAAAATCTAAATTCTTGCTGTTTACCAAAAGATGTAACATCAGATGTGAGGCTGACTATCTGAAACAGAGAGCGTCAGTTCCTTTAAGTATCTGGGGATTATTATAGAGCAAAACTTGACATTTAAACCACATGTGGAACATCTGGTTTCTAAACTGAAACCAAAGCTGGGCTTCGTTTTTAGAAATAAATCTTGCTTCTCTCGCCAAGTGCAAAAGTACTTTATCCAAGCAACATTTCTACCGCTGTTGGACTGTGGTGGTTTACTTTTCAGGAACACAACCGATCAGTGCCTTAAAGAGTTGGACACAGTTTACCGCTGAGCTCTCTGCTTTATTACTGGTTGTGGAAATTGGGTTCATCTCTGTGTCTAATGCAACAGCTGAATGTCGGTCATTGGTTGACTTTCATTCATTAATGCGTTCTTGTTCTGCTACACAGGCATCTTTGTGAACTTCTGGTGAAAAATCAGACTGTTTGTGCTCTTTGTTCACAGAGTTCTTTTCTGATGCCGGTTCCAAGAGTAAAAACTGAACTTGGACATAAATATTCTGCCCCAACATCCTGGAACAATTGCCAAAAAGACAAGTCTTTGTTAAGAGACTGTGAAATGCAGTGTTTTACTGAATGTAAATGTTTTGTCTGATTTGCAATTTGTGGATGCTGAGTGTTGTTTGTATATAAAACCATTTTATTTGATTGTTGTTTCTGCCGTCTCGGCCAGATCTCTCTTGTAAAAGAGTTTTTTAATCTCAATGAGACTTTTACCTGGATAAATAAAGGATATATATATTTAAAGTAAATGGAAATCTACTGCATTTTTGATTTTAGCGTCACGATTTCGACCAAATTTCTCATTAAAACTGTGCTCCAAGTATTTAAAAAATAAGATTTGGGAACTGAAAAATTGGTTCTGACTGGGAAAAACAAATCAGAAGGAGACGAACTGCGACAACATCTGTAACTGGCTCATGCAGCTCAGTTGGACTGGAGTAAACACCTGGAATAAGATAAGATGGACATTAAAACCCCGAACAGGTGACGTTATAATTCTAATGCAGTGTTCTGTCCGGAAACCTTTTGTTCGGCATTCAGAACCAATCACCCCATAAAGCACCAGCATATGATTTGGGCCATGAATTTAGCTCTGATATGTGCCACTGGGATACATGAATACTTTCCCAATTGTTGAAACACATTAGCTCTGGTTGGACGTCATTAAGCGCCACATGAGTCTTTGTCATGGTGCCCGTTGCTAGCTATACTCCCACAATGCTCTCTGCTAGCTAGTTTGTCCTTAAAACAACCGAACCACAGTAGAAGTATAGAGGCTATCAGCTGATTCATAAGGATTAACCTTGGATTATTTTTAACAGATTAAGCTAGTTTTTAGCTGGTAGGTAGGCGATCAAAGTGAAGCTCCACGTATTGGAACAAGTCAGCAGCTCCATCATGAACCAGCGACCCATGGACCACCTCAAACAATTCACAGTCAAGGCTTTCGTAGTCCAATGCAAGACCTGGGTTGTCCACCGAAGGGACATCTGCAAACTCGAGCGATTCCATCAAATGAAACTTCATCAAATCCTTCAGATCAAATCGAACAATGAAGTTCTCCTCTGTGCAAAGACGGAGAGCCTAGAAACCAACTTCAGTGGTTCGGACACCTTTCCTGAATGCCAGACACCCGCCTACCCAAACAAATCCTCTTCCCGGAGCTCGGAGCCCCACGTCGGCGACTCAAGGAGCTGCTCAAAAACACCTTTGCTGAGGATTGAAATCCATCCTGTTAATTGGGAGACAGAAGCTGCAGGAGAACCAATCCAGAAGGCAAAAAGAAGAGACAAAGAGAGCGCAAAGAAAAGCCAGAGCTCTCCATCCCCTGAACCCCCCATCCTATCCTACCCTACCATGCTGTGGCTGTGGACGTCTCTTCAGATCCAACATAGGACCCCA
Source organism: Dascyllus trimaculatus (assembly GCA_024666655.1). NCBI lineage: Eukaryota > Metazoa > Chordata > Actinopteri > Pomacentridae > Dascyllus > Dascyllus trimaculatus. Next base: position 1,775,088 of record CM045464.1, on the reverse strand, counting down.
ATGCTCTGCAACGAGTTCCGAATCTATCACTAACAATCTGTGCAGTAATAGCACTCAATCAGTATTTTCTATTAATCAAAAAACCCGTGCAATACCACTGATATGTGCAATAATGAACTCATCCTTATGTATATGTTGGTCCATTTTTCTTACATACTTCATTCCTTAAATGTTTGCACTATCGTTGCTGCCGTAACACTGCAAATCCCCCCACTGTGGGATTAATAAATGGCTATCTTATCTTATCATTCTACCAGCATTCACCAACATTTAAGTGTCGCATTATTTAGCCGCCAATTTATTTTAGGTTTCAGAGGCCGAAATAAACAGCAGCCCCTCGGCTAACGGCACATCTCTGCAGCTGAAAGCCACGAATGCATCAACAGCGGTTCATTGTGTCACAGGACATTAGCCTCAGCGGAGGAAGAAATCTACCTTGTCAGGCTGTTTGCATATATTTACTGAACAGACAAACCAACACATAATGTAACCTGCCCATTAACATGTTCCACCGGCCAGTTAAATGGGCCCATAAATTGGAACCGTCCACACATGCTGGGAGATCTGGCAAAAAGTTGTAAACCATCTCCTGTTCATTATCTTCCTCCCCCACATGTGAGAATCTCTGTCTGGATCTTTGTTTTCATTCTGAGTCAGTGTTTTGTGTTGCTTTTACTGTCTTTGTGTTTTCGCAGCTCGTCTCTCTCCATCTGCCATCGCCTGCTTCTCTGTGTTTCAGCCATATGTTTTCTGTACATTTACTTTCCATCGTCATCTCTTCTGTGTCAGCAGTTTCTCTCCCTCATTTTCCTCAAATTGCCTGAAACAAGATTCTCAGGAAGCCAACTGAGGTCAGCTCGACGATCTAAACATGCAGCTCAGATGTTGTCGCAGTCATATGGTATGAAAGAGAAGAACAATACCGCTTAAATGTCAAATGATTCAACATCGTTTCAGCTTATACATACTATACTTAAAATATACTATGCTAAAAATACCATAACACTTGTGGAGGAACTTTCACGTGATGTTCTTCGGATGGTTCTCCTGCTGGAGTATTCCCCTTCTTCCAGCTTCTGTAGACCGGGACTCATCTGGTTCCTCCTCAGACCTTCATGGAGCATCTCTAAACGTCATCAACACCTTTATCTACCATCACACTCCACCTCCGTGCTTCACTGTCAGGACTATGATCCACTGTGGTGGTCCTGGTCAGGTTCTGGACTCCATCTGAGCCCAACTCATTGATCTTCATGTGACCAAACAATGTTCTCCAGCATCCATCAGGCTTCTCTTCATCTTCTTTAGCTCCATGTGGAAGTTTAGTTGTGAGCAGCAGCCAGGTTTAGTTGTGGTCCTCCGTCCATAGAGGTTGATGTTCTCCAGGCTCCTCCACACTGTCTGAGCTCCACACTAACTCTGGTCTCCATTGATCAGCCCTGGTCCAAGTGTGAAGCAGCTGCCGTCTGTTGTCCACAGCTAGATAGTGAAAGTAGTTCCCTGTCTGTGGAGTCATTGTAGGAGCTCTGATCAGTGCTACTATGGCTCCTTCTAGACCTCCTGGTTCCTGCTGACACTGGGCTTCACTGGTTCTTAGTGGATCACTGGTCTTCCTGGATCCTTTTCCATCTTTGTCCAGTCTCACAGTCACATTGTTCACTTCCTCTGTTCACTTCTTCTCCATGTGGAGCCATGATGCAGACATAGATAGACCCAGTCCACAGGTCCAGACCTGGTCCATAGATAGACCCAGTCCATAGGGTTAAATTGAGAAAGTTCTTCTGTTCACAGCTCATTTTAGAGCCGTGTTCATCACTGTGGTTGCTTTGAGTTTCTACTTTGGGGCCTGAACTTCCATGTTGTCTTTCTAAAATATTTGCTTTTGATTGCTCATGAGAGGAAATCCTCAACTTATCTGAAGAAATAATGAAACCATTGAGAGGTGACAGAGTTTAGAATCATTTGGAGGTTTGCTCTTGTTGTAAACTATATCTTTAGCTCTTTTTTGTGTCCAAACAAGTTGCAGGAAATAAGACAGCAGTCCTTCGTTTAAACTGGACCTCTTTCACCTCAAACTCTGATCGGACTGCAGTTAAAAGTTTTTTTTGTTGTTTCTCTTGATTCTCGAGTCCCCTGGAAGTCATTTTCTTTCATCGAACAGTCTTGTCAAAGAGCTTCGGAGATGCAGAAACAGATAAAAACACGATTAATAAAAACAAGCGATGGAGCAGCTATCACCAGCTCAGGGAAAAGCACTTTTAATTCCTCTTATACTTTAATTGGATTGCTTTGGGCAATTTCCTGAAAAATCTAGTGTTTTACATTATTTATATGGGGAATGTTGGCAAAGCACACATTTTCTCTCAGAAAAACGAGAAGCTCTTTAAAGAGCTTTATCACACATGATAGCTCATTTTATTAATATATGTGGGGTAATTTACTCATTAGCATTTTTACTCTTGGAAGTGTTGCTGTTCTGAGAGATTCACTGGTGCTTTGAAGAATCAATTTGTTTTAGTGATGCATGAAAACCGTTCTGTCACATTTAGTAATGGAAGTTAAATCCCAGATTACAGGTTAGTTCACTGACAAAACACATATTTAGGATATATATTGCTGATGAGGTTTGTCTGTGGAAGCTGCAGAGTGATCTACAGATCAGCAAACTGGTCCATTTCTCACATCATATCTAATTTGTGTTGCCTCAGGCTACAAGCAATGTCATCACTTCAGTCTGAGGTCATTATTAGTCTGGGAGGTTTGGAGGCGTTTAAATCAGAAGGATCAGTTCACAACACCAACAAACACTCTTCTGCATACCTGAGTGGCATCCAGCTATGCAAATAACTTAATAACATTTTTATATTTCCATTTCCTGTTTCATTGGTGGTGTTTTTATGTCCAAACATTGGCACGAAATCCTGAAATTTCTGCTTTAATCTCAAAAACAACTCCGGTAGCCACAGGTGGATTTAGTTTGTGATGTTCACGACAAAATACTTCAGCGCATCAGCACCACGTTTTGTGGCTCTGACCCTGAAAACTCATCTGTTTCATGATGGGACGAGGTTATAGTCGACGTTTGATGGTCAGCTTGGATTAATATGAGTTAAAGCTATGAGACCTGCAAACCTTCCTAAAATAAAGCTCCGCTGTCAGTTGGAAACTTGTCTTGACCCATCCATCCACCCCAAACTCCTCCTGAACTTCACCACTTTAAAGCAACGCAACCCAACTTCTACCTTTGCTGCTGACATACTTGCTGTTCTATGTGAGGTGTGTAAGTTCTCAGGAGGTCTTTGTCAATTGTAAAAAACACTGATGCTGGATTTTGTCTTGGGAAGATAGTCTCAAAGCTGAGAACTTGGTGACAATTAGAAGGTAAAAAACAAACAAAAAAAACTCTACAGGGAAGGACATGAAACATGTAGTGCTCATGGACCAATCATGGAGAGTTTTACTGCATCACTACGCTGCTTCTACCATAGTCAATGAATCTGGCTGCACCAGGCAAGAGAAAGCTGCAAACATCGTGGTTGTGGTTATGGTGGTGGTTGTGACGGTGATGGTTGTGATGGTGGTGGTGGTGGTGTGGTGATGGTTGTGGTGTTTGCTTTGTCGGTGATTGTGGTTTGGTTGTAGCTGTGGTGATGGTTGTGGTGTGGTGGTGGTTGTGGTGGTAGTGATGGTTGTGGCTGTGGTGATGGTTGTTGTGTTTGTTGTTGTGGTGGTAGTTGTTGTGGCGATGGTGGTGATGGTTGTGGTGGTAATGGTTGTGGTAGTGGTGGTTGTGACTGTGGTGTTGGTGGTTGTTGTAGTAGTGATGGTGGTGGTGGTGGTAGTAGTGGTTTTTTGCTGTGGTGGTTGTGGTTGTGGTAGTGATGGTTGTGTTGTGGTGGTGATGGCTATTGTTGTGGTGGTGGTTGTGGCAATGGTGGTGGTGGTTGTGGTGGTGATGGTTGTTGTGTTTGTTGTTGTGGTGATGGTTGTTGTGTTTGTTGTTGTGGTGATGGTGGTTGTGGTGGTGATGGTTGTGGTGATGGTGGTTGTGGTGGTGGTTGTGGTGGTGGTTGTGGTGGTGATGGTTGTGGTAGTGGTGGTTGTTGTGTTTGTTGTTGTGGTGGTGATAGTTGCGGTAGTGGTGGTTGTTGTGTTTGTTGTTGTGGTGATGGTTGTTGTGTTTGTTGTTGTGGTGGTGATGGTTGCGGTAGTGGTGGTTGTTGTGTTTGTTGTTGTGGTGATGGTTGTTGTGTTTGTTGTTGTGGTGGTGATGGTTGTGGTGATGGTGGTTGTGGTGGTGGTTGTGGTGGTGGTTGTGGTGGTGATGGTTGTGGTAGTGGTGGTTGTTGTGTTTGTTGTTGTGGTGATGGTTGTTGTGTTTGTTGTTGTGGTGGTGATGGTTGTGGTGATGGTGGTTGTGGTGGTGGTTGTGGTGGTGGTTGTGGTGGTGATGGTTGTGGTTGTGGTGGTTGTTGTGTTTGTTGTTGTGGTGGTGATGGTTGCGGTAGTGGTGGTTGTTGTGTTTGTTGTTGTGGTGGTGATGGTTGTGGTAGTGGTGGTTGTTGTGTTTGTTGTTGTGGTGATGGTTGTTGTGTTTGTTGTTGTGGTGATGGTTGTTGTGTTTGTTGTTGTGGTGATGGTTGTTGTGTTTGTTGTTGTGGTGGTGATGGTTGCGGTAGTGGTGGTTGTTGTGTTTGTTGTTGTGGTGATGCTGGTTGTGGTGGTGGTGTTGGTTGTTGCATTGATAGTGGCAGTGTGGTGGTAGTTGTTGTGGCGATGGTGGTGATGGTTGTGGTGGTGGTTGTGGTGTTGGTGGTTGTTGTAGTGGTGGTGGTTTTTTGCTGTGATGGTTGTGGTGGTGGTTGTTGTTGTGGTGCTGGTTGTTGTGGTGTGGTGGTGGGGGTGATGGTTGTGTTGGTGGTGATGGTTGTGTTGGTGGTGATGGTTGTGGTGTGGTGGTTGTGGTTGTTAAAGTAGTGATGATGGTGGTAGTGGTTTTTTACTGTGGAGGTTGTGATGGTTGTGGTGAGGGAGATGTTGCTTTTGGTGATGGTAGTAATGTTGGTTGTCGTGGTCGTTGTGATGGTTGTTGTTTTTGTGTGTCATTGAAAAACTTGCAAAAAATAAGTAGTTTCCTCAGACCGGATTCTGTAAAAAAATAAAATTCCAGAGCTCCTGTGATCAACCATGAAGCTACGACTGACTCAGCCTGTTGGTCACCAACAGTCATGTGACAGAAATGCGGTGAACCTTCTGCTGAAGTGCAGCCAGGAAACAAATTAAAACGCGGTCATTAAAACATCCAAACCACACAGGTTCCAAAGAGAGAGACTGATGGCAAGAATTATGCAGAAAACATTCCTGTTTAGGTTCCACGTCCACGGAGTTCATTATGTTGATGTATGAGTCTACAGGTGTGTGCATTCATATGGGCACATGTGTGATCTCCCATTAACGGCGTTTTTATTGATGGAGCCTCCAGCCATGCGGAACTCTGTTAGCTCACAGTGCCATTGGCTTCAGGGGCGCCATGGCAACACGGTAAGTAGGATAAACGAGGCCGACGCTACCTGCCACCGCGCAGCAGGAGGCCAAGGAGAGGAGAGGGAAGGGCGGCGACGGTAAACCAGGAGTGATGCCGGGCTGGAGGAAGACGGATGGAGATCAGGCAGGAGAAGTGTAATGAAGACGTCGCGGTGATACATCTCGATAATGCCGTAATGACCTCTCCGGGGAAATTAAAAGTTATGGTATAATTATTTATATGTGACATTTGTGTCAGTGGTGCGAGTGCATGTCATCAGCTCAGCCGCTGTCATTAAAACACACCGACTCCCTTCACGCCAAACATTACTGGGTGTTGTATTCAGATTATACCTAAATGAGCTGCCCTCCGCTTCAACTCTGCCTCCCGCTGAAACTCTGCTGATTTCCCTTTTCCAAATATGTTTCGGTTCAAACATATTTTCCTCCTGGATTACATTCAGCGGTGACATTTCTCCCATCTGCGGAGTGTGATACAGCGCCGAGGAGGTGGAAGCAGCGGGCCGGACTGGACGCTAAACGGCTTTTTAATGCGCTGCAACATCTGAAGGCTGAATCCTGCTTCAGCCTCTGAAACCCAGAAGCCACCGGTGTTTGTCAAAGTCACGCTGATTTAAACAAATAAAGAAAACCACTGAAATTACACCATTCATCAGACAGAAGCCCTGAAACCAGAAGGAACTGTCAGAGTTTAAACTTGGCTACGTCAGAGACATCAGGTCTGTTGCATCAGTGGTCTTTTATTCAGGTTTTATTTCCCTTCAACTGTCTTTTATTCGGTTTTTTACCTCTTTAACATCGTGTTGTTTTGTTGTTTTTATGAACCATGCAGCGTTTTTGTCCGTCTTTAAAATTCTGATTATGTTAGGACTTGAAAGTTTTTTGTTGCCCCGAGAAACACTTTGTAAGTTGGACAAGGAAGTGTGCTGTTGTTGTTGTTGATGTTGTCGTTCTTATTGTTGTCACTGGTGTTCTTATTGTCAATATTGTTGTTGTTATTGTTGTTGCTGACATTTTTGTAAATGTTCTTTTTTGTTGATATTGTTGTTGATGTTGTCATTATTGTTGTTGTTTTTGTTGTTGATAGTGGTGTCATTTTTGTTGTTGCTGTTGTTGTTATTGTTGTTGATAGTGTTGTTATTGTTGATATTGTTGTTGATAGTGTTATTATTGATATTGTTACTTATTATTGTTGAGGTTTTTAATATTGTTGCTGCTATTGCTGACATTGTTGTTGACATTGTTGTCGTTGTATCTGTTGTTTAAGTTGTTGCTGTTATTGTGTACATAATTGTTGATGTTGTTGACATTGTTGTTGATGTCATTATTGTTGTTTTTGTTGTTGATATTGTGGATGTTGTTGATGTTTTGTTGTTGTTTTTATTGTTGTTGTTATTGTTGTTAATGTTCTTTTTATTGTTGCTATCGTCGTTGATATTGTTGTCATTATTATTGTTGTTACTATTGTTGATATTGTTGACATTATTGATGTCATTGTTGTTGTTTTTATTGTTGATGTTGATATTGTTGTTGCTATTGTTATTGTTGACATTGTTAATATTCTTTTTATTGTTGATGTTGTTGTTGATATTGTTGTCATTATTGTAGTTGTTGCTTTTGTTATTGTTGATATTGTTGTTGATATTGTTATTATTGACATTGTTGTGGTCTTTAATGTTGTTGGTGCTATTGTTGACATTGTTGTTGTTTTTGTTGTTGTTGATATTGTTGACACTGTTGTTGATGTCATTGTTGTTTTTATTGTTGATGTTGTTATTGTTGTTGCTATTGTTATTGTTGACATTGTTGTTGTTCTATTTATTGTTGATGTTGTTGATATTGTTAATGTTCTTTTTGTTGATATTGTTGTTGATGTTGTTATCATTATTGTAATATTGTTGATATTGCTGTTCATATTGTTGTCGTTATTGTAGTTGTTGTTGTCATTATTGTTGCTGTTATTGTTACTGTAATAACCAAATCTAAGATATCTCTCAATGATCAATGTCTTAATGTCAATACTGACTTTAAAACTATGGTTATCATCATATCCACTCTTCACACTGTTTATAATGTTAATTCTTTACATATCCTGCATATATATCATTGCATTAATACTGTTTACACTGTTCAGGTAGTTTATTCTATACATACTATTTATACTGTTTATACCACTTTTATCAGATTATCTGTCTATTGTATCCACAGCTATACATTTCTATATTTAGTGTGTTTATAGCACTCTGTTCACTCTGTTTATGCTGTAACATGCTGAATACAGTGCATTTTACTGCTGTTTTTGCACCTCTGGTTAGATGCTGAACTGCATTTTTCTGTTTTGGAACTCTGTACAATGGCAAACAAGCTTTATTTACATTATTTTTTATCCTGTAGCCGCCCCCAATCAATCGAGAAGGATTCATTCTTTACAGATTGCAATAGTTATTTAAGTCATGAGGTGAAATACTGTATTTTATTAACCCTGCAATGTATAAAATGTCTTTTTTCCCCTATATTGTGCAGCCCTAGAGCCCGAATGCTTCCATAGGTGAGTGCTGCTGCTGCAGGTAAACGGAGGGTCGTGTCAGTCAGCTATAACAGGACGTCACATCAGGAGCAGGAGGCATAATAGACTGCAGCTCAGCAAACACTCTGACGTTAAGCAGATGTCAAAGGGACGAGCTGTTCCAACACCAGAGCCTCCGCAAATATAGCACCAGGGTGAAAGCTGAGACTGCAGCCGAGCGGATTCCTTAATGATATCAGCGGCCGCATATCGCTCCAAGCCAGCCTCGGCCCGGACGTGTTGTTTGAGCCGCTCTGATGTTCGGGACGACATTAAGATTGATGTCGAAGCCGCGCTTGTTTGTCGTCCTGATGTTTTCTGAGGGAAAGCACCTGTCAGTCTGCATAAACACGGGAAAAACAAAGCCTCGGTGCGTTTAGGAAGCAGACTTTAAATGATGTTCTGACAGACTTCATTCAGCCTTGTGTTGCTCCGGCTTTATCTTTAAAATTTCCCTAAAGGGTTTTGATGGAGTCAAGTCAGGACGCAGACTGTCCAGGTCACAGCTGGACAATTTCTAGTCGTTTATGGACAAATTAAATCTAGTTCTGCTTATATTTCAAGTAGTTCCGGCCTGATTTCGAGTCGATTTTGACACATTTTGAGTCATTCTGGACGAGTCTCATCATTTTGGATTTACTTTGAGTCAGTTTGGACGAGTTTTGAATCGTTGCCGATGAGATTGACCAGCTATTTTGGAAAAACGTTGCTTCATTTAAGACAACTTTGAATAATTTTGGAAGAATTTGAAGTAATTTTTGACAAACATTGAGTTATTGTAGATTTTTTCTAGTCATTAAGGACAAATTTGACTCATATTTGACAAGTTATGCCTCATTTTAGACATGTTTTGAGGAATTTTAGAACATTTCCAGTCATTTCAACAGTCTGGTTTTCTCTTTGTTCTTGTGTAGAAACTCTCATGTGTTTTGTTCTCTGGATGGTTCCCTATGCAGCCCCCACCTCCATGCTTCACTGTCAGGATTATGCATTTACTGTGGTGGTCCTGGTCAAGAGAGACACTAAACAACCACGAAAAGATAAAGTCACCACAGCAAGACAAAAACTGACCACAGATATTCCACAAAGAAACACAAAACAAGCACAACACTCAAAATGCCTCTGCGCCTCATAATCAGGACCATGCATCCACTGTAGTAAACGTCCTGGCCAGAAAAGACACAAACCAAGCACAAAGAGAGACACTCCACCTCCGTGCTTCACTGTCAGGACTATGATCCACTGTGGTGGTCCTGGTCAGGTTCTGGACTCCATCTGAGCCCAACTCATTGATCTTCATGTGACCAAACAATGTTCTGCAGCATCCATCAGGCTTCTCTTCATCTTCTTTAGCAAACATTTTCGTATTACGACCACTGCAGCTCTGATTAGTGGTACTACGGCCCCTTTAGACCTCCTGACTACTGCTGACACTGGGCTTCTCTGGTTTCTAGTGGATCTTCCTGGATCCTTTTCCATCTTTGTCCAGTCTCACAGTCACATTTTTCACTTCCTCTGTTCAGTTCTTTTCCATTAGGAGCCATGATGCAGACATAGACACAAGTTTTGTGCTAAAGCATAAGCTAGGTTATTATTCCTCCTCCTGTGGACTTTCTGCTCTCTGGGACTTATTGTGCCACATATCTTCTCTGTTTTTACATCAAAAACATCCTGCTTCATCCAACTCCAGACATCAGCCCCACATCATCTCATTCCCACCTCCGTGCTTCACTGTCAGGAATATGCATCCACTGTGGTGGTCCTGGTCAGGAGAGGCACAAAACAACCACAAAGAGGCACAAAACGACCACAAACACACAACAAAGGGCCATGAGGACCCACAAAACATCTCCGTGCTTCACTGTCAGGACTTTTGCATCCACTGTGGTCATCCTGGTCAGGTTGGTTGGATCTTTTTCCATCTTTGTCCAGTCTCACAGTCACATTGTTCACTTCCTCTGTTCAGCTCTTTTCCATGTGGAGCCATGATGCAGACATAGATAGACCCAGTCCACAGCTCATTTAGAACCATGTTTATCTGGAAATCACAGCTGGATTCACTTTGAGTTTCTACTTTGGGGCCTGAATATTAAATATAGTCTTTATAAAATATCTGTTTTTGATTGACTGGACTTGTGCGTTCTCTCTTCTGTTGTATGATCAGTCTGTCTAAATTATTATCCATCCATCTGTTCATGACTCAGCTCAAGAAAAACAACACTGCTGTGGACCTTCGCCACAATGTCTACTGTCAAACGGTTCCACGGGTCTTGATACTGATCTTGGATACTGAGCCAACTTCATTACCCATCAGCCCTCTCTGCCTCCCTGGGCTGGTTATCGGACATCAGTGCAACTCTCTGCAAAGGCATCCTTCACCTTGGCAGCCTCCTTACGGTGAGCAGGTAACGGATACAGAGGCAGGTGAACGCGCTGCGAGTCGCTTCATATTGGTTTCACACACACACCTCAGAGTCTGTTAACGCTGCAGACAAAGGAGATGCCGATCGATCGCTGGCAAGGCCAGACATGAGAAAAGCACCACAGTCAGGAAACAGTGCCGCACACACTCACCGGCGGCCGAGCTAAACGCTGATGGAGGCAGCAGGATGAAGGTGAACGCTCTGTGATTAGAAAGCCTGATGATAGAGGAAACGTTGGGAGACATTCTGCTGGCAGTTAGCGGCTCGCGGGCCGGGAGGTTCATTTATCAAACACTCTTACCAGGGTCTCTGTCAGGATTCTCAGGGTCTGCAATAAAACTTGGTGTTATGGAGCCAAGAGTGAGGTTGCCAGATTGGCAGCGCGTAGGTTTCCAAGTCCGCCAACACAGAAAACAGTTGCCACCCAGCTCCACTCTCATCTATCTCATAATAATCTGTATGAACAGTTCCAGTCTGGTTTTCGCCCCCTCCATAGCACAGAAACAGCACTCATAAAAATCACCAACGACCTCCTAATGGCAGCTGATTCTGGCCTCCTCACCATTCTCATCCTCCTTGACCTGAGTGCGGCCTTTGATACCATCTGTCACACCACCCTCCTGAACAGACTATCTTCCATTGGCATTACTCACACTCCATTTGACTGGTTCACATCCTACCTCTCCGGCCGCACTCAGTTCATTCAACTCAAGTCTTTCAGATCCAACCCTACCTCCGTCACTACAGGTGTGCCCCAGGGCTCTGTCCTGGGGCCCCTGCTCTTCATCATCTACCTCCTTCCCCTTGGCAATATCTTCCGTAAATATAACATCCATTTCCACTGCTACGCGGATGACACCCAGCTCTACCTAACAACTAAACCCTCTTCCACTCTCCCACCCCCCTCCCTCACTGACTGCATTACAGACATTAAAACCTGGTTCAGTTCAAATTTTCTACAACTAAACAGTGATAAAACCGAGGTTCTCCTCATTGGCACCAAATCAACACTCTCCAAAACCCACAGTTTTTCTATTCAAATTGACAACTCCTCGGTCTCCCCCTCCCCACAGGTTAAGAGCTTGGGTGTCATCCTCGATAGCACTCTATCATTCAAATCCCATATCAATAATGTTACCCGGTCTGCTTACTTTCATCTACGTAACATTAACCGCCTCCGCCCTTCCCTCACCCCGCACGCCACTGCCATCCTTGTCCATAGCCTTGTCACATCACGTCTGGACTATTGCAATTCACTTCTATTCGGTCTCCCTCACAAGTCACTCCATAAACTCCAACTGGTTCAGAACTCAGCTGCCCGTATCATCTCCAGAACGCCGTCCATCCACCATATCACACCTGTTCTTCAGCAGCTCCACTGGCTCCCTATCAAATTCCGCATTGACTTTAAGATCCTGCTGGCAACATTCAAAGCCATTCATAACCTCGCCCCTCCTTATCTGTCTGACCTCCTCCATGTCCATATTCCCTCTCGCTCTCTCAGATCCTCCTCTTCCATCAACTTGTCCGTCCCCTCCGCCCGTCTCACCACCATGGGGAGCAGAGCATTCAGCCGCTCTGCTCCCCGGCTCTGGAACTCCTTACCACCTGACCTCAGAAATATTGACTCATTTACTCTCTTTAAATCCACACTCAAAACCCACCTATTCAGAACTGCCTATCCCACCTGAGGTCAACTGCACCGTCTGTTTTCACCTGCACCGTCTGATTTTACTGCCTGATTTTATCATTATTCATTGCCTTTGTATTTTATTGTGTTTTATTGCTGTTTGACATGTATATTTTTTTGTGTTGTAAAGTGTCCTTGAGTGTCCTGAAAGGCGCTTTTGACAAATAAAATGTATTATTATTATTATTATTAAACTGACACAGAGCTCGGATCAAAAACACCGAGCGGATGCTTGCTCTGGCAGAGAGAGGCCAGCAGGTAGGAAGGAAGTCGCAGCTTCTCTACCTGCAGGGGCGGCTCTCAGTTATTTACATCGTACCTCTCTGAGCTGTTGGATGTGGCTCCGAAACTATAAACTCCGTTCCTCCAGGGGGATGTAGGCAAACAGAAAATGTCCTTACAGAGAGATAAACACACATGGATGTTGTTTCTACTATATTTACACGAACCGTCATGTCAGGAACAGAGAATTCCTGTTTGCTCAAAACCAAAAGGTCAAGAGATGAAATCAAGTATTTCCAGACGATTTTACTTCATCATGTGGAATTCAATCTGGGACAAACGAACACAAGAGATGCACGTTTTGAACACTATTAATAACCGACAGTCGGCCACGTTAACAAGACCTGGTTAACCGTTAATCTATTATTTAAACCTTGAAGTACAGACGAAGCAGATGCCAGGTTACCTAAGAAATAAATTTAACTGTAAACAAATGAGCTCCAGGTTTTCACAGTGGGTTTTTAACGGGGACAAGTTTGACATGTAAATTATCACCTTTTCTCTGCGAGTTTCTTTGTTTTTAATCCGTAATTTAACAAAACTTCAAGTATCTTTCTCACTTTTGTCGCTTTCATCCACCTGAATTTACACTTCGTCCATTTAAAGAGGTAACTGAATTTCCGCAAAAGTGCAAAAGCTTAATTTTACTTCAGCGTCGTGCATCTGGCTTCCACCTTTCTTTGAATTCTTTTCTGCCGCGACTCAGCTGTTGTCCTCTTCCGGTATTATAAGAAAATAAATAAAAGATGGTTTAGTTTAACAGCAAAATCATGTTTTACCTTTTAACTCTGAGCAAAGCAAACAGCTTGTAAAAACTGCAAATTTCAAGTCGATTTGACCTAAAATTAAATTATCTCAATGTTAATTTGAGAGGAATCAAGTTAGTTAATGCGCATCTAACTGAATATTAACTTAATTTACCTGAACTTATCAAACACTTTAAGGTGCATTTTTCACTTTAGTACCTTTTATTCGGGGTATATTTTACACTTTATGGTGCATTTTGTCTATTTTTCTTGCTTTTTAACCTTTCTTTACCGGATATTTCTGCTTATTTATTTGTATTTCTTTTAAAATATATATATATGAATAATAAAATAAATATAAGGTCGCTACTGTGTGGAACCTAACCCCACCATAGATGAGGGACCACTGCAGACCATGCAGTTATTTTTCTACTTATGTACAACCTGTGCAATGCTAACACTTCTCTCAGTATTTCTATTCATCAAACATCCATGCAAAACCACAGATACGTGCAATACTCTCATTTCTAGAACTAGTAATGTATATTTTGTTTTATTTTTATTTTTGCATGACATCTTTGCTGCTGTACCGCTGATCTTATCTTATATCCTAACAGCAGAGCTTCCTCTTGAGGATCAGGACAGTATTTACTGTATATTTAATTCTAAAGAACTCATTTTTACAGTTCTTTTTTCCCAGTTTGCAGCAGAGCTCCTGCATTCAGCCCCACAGAGTGATGGAATCATCCCTGCACTCACTCCTCTTCCTTTGAAACGAAGCTCAGAGCTGCAGTTTTGTGCTCTTGCAGGTGAAAGAAGCCTCCAACGTTGCTCAAGTCTCCAGCCTCCTCCGGGGCTTTAACACCGAGCAGAGCCGGAGAGAGAAGACATGAAGGGAGTGAATGGAATCAGGTGGCCGACTGCTGCTCGGCTGCACTCTGGACGTCGCACCGGCTTGTTTTTTCACTTCTTTCCCAACGTCGCTGAGAGTGACAGCAGAGGAGAGCGGAGATGACAAGCGAGGTCACGAGCCGAGTTCCTGCCTTTTTTACTCGCCGAGTGTTTTCTGAGGCTGGTGAGCAGCCAGGACGCCTGCAGGTAGGTAAACAGATCAGTGTGGTTTGCTGAAGGAACACGGTTTGTACTGGAGTCGTCCGGGGTTACAGCGGATTCACCGGGAGACAGACGAAAACATCAGAGCCTTCCACACCGCCTCCCTCAACACGCTCACCTGTCAGCTCCCTGCTCGCTGCCTCTGCTGCACGGAAACGCCGACATGTTCACTTTCTGTGATCCCAACCTGAAACTGTTGCTCGGAGCAGCTCAAAGCGGAGCCTCACTTCATCAGAATGTAAGCATTAACCCGGAAACAACCTCGGCGTGACCTTCAGTCTAAAAGGCTCCCCTCAGGACTCCACCACTAACCCAGCTGTCATCCCTTTGTCACTTTGTTTGCCGACACTGACCCTCAGTCTGTCAGCTGCTGTCACATGAAAGACACTCGAACACAACACGAAGAAATCCACTCAACAGATCGAGAAAAAATCAGAGAAGAAGTGAGTTTATGCGGCTTTAAATGCGTTGAAATAACAACTGGTTAATCCTCTCGTCCCAGTAGCTTTGAAAGGCATCTCTCCTTTTAATCATGACACCGTTTATCAGAAACAGACTCGATCATTTCATTTTCAACCTTCAGATCCTTAAACTGCTCATCTGTGAAATGGATTCTGAACCAAACCTGAGCTCAGAACAACAAAACTGCTTTATTCCGCATGTTTCAGTTTAAAAATTTGCCAAAAATAAATGGTTTGCTTCATCTGCTTTCTGTAAAAAACTAAAAAATCTGCATTTCTCTGCACAACCATGAAGCCATGCATCTGCAACCAACCGTCACATGATAAAAATTAACCGAGTTCACAGCTAAACTGGACTGAACTGCAGGCTGTGCTTCGGCAAATCACATAGAAGTAACATATTTTAAGTATGTAGAGTCTTTATTTTCCAGTACTTGTGTGAAAATGTTGGGCATGTTTTTGCAAAATTAATAATCGCAGAAATTCGAATGTACTTTTTCCAATTTTTCTCGCACGTTTGCTGTCATTTTGCATCTTGTCGTTAAAATTTCTTGTCCGTTTTGTCACCGTTTTCTTTGTTGTGTCTCTTTTTTGGAGTTTTTGCACGTGTCTGGGTTCATGTTGCGTCTATTTTGTGTTGTTTTATGCCTATTTCAGGTAATTTTGTGTCTCTTTCTGCTGTGTTGTTGCATCGTTTTTCTGATTTGTGTCATTCTAACTGTGTCACTCTGCACAGAACACTTTTCTGAGTTTCTCTCTCCTCCTAGAAAAAAAATCAAAGGATGCCCCAAATCTTTAAGATTCTTCCTCTGGTAACCATGAATGTCTTTACTAGATCCAACCCCAAAACATCTTGTAGACTTTTCTCGGTAAGTGAAAATGTTGCCACCATTTAATGAAGAACCAGTGGGTTTGGAATCACAGGGTGCCTCATGATACGATCCACGATACCGTGATAATCGATATACTACAAAACAATCCCATAACGATCCATCACCATATCTAGAACTTGGATATATTCATACCTTGGTTCCAGTGTGTAGCATTTTTCTAACCCTTCATTTTCCACCACACTGTACGGGTGGAGGTCCTTCAGATGAACCCAGTGATGGACGTTGTAATGCTGGCGGCCATCTTAGCTTTAAACGTCGTGCTAACGGCTGCAGGTTGACTTGAAACGTTGCTGCATCAGCCGCTTTCTGGGCCAGGAGTTCAGGATGGAGGCGTTGCAGGTGGGTTTGCATGTTGGTGGCGTTTCCTGTGTGCTTTACTTTGGCGAGGCACTTCCTGCATATGTCGTAGTCTTTGTCCAGCTTGCTTGTTCCCTCAAAGCCCAAATGGGTCCACTCTTTGGACTTAAACGTGGATGGGGCGTCTCTTACGGTAGCGTTGCTGTCCTCCATTATACCTGTACTAACTGTTGTTGGGTCGATTCATTTCCGCTCCAGTCTCCCTCATTCATGTGATAAACGCCACAGTGTGGAGACATTAAGTAGTGACGCTGGGGAAATGTTAATTGGAAATATTAATTAAAGTATGGATATTTGTCGCCAGCGTATCGATAGTCATGTTGCACGAGGAGGGACGATGATATGTTGCTGTATTGATATTTTGTCCAACCCCTAGTTAAGAAACAACACTGCTATTGTAGTTAAAACCTCCTGTATGACACCAACTATGTGCTTCTTTCTAACCCCATTTCTAACATTGTTAGTTCCGTTTTTAGTTAATTTTATTAATTGCATTCAGTTATTAACAATTTAATTTTAATTAGAGACATTTCTGATGCATCCTGCTCCAACAAACTTAAAGACATGGCTCAAAAAGACAAGCCCCTCTGCAGTTAAAAGTCTATTCTGCACACTCACAGTGCTTTAGAAGATCACATGGGTGATCTTCAGTTGAATTTACCGACATCTCTGAATGAAAGGACACATTAGAGCAGAGCAAGGTCAACATCCAACCTTCTAAAAAAAGGATTTTTTTAATTCTAGGCAGTTAGTTTCATTGTTTTTGTTATAAAATTCATGCAATAGCCGTGCAATAGGAGAATATCTGAAACTGATGTTGAGAAATCTGCCAAGAAACATTAAAAACTGTGATTAAGGAGACGTACCTGCACATGAATTATCCATGACTCTGCATAAATTACCAGTAAAGTCCGGCTTTCAGAGGGCTTTAACCGTGAAGACGTGCGGGCTGTGATCACATCTGAACAGAGCTCACTTTGAAAGCAGCAGGAAGACGTCAGGGTTGAGAGTTTAAAGCTGGAAAGTGACAGTCTGGGCCGCGGCCATCGCTGCTCATCTTCAGGTACAATCTCTCGGCTCAGTTCTGAAGCTGCTGACGTGCTGCAGACGTCGGAGGCGGTTGCCGGTCCGTTTGATCAGGACCTCGTCGCTGTCAGGACGACGCTCATTGTTCCGAAGCCTTAACTGGACCTGAAAGACTTTTGATCCTCTCGGCGTAAAATCCTCCAACCAAAGGCAACATGTTGGATTTCTCTGCTGTTGAAGAATCAGTGGAAAATTCTAACTACCAGTCGAACGTATTTCTGAATAAACTTGAAAACAGGCAGGAGTATTGATCTCTATGTGATAAATGACGTGTCGGAGGAATCATGGCTCAAACTAAATGCTAAATACAATATAAACTACCACAGAGCTGCCACTAATGACCAGTTAATCTGTTGACTTCCTTACAGATGAATCCATGAATCTAAATGATTCATTTGCCTCTAAAAAAGCAAAATGAGTATTTAATTTCTGTTTATTTAATTTAATTTCAGCATGTGATTGCATAAAGCAGCACAGAGTGAAATAGAAACAAAGCTTTACGTATTAATGTGCAAAACTGAAGAGTTTATTTCAGGAGCTGAGGTTCAGTCTGTTGCTTCCAGCTGTTTAGCACTATTTCCTAAAATGTGGTTTTGACCGCAGCTTGGTTTAACTCATGTGAGCTGGTTGGACGTCATTAAGCGTCACAGAAAGCTAGGTCATGGTGCCCGTTGCTAGCTAAACTCCCACAGTTCTCTCTGCTTCCAACATGAACTGTCTGTAGTCCAAAACGACACACAAAATGGCAAAAACGCGACAAATGAGAAACAAAATCATCAAAATGAGATGCAAAATGATGCAAACAAGATGAATAAGACATAAAATAACAAAAATGCGACACAATACGACAAAAAATAGATGCAAAACGACAAAAACTAGACATAAAATGACAAAACATTGATAAACAAGACACAAAATGACAAAAAAGGCAAATTTAGGCTAAAACAAGACACTCAAGGTCATAAACCTTCACATTAGTCTTTGTCATGGTGCCCGTTGCTAGCTAAACTCCCACAATGCTCTCTGCTAGCCTACATGAACTGCTTGTAGTCCAAAATGATGACAAAACAGCAAAATCGAGATGAATGAGAAACAAAATGACAAAAACTAGATGCAAAACGAAGCAAAAAAAGATGAACAAGACACAAAATGACAAAACCGAGACACAGAATTACAAAAACACAACAAAAATTACATGTGAAATTACAAAAACAAGACACAAAATGACAAAAATTAGATGTAAAATGACAAAAAACGAGACACAAAATGACAAAAACAGGCAAATTTAGGCTGAAGCAAGACACTCAGGGTCATTAACCACCACAGAAGTCTTTGTCATGGTGCCCATTGCTAGCTAAACCCCCACAATGCTCTCTGCTTGCCAACATGAACCGTTATCTGAGTGACTCCAATGAAGTCAAACAGTGAAGCAGCTGAACAACGAACCAAGACGCAACAAGATTCAAGCTTCAAAGCTGCTGCTGGAGTTTCCTGTTTAGAGTTTGCATCATCGCCTTGTTCCTGCAGTTTGTTCCTGCGGTTGCTCCACCGTGGTTTTCTGTCTCTTTGTGTTTCCTCTTCGATAAACTAGTAGCAGTTACAGCTGGTAGACTGACGGATGGATTTAATAGATTTTGCGCCACATGAGGACAAAAGAAAAAGCTGGAAAAGTGACGGTAAAGAGTCGTGTTTACACTTCTAGCTGACACAAAGCAGCATTGGCATTCGTTTTAAGTCATGTTTCCTGTCATGTTTACTCATTCTGTGTCTCCAAACACCGACTGATCAGCTGATAAACTCACATTTATGTCTCTAATATTATCATGTGAGCTTAAAACAACAGCCAATGAAGCAAAGTGCAGGAGAGAAATCTAACAAACCATCTATTGCTCATATAAAAATTAGGGATGCACGATGATGCCAATTTCAACCGATACCAATAATCGATAATTTTATATTTCTTGCAGCCGATAACCGATAATGTCAACCGATATTTCTTTACTTAATTAACTATAATTTAGGTACAAATCCACTTCCTATTATAATTCTGACCCATACAAACAAATAGACTCATTGAGTAGAGCATAAACTGCCAGTGAGATGTAGGGCTGGTCTGAATAGCAATACCTGTGCTCCGGGTCCAATAATCACCGAATGTTCATTTTGTGCCGCGGTATCGGCCGGGGGTAGTGGCAGCGACGGCGGGAGCAGGAGGGAGTGGGGGGTGACAACCGAGCGTGACACCGGAGTTGGTCCATGTACTACAACCATGGCGGCACGTTCTAGAGCCTCGGCGGCATACTACAAACTCGGCAACACTCGGCATCGTTCGGCGACACTCTGCGACGCTCGGTGGCACCTGGCCGGCGTACTACAGGCTTGGCAGTGCTCTGCAATGCTCGACTAGGCTTGGCAGCGTTCGGCAACAATCGGCGGCGCTCGGTGGCGCCCAGCCAGCATAGTAAGGGCTCGGCAATGTCCTGCAATGCTCAACTACACTCGGCAGCGTTCAGCGGCGTTCGGCGGCAGCGCACAATTATTCAAATGTCAAAATTATTAACCCAATACCACCACAACGAAAGAATATTCCCATATTCCAATATTCCGGAAACGTCTTCTTCAGACACGGTAAAGAAAGTCCACAGTGGTCAGTGCCGCCATGCTGCTGGTTTTTCTCTGCCGGCGCAGTCTGATGACATCACACACATGTGACAGTACCGTCAGGGAGGGGAGGGGTTGAGGAGCCAGACATGAGGACAAACCACAACACACAGACCAACGGCAAAAACCAAGATTCAGAGTCTTTATTATTATCGGCTCATTTTTTATTATCGGAATGACGTCATAATTACCAATATTGACCGATAATTATCAGATACCGATATTATCATCCATCCCTTGTAAAAATATTGATCATGTTGTCAAAGTTTAGCCTAATTTCCTCCAAGATTCATCTCCAGGTTATGAAACATTAATGTAAATTACTCAAAATAATCAGTTTGCATAGAAATCTGCAGCAATCCTTCAGAGAAACAGCTCTCAGACGATTCAATCTGACATCGTCTCCTGGTGTTTGTCGTGCTGAGGAAGATTCATGTCATCTGCCAACTCAATTACACCCAGAAGATCGACTTCAATTATTGTAGCGACACAATATGCTAACAGCTACGCACAGCAGATGCAGAACAGCACACTTACATGCATTCATACCTCTGACATACATGAGCAAACACACACGCCTCACACCAGGCTGCTGCTTCATAATCCCATTACTAACCCCAGGAGACGACCGCAATTATAAAACTCACACAGATGCAGGAACGTTTCCATTAATTCAGAGGACATTTCATTGACTTTCAATCATTTAGTGGAATCTTGATCTTCAAAACTTCAGGATTCACCTTTAAAATGTTGGATTTACCTGATCATAATTAGTTTTTTAAAACCCTAATCGGATGCATGACCCTATAAACACCTGTATGTCCTCACAGCATTAGTAATACCAGTGCACACACACACACACACAGATGCAGGAATGTTTGCATCACTTCAGAGGACATTTCTCTGACTTTCATTCATTTTGCAGGACTCCTTGGATTTACTTCATGAGAATTAGATTTTTGACCTTTAACAGGAAGCGACCCTATAAGCAGCCTAATGTCCTCACAACATTAGTAATACCAGCGTGCACACACAGATAGTTATGTTTGCATCACTTTAGAGGACCTTACATTCATTTGCAGGAATCTAAAGCATTAAAACTTCAAGATTCACCTTAAAATTTTGGATTTACTTCATGATAATTTGATTTTTGACCCCTAATAGGATGCAGGTCCCCATAAGGTGGCTCTATAAACACCTGTATGTCCTCACAACATTACCAATACCAGCACACACACACACAGATGTGGTTATGTTTGCATCACTTCACCTTTAAAATATGGTGATTTACATTTTAGGAGCAGAATTTTTGACCTCTAATAAGAAGCAGGTCCCCATAAAGTGACCCTTTCAGCAGCCTAATGTCCTCACAACGTTAGTAACACCAGGGCAAACACACAGATAGCAGGACATTTCATTGACTTTCATTAATTTGCAGGACTATTGAGCATTAAAACTTTAGGATTCACCTTAAAATGTTGGATTTACTTGATGGTAATATGATTTTTGACCCCTAGTAGGATGCAGGTCCCTATAGAGTGGCTCTATATACACATGTATGTCCTCACATCGTTTATAATACCAGTGTACACACACAGATAGTTATGTTTGCATCACTTTAGAGGACCTCACATTGATTTGCAGGAATCTAAAGCATTAAAACTTAAAGATTCACCTTAAAATGTTGGATTTACTTCATAATTATTTGGTTTTTTGACCCCTAGTAGGATGCAGGTCCCCATAAGGTGGCTCTATAAACACCTGTATGTCCTCACAACATTAGAAATACCAGTGCACACACACATATGTGGTTATGTTTGCATCACTTCACCTTTAAAATGTCCTGATCTGCATTTTGGATGAGTATTTTTGAAGCAGGTCCCATAAAGTGACCCTATAAGCAGCCTAATGTCCTCACAACGCTAGTAACACCACTGCTCACACACACACACACGCCGGAGGAAGCCCAGTTCCAGTCGAGGTTTTCTCCGCTGCCCACTCTGACTTCCATTATAAAGCTCATGCTAGCATGCTAACGCTCCCCCTGTTGGCCCCATTTCCATAAGCAGCGTGTAGCCGCGCCGCTAATAGTGTTAGCTCGTGTGTTTCAAGGCCACATCCTGAGCCGAGCGGCGGCGTCCGTCCACCTTCCAGGATAATAGTTTTAGGCGGTTTTATTCGGCCGCCGGCTTCCTGCTGAGGCTCTGATTCACTGTTTACCGTCTCAGTGAGGGTTTGTGTGTCTGCAGCCTCCTGAGGTGAACAACAGCAACCGCTAACAGTCCAGTGCAATCATCATTTGTACTGACTCCAGACCGAGAGCAGCTAGTTAACGGGGAAATCTTTGACCTCGGGGTCGACCGAACATCGGAAAATCGCTGCTTTTCAACTCTGCATCAAAAGCTCTGATGAATCCACTGTGTTCTGATGGGAAAGTGGAATTCTGGGGTGATGTGGGCCCAATTTACTGTATCTTTTTACTAGTTTTTTCAATTATTTTCCACAAATGGAAAGCTGTTTGGCGACATCAACACACTGACACTGTTCTGTAAACATGAGTTGAATTTAAACCATAGATGACGTTAAATTATGGATTAAACAGAATTACTAGAACGTTAAATGAACAGTTTTGCACGATGAACACTATTGAAGGTTGGGAGTCGAAGATTCCAGATTCCAAACACAATTAGTTCATTTTAACTCTCTTAACTCCAAGCAGTTATTTATTTCTTATTTTTTAGCTACAGAATTGCCATTAAAATACAGAAAACATACTTTTTTTTTGTTGGTTTGTTTGTTTTATTGGGGTAAAAATGTAAATTAAATATGTTTACTACCAGGAAAAGAACTAGGAAGAGAACCTTCCAGCACATTTTCATTTTTTTCGTGAATTTATATAACATTAGACAATTTTTAGACAGAATTTTAAACCATTTAAATATGAGAAAATGTCCTGTTTTCACTATAAACACACCCTTAAGTAACAGCAAAGGCTCATCCATACAACCCTTCCTCCTTCTACTTGGCGTCCCCCAGGGTTCGATGTTCGGCCCCCTGCTTTTCAACCTCTGCATCCTCCCCCTTGGCAACATCATCCGTCGCCATGGTTTCCAGCTCCACTGCTACGCCGACGACATCCAACTGTGCATCTCCACCAAATCCACCTCCTCCTCCACCCTCTCAATCCTGGATGCAAACCAGCTACCTCCAACTCAACTGCGACGAATCCGACCTCATGATCATTGAGGCTCATCATAGCATTAGCATGATAACGCTCACGTCACCACATCACCCCCGTCCTCCACTGGCTCCCCGTCAAACACCGCATTTAAAATCCTCCTCCTGACCCACAAAGCCCTCCATCACCAGGCCCCTCACTACCTCACAGCTCCTTCCCGCAAACCTCCGATCCTCCACCGCTCACCTCCTCGCCGCACCACCCAGAACCAAGCACTAACCCTGGGGGGACGGAGGTCTTTCTGTCGCTGCTCCCACCCTCTGGGACTCTCTCCCACCTCACATCCCTGGCTGTTCTGACCTCCACACATTCAAATCTACTCAAAACTAGAGATGGGACAAAATATCGATACAGCGATACGTCGTCGTCCCTGAGTATCGATACGCTGGTGTCAAACATCAATACTTTAATTAAAGCTGCAAGCAGCGTCGGACGGGCCCTCGCTCCTCACCGCACTCCTCTCCACACGACCTTGTCTAGGGGGCGCCGTAGAGCCGACTGGAATTTTGACCGTGCAAATCTATTGGTCTTGGGATACTATATGTGTGTACCACATTTCATGTTGTAGGATAAAGCAGTGATTTTATATGAGTATTTGAATATTTGTAGGGGGCGCTGTGGAGCCGTTTGAACACGCCCATTCCTGAATTGTATATTAAATATTAGGTCTTGAGATTAATGAGCATTTTTGTGGATTTGGTGATTTTACATGGATCCCTTCACCTCCAAAACTCATTTCGTTCCACATGGCGAATTTGCTCAAAATGGCCGCCATGCCTCGCCCACACCATGTGACGCAGCCACGAGATTTTAATAACTTTTCATCCTGGATGGGTCTAGATGCCACACAGCGAATTTGGTGAAGATCGGACAAAAATCCTGGGAGGAGTTCGTTAAATTCCAATGCCTGCACACCACGTGCTGTAGGGGGCGCCGTTGAGCTTTTTTGAAATTTTAAAAGCAGGAATGTTTTTGTCTCGGGCTACTGTACCTGTGTACCAAATTTCATAGCTGTACGTGAAACTAGCCGTATTAACTCTACTAAAGCCCAATTTTCTAGGTGGCGCTATTGAGTCATTTTGCCATTCATATGTGTAATTCCCCCAAAATATCAAATTTTTCACCAGTCCTGATGTGTGTGAAAAATTTGGGGAGTTTTTGAGCATGTTTAGGGGGTCAAATTGAGGTTCAAAGTGGCGTAAGAAAAAGAAACCGCCAAAGAAACACTAGAGGAACAACAGGGTCCTTGCACTGTAGTGCTTCGGGCCCTAATTAATATAATAAGGCGCTCTAATAAGGCGCTCCAAACCCTCCACATTCCCCTGCCAGCTGCCATTTCCCCAGCGTCACTACTTAATGTCTCCACATGGTGGCGTTTATCTCATGAATGAAGGAGACTGGAGCGGAAATGAATCGGCCCAACAACAGTTAGTACAGGTATAATGGAGGACAGCAACGCTACCGTAAGAGACGCCTCATCCACGTTTAAAGAGTGGACCCATTTGGGCTTTGAGGGAACAAGCAAGCTGGACAAAGACTACGCCATATGCAGGAAGTGCCTCGCCAAAGTAAAGCACACAGGAAACACCACCAACATGCAAACCCACCTGCAACGCCTCCATCCTGAACTCCTGGCCCCAGAAAGCGGCTGATGCTGCTAACGTTAGCTGCATCAGCCACTTTCTCGGCTCGTGCGGGGCGGTAGTGACGTCCAATAAAACTATTAGTTTCTTTATTTATTAACACAGTAAGTGATTAAGTTACACCGATGTTTCATTACAGTAGAGTAAAGCCGAGGCTACGGTGTCCTGTGTGTGCAGGGTGTGTGTGCACGAGTATTCAGATCTCAAAATATTTATCCAGATACCACAACGACTGAATATTGGGATATTCAGATGTTTGGGCCCTACAGCTGTTCATACAATGTTTGAAACAAAGCCTCCTTTCTCGTCCCCGAGGGCCGCCGGCATTATCTGATGGCACATGTATACACTGAGAAGAAGAGAAACCTTCACACATCCACTAACAACAGGTGCGTAGGAGAGGAAAACGCATAAAGTTGAAGAATGAACTCCCGCACACTGTCTCACTTGCAAAAAAAGTTATTTAATTAGCGCAACGTTTCGGTCATAGACCTTCGTCAGGCAAACATGATTGAACCCTTGTTTCTGTGTGGTTCAGATGCTCTTCTGGTTTTTGTCGTGTGTTGATTCTCTCTCCCCCAGGAAGCTGATGTTTATTATCTGTACGTCAATTTGTGACTGATTGGATGCAGGTTTATTTGTGGGGACTCCCTATTTAAGATGAGCTGCCCTTTTCACAAATGTTTGCCTGACGAAGGTCTATGACCGAAACGTTGCGCTAATTAAATAACTTTTTTTGCAAGTGAGACAGTGTGTGGAAGCTTATTCTTCAACTTTGCATGTACACATTGACAAGTTACAGTCAGTGTGTCTGTAAAACAGTCCTATGAGTGTGGAGTGTAGCCGGGTTCATTGCTACCCCCCATTGTTCTGTTGTCTCTGTGCGTTTACATGAAAGCATCATCCTCGGGACGAAAAAGGAAAAGCTCTGACTCCAGTGATGTTCTTCACACTGTTTGCTTCATGAAAAGACAGTGAGCTCAATGTTTTTACAGGCGTTTTGTGTTTTTCTGTTAGAGGCATCGTGATGTATCATTATGTGATCGTCCTGCAGTATATCATAGTATCGCTGTATCGTGATAGTATCGGTATCGTGAGCCATGTATCACGTATCGTATCGTATCGTATCCTATCGTATCGTATCGTATCGTATCGTATCGTATCGTATCGTATCGTATCGTATCGTATCGTATCGTGAGGTACCCCATGATTCCCACCCCCACTCGAAACCCACATCTTCAAGACTGTTTTTATTCTTTTTACTGTTTATGTAAAGCGTCTTTGAATGTCCTGAAAAGCGCTACACAAAATAAATGTATTATTATTATTATTATTATTACAAAGGCAGAAAATGTCCCCTTTTCTTAACCATTGATACTGTACGGATATTTAACTACTTATATTTTCAACTAGCTTCCATATTCGTCTCCTCTCTGCTCTGTGTTACACCGCCTGCAGTTCAACCTCAAACTCTCTGAATTGTTCTGATGTGACTGTCGGTCGCAGCCGAGTCGCTCATAATTCACCAGTTCAGCAGAGACGTGCAGAATTTTTAGTTTTTCACAGGATCTGATCAAAACAAACGAGTTGTTTTCGGTGAATTTTTAAAATGAATCATGCAGATTAAAATGATTTTTATTCTGGTTTCCTCAGGAGAGGTGCGTCACAGGTGAGGAGTTCAAGGACCGTCAGGAAAGTGGAAAATCTGATGTTTCTTTTCAGCTTTTGGTGCATTTTATTTACTTATTTATATATTAAGAAGATGCTTTTCGTCTCTTCTGCCGCCTCCTTCAACCTCTGAGGCCTCATGTATCCTATGACCAGCTGATCTTTACCACAAAAGGAGGCGTGTTGACGAAGATCGGTGTCGGATTTTCTCATGTTTTATTCTAAATTCTGTTCTCCCGTTCCAGATTTAGACGCCGAGCTTTAAAGTTTTGCTGCGGGATTTAAAATATCGTCTTCACTGATGAGGAAATCATCTCCTCCAACCTGAGCAGCCTTAAAACTCCTGTTATTGTACGTTTAAACTTTATTACGGCGGTTAGACGGCGAGTCCCTGCTGAGCCGTTAAGCTTCTTTATGTTGCTGCTAATAAAACTCA
Organism: Dascyllus trimaculatus; assembly: GCA_024666655.1. Classification (NCBI taxonomy): domain Eukaryota; kingdom Metazoa; phylum Chordata; class Actinopteri; family Pomacentridae; genus Dascyllus; species Dascyllus trimaculatus. Next base: position 1,748,281 of record CM045464.1, on the reverse strand, counting down.
GATTATCACAGCTGAAGACGTTTTAAACCACGCTCAGGCTGCAGATGTGGAACAAGAGAAGCTGCTGTTCTTTAAACTCGACGGCTTCAGTTCCATCATCAGTGACACCTGGGGTTCCTCGGACGCTGTGATTGGTCGGTTCAGGGGCGTGTCGCGGCTTCAGCAGAGCTCCCATTGGAGGCTTTGTCTCTCCGACCTGCAGACCTGAAGCTGGATAGACGCTCTACATTTTTATAGAGATCCTCTGTAAAGTCTGAGTTATCGCCCTTTTCCTCAGCTTCATCTTCTGAACACAGAGGTTATCAAGGCCTCCATATGAATGAGGATGTTTAAAATGCGTCTCCATGGAGGAACCTCACAGGACTGTGTTTTCCAGCTGCACAAACCCATTTAAAAAGCTTGTAAGTGAAGCAGCTTCATGTTTCATTTGGAATAAATTAGTGCGTTTCAGGAAAATCCATCAGCGATGCAGCTTCACTGAATAAACAACATGTTTGTTCTATGAGTAATACGACTGCACTTTGATTATTTTTATTAATAACAAGCCTTTTAGAGGATTAACATCTATATTAGTTAAATATTCTGCTAGAAAACACAAACAGACCATCATTCAGGTGAACCTCCTCCATGCATTTGTACAGTTTGGCTTAAAAGTAGAGAATCTGATATATTTTCATGCAAACTTGGAAATAAGCAGAAACATGACGACTATAACTTTAATATTTACCTGGTTTATGCTTTTATAGCTGCTCTTTATTCTATTTGTTTGCTTTTACTTTTATTATTTACCTAAAAAGTGTCTTTGAGCGCCCAGAAAAGGCCCATACAAATAAAATGTATTATTATTATTATAAAAATGCTTTATTACATTTAAACAGATTAGTGACACTGACCAGACTCAAAAAAATGATATATAAAAAAATGAGAAAAAAATCCAAAAAATATATTTAAAAAAATTTAAAATATCTTTTTGGAATTTTTTCTCAATTTTGTTTTTTTGTTTTTCCTGTTTTTTTTATATCATATTTGTGAAATGCACAAAAAATATGTATGATTATAAAAATAGTCTTTGGATTTACATGTAAATAACCACATCAAAATAACCATAAATATTATTATTTTAATTGTATTTGTTTAGGAAAATGTTGTTTATTTGACTGTTTAATTAAATCAGTAAATTTATCGTAATTTTAAAAAATATTATTTATAACTATTTACAGTTTATTAATTGCACTTGTAAAACTATAATTAACTAAATAAAGTCTATTACTGTAACATACATTAATTTAATAAAATGTTCTTGCAATATATTTTTAAACGTTCAATACAACTAGTGAAAAAATAACATGAAAAGATGTAATTTTTCACAGATTTATTATTTAAATGAAGGATTTCTTGTATAATTAGACAAATTTTAATTCAAATAATGAGACATATTGTTGAATAAACATCATGTAAAATCTAAAAGCATTAATAATCTGTCAAAATACTGTTATTATTATTATATATCATCAAATCCATCCATCAGTTATGCTTCATATTGAATATTTGTATTGTATTGTGCTTCTAAATATGACGACTATTATAAAATGACTTCACCAGGCTTCAACCAGACAGGTTTAACCTCAGCCGGGGAGAAAACCTTCACCTCAACTCCAAACATGTGGAAGTTTCACCGCAGACGAACAAATAAACTGACTCACGTCGGTTCTCAACTTTAAACGAGACGATTTCACAATTTAATTTTAATTCATGAGCGAAGCTGCAGAAAACCTTCAGTTTGACACTAAAATTAATTCTTCTTTCACGCTTCCCGACTCTGGACGGCCGAAAACGTGTGTGTGTGTGTGTGTGTGTGTGTGTGTGTGTGTGTGTGTGTGTGTGTGTGTGTGTGTGTGTGTGGGAGGCTGTAACTCGGAGCCACAGTTGGTGTGTGGGAGGCGACACTAGCGGAGGCCGGTCACACTGATCTGTGTTTTTATTGTGGTTTTGAGGAGCTAATTAAATCCAGGGTTTCCTCCATCCTCTGGTCCCGCCGTCGTCGTGGAGACAGAAGAAGAAGCTGCAGGACGTTTCTGAAGATCATCCAGGTGTTCAGTCTTTAGTGCGAATAAATAAGAAACATTATCTGCAGCTGATTCTTTGTTATGTAATAAAAAAGGAACATTTTACATTTAGAGAGCTTTTTTTTTGTTTGTTTTAATGGTTCATTTAAAGTTAAAAAGGAAAAATAAAATGGAGAACTGCTGTGATCTGATAATAACATCTAGAATATTATCTACAATAAAAACAGGACATTTGAACTTATTTCATCTGATTTTATCTGAAGTTTAAAACAGAAGATGTGCCGGCAGCTCATTCACCAGGCTTTGTCCCACAACTAACTAACTAACTAGATAATAAATAAAGAATAAAGTGAATAAATACAGACATTAAAAAATAAATACAAATAAATATAATAAATAAAAATAATGTTAAATGAATGAAGTGAATAATTAAATAAATAAATAAATAAAGTGAATAAATACATACATTAAAAAATAAATACAAATAATAAATAAATATAATAAATAAATAAAAATAATGTTAAATGAATGAAGTGAATAATTAAATAAATAAATAAATAAAGTGAATAAATACATACATTAAAAAATAAATACAAATAAATAAATACAAATAAATAAATATAATAAATAAAAATAATGTTAAATGAATGAAGTGAATAATTAAATAAATAAATAAAGTGAATAAATACATACATTAAAAATAAATAAAAATATTACATAAATAAATAATAAATATTTAATTAAGTGAATAAATAAATAATAAAGTCAATAAATACATAGATTAAAAAATTAATAAAAATAATAAATAAATAATAAATATTAAAGTGAATAAATAAATAATGAAGTAAATAAATAAATAGAATAAATAATTACATAAAAAATAAAATAAAAATAAATAAATAAATTTAACAAAGTGAATAAATACATAAACAAATAAATAAATTATTCAATATAAATAATAAATAACTAAACGACTCGTTTTGTTAATTAGTTTGTTACTTTTTTCTTAACAACAATAAACTGCTTACAATAAAAATATATTTTACTGTTTTGTCAACCATAAAAACTATAAACCAATAAATACAAAACCAAAAATTCCCTTAAATTTTATTTATAGTTAAAAACAAGACATTTTCTGTGAATTAATGATGGAATAACAGTTAAAAAAACACACTTTTCTGCTTCTTAACATTAAATTTCTGATGTAAAATGGACGTTTGCTGTTATTTAATCATGCATCATCTTTAATGGAGACCAGGACAGTTTGAAGATTCAGTTTTAAAAGTGCACGAACCAGAATTAATTAAGAAATATGGACTTTATGTTAATATGTGGCTCACTGTTTGTCCGTAAAGTTGTTTTGCTGCCAACTACAGTCTGATATGAAGAGTCTTTATTCACATGTGAGCAGAGGAACACCTAAGAAAGCAGCTCTCAGCTCCTCCTCATCATCAGCCTAATATTTCTGGAGATGAACCGACGTCTGAAAGCATCAGAGCCTCTCGTCTGTTTGAAGCCTCTCAGCTGTGATCCTCGGCGCTCTGACCTTATCGGCCTTTCCTCCTCTCTGGACTGACAGCGGCTGTTGATTTGTTTGGTTCGGCTGCTCATCATCGCTGATGTCTGCAGGCTTTCATCCGGCGAAGCACAAAACTCCCCGCTGAGAGTCTATTTAAAGGCCGAGCAACAGGTTTACTTAATGACAGCGGCTATTAGGAGAAGAAGGCCCGGTATCGACGGAGAGTTTAGCAACCAGGGAGACGGAAAACAGATGTTTGGAGCAGCAGGGAGAAAAATCTTGGAGTCATTTTTAAAAATACATGTTTAACGGGTGTTTTATGCTTTTTCACTGCAGTTTAAAGACCTGCAGGAAACAGAACCACGAGGAAGGAGAGAGAACACAGTGATGGCAGAGCTAGGATGACATTTCTCTGTAAAACTACCACTTAGAGACATAAAAGAACAACGACATGATGCAACGACACGATGCAAAGACCTGAAATAGATGCAAACCAACAGTAGACAGATGCTAAGTCAACATTAACACCTGCAAAACCAAGACCTAACTCCAAACACAGGTGAAAAAACTACCCGACTGAGAAAAAACCAAGAAAAAGACACGAAATGAGCAAAAATACAGACAAAGAGACTCCAGATATCAACTATGAGATGCAAACCAACATAAAACAGATGTTAAATCAACATTAGCTCATGTAAAACTAAGATAAGACTCTGAGAACTGAAAAAAACAGAGCAACATTAACATTAATAAAACTACTCACAAAGAGATGCCAAAAATTCCAGAAATTCCATCCTTCCACTTGCTTTCTCCCTTCCTTTCCTCCATCCCTCCCTCCTCCTTCTATCTTTCTTTCCATCCTTCCTTCCTTCTTTCCTTCCCTCCTCCTTTCCTTCCTTCCTTCCCTCCCACTTTCCTTCCTTCCTTCTTTCCTTCCCTCCTCCTTTCCTTCCTTCCTTTCTTCCCACTTTCCTTCCTTCATTCCCCTTGCTTCCTTCTTTCCATCCTTCCTCCCTTCCCTCCCTCCTTCTCTCCTTCATTCCTTCCTTCCTTGCCTCTTTACTTTCTTGATTACCTCCTTCTTTGATTCCATCTTCCATCTTCCCCTTCCTTCCTTCCTTCCCCTTGCTTTCCCGCTTCCTTTCCTCCCTCCCTCTCTCCTTCCTTCTTTCTTTCCTTCCTTCCTTCCCTCCCTCCTCCTTCTATCTTTCTTTCTTTCCTTCCTTCCTTCTTTCCATCCTTCCTTCTTTCTTTTCCCTTCCTTCCTTCCCCTTGCTATCTCTCCTCCTGTCCTCCTCCCTCTCTCCTTCCTTCTTTCTTTCTTTCCTTCCTTTCTTCCCTCCCATTTTCCTTCCTTCCTTCCTTCCTTCCTTCCTTCCTTCCTTCCTTCCTTCCCAAGAAGAACCAGGTCCTAGTTCTGGTTCTTAGTTGGTTCTAATCTGGTTCCTCCTAAGAACCTGTTTGCTTTGAGTCCAGTTGGAGCCATTGGGTCACCATAAAACCACTACGCTAGCATCCATTACATAGCAGTTAAACACAATAAGGTCAACGCTCCCTTCCTTCCTTCCTTCCTTCCTTCCTTCCTTCCTTCCTTCCTTCCTTCCTTCCTTCCTTCCTTCCTTCCTTCCTTCCCTCCTTCCTTCCCTCCTTCCCCTTGCTTCCTTTTTTCCTTCCCTCCCTTCCTCCCTCTCTTCCCTCCCTCCTTCTCTCCTTCATTCATCCCTCTCTCCTTTCTTGATTACCTCCTTTATTGATTCCATTCTTCCTTCCTTCCTTCCTTCCTTCCCCTTGCTTTCTCTCTTCCTTTCCTTCCTCCCTCTCTCCTTCCTTCTGTCTTTCCTTCATTCCTTCCCTTCCCTCCCTCCTTCCTTCCTCTTGCCGTCTTCCTTTCTTCCTTCTTTTCATCCTTCCTTTCCTTCAACTTTCCTTCTTTCCATCCTTCCTTCCCTCCTCCCTTCCTTCCTTCCTTTCTTCCCACTTTCCTTCCTTCATTCCCTCCCATTTTCCTTCCTTCCTTCCTTCCTTTCTTCCTTCCATCCTTACTTCCTTCCTTCCTTCCTTCCTTCCTTCCCAAGAAGAACCAGGTCTAGTTCTGGTTCTTAGCTGGTTCTAATCTGGTTCCTCCTAAGAACCTGTTTGGAGTCCAGTTGGAGCCATTGGGTCACCATAAAACCACTACGCTAGCATCCATTACATAGCAGTTAAACAAACGCAGTAAGTTGATGATAATATCTATGTTTATCTCTATAGATGGTCTTAAGGCTGATTGTGAGGCGGAGGTCCTCCTGTTGCCTGGACACATCCGTGATCACGCTACTGGTGGGACACAACTGTAGCGGATTTCAGGTCAACAGTTTGTGGTAAACTTCCGTGTGTCCCGGGAGTCATTCCAATACATGTGTGATGGGACCAGGGACGTCCTGGAGAACAAGGACACTAATTAGCGCTTGTGTGTCCCTTTCCACCGTTGATGGTTGGTCACCATAACCCCGCCCCCAGCCCCTGACGTACTCGGTGCTTAGCTCTGGACCAGCAAAGAGTTGGTGCTTGCTGAGCTCCAGTTTATAGAACCTGGAGTCGGTGCTTAGGAGGTGGAAACACAAAGAAGTGGAGCTAAGTCAGGCTCTGGGTCTGGACTAGACCTGGAACCAGCTCAGGGGTAAAGGGGTAAGAGTGGCTTTTAAGACATTAAAGCTCAAATTCGTTTAATTATCTTGACAGAACGAGGCATCAGAAATGATTTAATGAAGGAGAAACAAAGTTGGGATCTTTTCTTGCTCCAGAAATTCGTGTATTTTTGGTGCTTTGTAAAAACCCACCGGCTGCTTTGGGCTTCATTTAAAAGAGAACGTTCATCCCTCGGTGCCGATGTACGATTATTCCTGATGTGGAACCAGACAGATGGAGCTGTGGGCTTTAAATGTGTAGAAAATGATTTTAAAAAGTCCAGATAATCAGTGAAACGCTGAACATCTGATCTGCTGCCGGCGTTTTGGTTGGACCACACGGGTTTGGGCTCCTCCGGCCTTCGTTCATTTAAAATGGGGTTTTAATAAAGCAGGACTACGTGACGTGAATGACGACGTAAACGACGCCAAGGGTTTCCTTTGGTCATCGATCTGGCAGAACTTTGTGTTTTGAAATATTAAGCTTCCAGACTCCGCAGGTGGCGGCAAGAAAAGAGACTCTGTGATCAGCTTCAGAGGCGAAGCTCAGCAGAAAGACGCCCGGAGGTTCAGAAGGAGTTTTATATTCAGCAAGAAGGTTAGAGGGAGGAGGAGGAGACGCAGGTTCATGACGCTTTCTTACATTTCCAACCCCAAAAAACCTAAATTGAGGAAAAACTGATCATAAGAAAGCATCTGCCTGGACTTTAATATGAATATTTTATGTATAAGGTCAATAAAATTCATAATTAACCTTCAGTCGGTCTTTTTAATACTAAACTGAGAAAGAAAGAAAACCTTTTTTGCTGCTTGATACTAAAAGAAAACTCACATGCTTCTCATTTTCAGTGACTGATGGACAAAAGAAGTCTGTCTGATTATTTACCCTGACTTTAGTTTTCTTTCTAATCTTTATTTGCTGACCTGCAGGCTTCACAAGTTCACAGCAAAATGAGCAAAAATCAGAGAGAAACACTGAAAAGGAAGATTTAGTTGCAAAATTCAAGGAATATTAATGATGATTTTTGGCTTCTTACCATTAAATGAACAAGACTGACTGGTTATTAATGTTTAAAATGCTCCTAGAAAACAGTCCAGGTAGATGAAGTCACCTGGTTTCAGGTAAATCTGACCTTAAAACTCCTTATTCTGCTCTTCGATGGAGACTAGAAGCTTCTCTGAGCTCAGACGACCAGCAGCTTCTATGGAGCTGCATGGGAGGCGTTCAGGGACATCTGGAGATTGTAGCAACTGTTGACGAGCAGATGTTTGGGTCCATTTTTAGTTATATTTATCCTGTAGATCCTCAAAGTCTTATTTCGATTCCAAAGGCTGACACAAGAAATGTTTCAAAACAGTCATTTTTCTGTGTGTTTTAGATTTATTTATTTTTATTTTCCATGCAGACGCCCTCCCCTAAAAGTCACCCCAATCATTCTGGGATGATTTATTCTTTCCAAATAATTAGTCAAGTCATCAGCTGAAAATTCGCCCATCTTTTCTACACACATATTGCACAAAAACGTATTTTTGGATGTCATTTTTTCCCCGGTATCATGCAGTTAATGTGCATTTTCAACACTTCATAAACACACACTCATTAGCATGGCTATTGATAAACACATGCTCAAGCAGTGAGGAGTTTTAGGTATATCTAGTCCTGAGGAGATGCTCTGAATTCACCTAAAGCTCATTTGAAGTCTTATTTTGATGCAGATGGAGCACAACATGGACGTGAAAGGAGAAAATATTATCCTAACTGTGATCTCAGTGTTGATCCAATTAGTCTTCATCGTCATTCAGGCTTTATTTCAGCTACAAAAAGCATGACTTCGACCAAAAACAGGTTTTCTGTCAGCCACCAAACAGGAAATAAGATGAAGATAAAGCTCTGTCATGTCATATCTGAATGTTAAACCTCATTACAGATGTTTTTTCCAGAGTTCCACCTTATAAAAAGGCTCCAAACTGTTCACACATGACTGTAAAAAGGCATCCTCCTGCTTTATTGGTGTATTTCCTGTATTTTCTATGCAGATGACACCCACCTATAACCGCCTAAATCACTGGAGAGTAATTAATTCCTTTCAGGTGGAGGTTTTCAAGTCGTCTGCTTGGAGTTTCAGGTTTTTCTGGGCCGAATACAAACAGAACGAAAAAGACGTGAAGGGCTGGAAAGGACCAGAACATGAGAGGCGGAGAGAAAATTGATGTCGGGAGGAGAACTAAGAGGCAGATTCAAAGTGGACGGCGAAGAGGAACAGACACTCGGATCAAAGCCGAGCAGAGGAAGATGAATGGGACGTTTTAGGGCCCTCAGTTGTTTTTGTGCCTGATGACAAACAGTGACGAATGATGGATGAAATTAAAAGAGAGACGAGTGAAGGGGGGAGGCTGGTTTCCCTGCAGGCGCCACATAAAGAACTATTGTCTTTATTACACTCCAGCACAGCAGCACATAAAGCTGCTGCTGCTGCTGAGGAGAAGCGGCTTCACTCCAACTGAAGCCGCTTCACCTGCAGATCTTCAGTCTGAGCAGCAGCAGTGTGTGTTCACGAGTCCGTGGGGCCTTTTACTGCAGCGGGGTGTTAATTATTCCGCTAATGCTTAAAGTGCAGCTCCCTCTGAAGATGCTCCCATCATCAAAACAGCGCTTTAATCAACGGCGTGTCCCCGCTCGTTTACAAGCCTCCGAGTGGCTAATTAAGCCCAGCTCCACGGCTGGGACCGGCTCTGGCCACGCAGGAATACCCGGCCTGGCGACGGAGCACGGCGAGGACCGGACGGAAAACAGGGACGAGTAGTTTAACGGGATTCACCTGCACTGGAGCTGCTGAGGACACGTCTGCAGAGGAACATGCTGCAGCACAAACCTCATCAGTGCATTCAGGCTTCATTACCTCCACCAAGGAGGTTATGTGATGACTGGCGTTGGTTTGTTTGTTTGTTTGTTTGTTTGTGTGCAAAATAACTCGAAAACTCATGGACGGATTTGGATGAAAGTTTCAGGAAATGTGTGAAACGGGACAAAGAAGGATTGATGACATGTTGGGACTGATCCGGATCACCGTCTGGATCCAGGATGTTTTTTAATCTAAGTGTAACCAGGTGGACAATTAAATGCGGTTTACTCTAAAAGCCACCAGAGGGCACTCTTGTTTTTGGGGTAACCCCCTCTGACCACATGACATTTTGGGTCTCCACGCGACAGACAGCGACAGTGACGGAATTCTCTTTCCTTCCTGAGCGACATACGCACGGTTGGGCCGGCATTCTTATCTCCGGTTGTCTAAGAAGCTGGGAGGCTGTTAGGAGCTGCCGCACTAGAGGCCGCGCCTGTTCATTAGGTCGGATGGGGTGAAGGCCGCATTGTTGGTAGGACATTTGAACTGTATGTAATTACATTAGTATCTGTAACGTTCCATACAAAATATGTGAATTGGGAGATTGTGTTGGGGGTGGACTGAAGCTGCTTGGTGGAGGTATGAGCTCTCTGAGGGCTTTTCTAGTTTTAAAAGCTGTGCGGGTCGGATTCATGGAACAATCTGTGCAGGAAACTCCAAAGGAATAACAGTTTGTGTAATGTTACACTGTAAAAAAACAAACCCAGTAGTCATGTTTTCCCAACATATGCTTTAAAAAGTAGAATCTGAAGCTTTTTTTAGACACCAGGCTGTTTTAGATAAAAATGAAATCCAAAAAAAAAAGTTCAGAGTAGCAACTTTCAGATATTTAGACAGCAAAGAATATTCTATTGGCATATTTATAGACTAGAATCTGTAAGAAATGGCTGCCTTTGAATAAATGTTTCAGATCTTGCTTCATTCTTTGGTGTTTTAGATGGAAATTTAAATGTTAAACTGAGGTTTTTTTCTCAATTGTGGATCATAAAACTTTATTTGTCTGCAATTCACAGTGAAGAAGCAGAAGAAGAAGAAAGAAAGAAGAAGGACAATGCTTTCTTTTACCCCTGGTGGATAAGAATCTGTAAACATGATGTTCTTCAAAGGTTAATCACCTCAATAATCTTACTACAGAAAGCCTGGAAGTATATAGAGTCGTCCCTCACGATACCACGGTTCACTTTTCACGGTCTCACTGTATCGTGGATTTTTTTAAAAAGGTAATATTATAATATATATATAACATTATATTAATTAAAATTAACCAATACTTATTGGACGCCGATGTTATCATGCATCAGTAATTAAAATATGGTCAAAAACAGCAAAATCTGAAGGTTTTTTGGAGAAAAGAACAAAAATGACTTTCCTCAATCCATAAAAAATCTTTACTTCGCCTCATCTTTTACTGTTTAAGGTGTTTTATATAGATATTTAAATATTACACACCTTTGGTAGATCTCAGTTCTACTGAACTAGTCTATTAAATGCATTTGTCTGCAATTTACAGGGTTTTTTTTAGAACAAAGTGTTGATTTAAAGGCAACTTTAGTTAACAGTTAATGTGGGAAACACTGATTGAAAGTCTCATAATCAGTTCTACAGAAATTAACTGTAATCAAATATTAAAAGTACATTTTTAGAATTAATTTTAATGACAAAATGCTTCTTCTGCTGCTCGTGATTAAAAATAAATCAATAAATGTTTAAAAAAAATCTGATTTCTTGTTTGGACTCGCAGCAGAACATTAAACCGCTTCAACACTTTTGGTTTGTCGGTGAAAAGAACGATTTATAATTTCCAGGTTTGACAGAGAACAAATCAGCTCCATCACCTTCCTCCTGCTGGTTATTCCTCCAGATGTTGAACGCCCCCCAGTTAGTTTCCTGCTCTGTTTGCCGAGCGGATCCCGCGGTAAATCAAACTCCCACTCATCCCGCTGAAGGCTGCAGAGAATCGGCCACCTGTGGTCGGCCCGGATCGCCGCCGCCGCCGCCGCCGCGCTTCTGTGGTGGTTATCAGGCCGCTACAAGTTGTTTCTCAATTAGGCTAATAGCTTTTAAGATAATGAGCAGCTGCAGAATGTGAAGCCTCCTCCTGCACACATCTAAATGAGATCATTAGCTGGAACAGGAGCTCCGCTGCTGCTCCGTCGGCTTCACGGAGGCGATGCAGTTTGAACTGACGAGGAACGAACCCGAGCGAACGCAGCCGCCTCACCTCCGTGCACGCCTCAACGCTGCACGAACGTCGAACAACCAGGCAGAAAAATCAGAACGCACGAGTTAAAGCTGCAGAAACACCGATACTGACACCAGAGCAGAGAGATACACCTGGGATTATCAAGATTACAGCTGACGGTGAATGTTTTTGGTGATTTTTCAATAAAAACCACGAGAAATTTAGATTTTAACCACTTTTACTTAATTATGAAGGTACTCTGGCGACAATTTAAATGTTAACGCAACAATAAAAAGCACACAAAAGACTAAATTTACAAGAATAAATCAAAATAAATCAGGAGATACACATTAATATTCAATTAATGTAGGATTAGAGTCTTTAAAATTGCTTCTTATAATCTACTTTTACCTGAGAGTTTTACTTTAATTTGTTATATTTATTTATATTTCCTACCCTGCATTGGTTTTTATATAAATCTGTTTTTTTCCTGTCTTTAAACTTGCTCATTAATTTGCTGCCAGTGTGAAGAACTTTGTAATGAGTTTTGAAAAGTGCTATAGAAATAAAGTTTATTATTAGCATTAGCATTAGCATTCCTAGGATAAGAGCTCCCTCAACACTCTGAACTCTAAGGCTTGCCGGTGGGTTTGAAAAGCATGTTGTCCTCATATTACACAGTTTTTCAGCCACAAACTGCAAAACCTGAGACAATCTTTGGATTTTGAACCTTCCCGACGGTCCCTAAACTACTCGTCTGTGACATGCAGGAGCCCACAGCCTCCTCCAGGGAAGGTTTGGGTGAAGGCAACAAGAGATCGAGGTGGCAGCAGACTAGCATGCCTCGGAAGACCTGCACAGAAGCCACACTGAGGGTGATGGAGGAAGACAAGGTTCCATTATCAGGAGATAAGATAAGCCGTTATAACCCAGGGGTTCGTCCATCCAATCAGACTTCACGAGTTTCTCATGTGTTTTAATGGTGGTGTGGGTTGATCGTTTCATTGCCTAGTCCAGTGGTTCTCAACTGGTTGGTCAGGACCCAAAAGTGGGTCGCAAAGCCATTTTTAGAAGGTCGCAGAAGCAAAAAGTAGTGGTAAAAGGTCTTTTATTTTGAAGGACGTGTTTCTTATGACACAGTTTGCTTTAAACAGCAGGATATTCAGTGGTGGTGACACCAGTAGTTACCCATTATTAACCTTTAAATTTGGCTTATTATAGAAATTTATGCTAAAAAGTCCCAAAAATGAACCAAAATGTGCTCAGAATCTGTCAAAATAGGCCAAAATATGCCCAAAACTAGGCAAAAGCGTCCAAATATACCAAAATTAGCAAAAAATACGCCAAAAATTTCCCAAGTTGTATCAAAATGTGTTGAGACTCCACCCAAATAAACCTTAATTTGTTAACAGGAACAGCAAACTTCAAAAATCTGGGTAGCGACCGTTGTTGATGGAGATATAGCGAGTCCTGAGGCTGGACCAGATGAGAACCACTGGTCTAGACCATCTTAGTGGTGTGTGTTATACACGAGGGTTGCACCTGTCATCGATGTGTGGCACGATTGATGCCACACATCCATCATGCTTCTCTGCTCCTCCGTCTCTACTCCAACTTTCTGCCTAGCGACCACAATAGAATTTTGTGATTGGCTGACGTGGTACGCTTTCGACCAATAGGACAGGAGTGTTTTTCTGGTGGTTTTTCTCACCACAAAATCACCCGTTTTTACCGTCTCATCCTGCACCAAAGACGCTCCAAACTTGGGAAACAGTATGGTGTTTATTATTTGTCGTAACTCTGGTTTTACTCGGCCGATCAACACATTTCAAAGACTGGTAGATAGTTTGAAATCCACACTTTGGACACAAGTTCGAACGGAATCTTGCTGATATCAATTTTCAATATCATTTTGGTCCGTCGACTCCAGGAGTTTAAAAACTTAAAACTGATTGGTTTCATAAGATAGAATACATAAGAAATTTTGAGTATTGGGCTTTTTGGTATCACTGATTCACTGATGAAGGTTGTTGTTTTTATTAAAAGACACAATTGTTGTTGCCGTGATTCGAGTCGTTCTTCAGAGACAACAATGGCTAAAACAAGGAAGCTAGCGCAGGAAACACGCCTGAAGATCCAGATTCTCAGCCAGGTTCAGCTGCTGCCAGATAGCCAGGAAGTGCAGATGCAGCCCTTCAAAAGTTGGAAACACTCTACAGAAATACAGACGAACCAAGATCTGGGCGTCTGAGGGTTCCTTCAGCAAGACATGACCACACCTGATCCACATGTGGAGGGAAAACCACTGAATGACGTGGCTCACTTGTGGATCATGGCTGAAGGTCCCGCAAGGCTGCAAGAAGCACCTGATCGATGAGAGGCAGCGGCTTTAACCTCATCCGTCCTCACCATGAAACACCAGCAGGGAGCTCTTTAAAGCTTCGTTAGCAGCTGCAGATTCGTCGTTTATCTTCGTATTGAAGCCGAGACAAACTTCTTACCGACTCCTGAGTCGAAGTCAAACTCTTCCCTCATTACATCACCGCTGTGCTCATGTCTGAACCACGAGAAGCCCCGCCCCCGCTGGAGCCCCGTCAAAACGAAGGCCTTTAAAAGCTGGAATGAGATTCATAATGTGTGTTTTAATAAGGCCGGCTCCCTGGACGGAAGCTGAATTTCCCATTTGGGTGTCTGGGATGAAAAGATCTGAATTAGATTTTGACAAAGTTAAGAGTCACTCCGCTCGAGTCTCCACAGCTCCGCCTGGCTGGAGTCTCTGGATCCAAGTCTGGTTAAACTAAAGGGGACATTAGAGACCAAACAGACTGGTTTGTTCTTCAGGTCGTCACAGTTTTAACTCGAATTTCAGAGACTAAATCCTCTCATGACGAACACGTCCTGTTGGTTTTCATCATTTAGGAGGAGGAGTCGACTTGTAGCATAGATGCTAACAAACAAAGCTCACAGAATTCAAGTTTCTCATGAGACACTCGGTTAAAACGTCCTGAAACATGAGCGTCACGTTCTGTTGCTTCTCTGTAGAACCTCAGACCTGCAGCGTCACGTGAAGGAAGCATTTATCACTTTACATAAGCAGTTCTTCACATCTTCATGCACGTGAAGTCGATGCTGAAGTTTGTGTCCACAGCCGCCTGCAGGGTAATAACCTCTGCAGAAGGCCGGGTCGCTCTACAGCGGGAAAAAAACAGCTGAAAGTCCGATCTCCCTCGACTCTCCGAACCCCAGAACCCGCCGGCGGGGTTTTAACGTCGTTACAGAGTTATCAATATTACACAAGTTATCAGCCGGAAACTGTAAAAACAGAAACAATCAATGGATTTTTAACTTTCCGACCGACCTCATCTGCAGGAAACGCCACCAAATCCAAGCCTGAAACCACGACGCTTCATCAAAATGTATTTATTCTGCACGTCTCATTTAAATATCCACCACAAGCTAAGCGTTTCCTCGAGCCAGAGTCTGCAAAAACTATAAATTCTGCTCTCATTGTTGCAACTAGAAAGCATTCGTCACTTGGCTGCCACCAAAGGCTCAAAAACTCAGGGACTTTTAACCCTCTGAACCCATGAACAGGCCGGCAGACTTAAAACATACTTTTAAAGAAATGTATTTATGCACCGTTTATTAGCTAGAAACTGTAAAAACAGAAAAAAACATCAGATTTCCAACTTTCCAACGGTCCTCGAAGTGCTCATCTGCAGGAAACTTATTTAATTAATATTTTAATAAAATAAAATAGTAATTAAATAAGTTAATAATAGCAATTAATTATTAATAATATTTTAAAAATAATTAAATTAAATAAATTTTTTAAATAATAAAATGGACATTTGCTATATAGTGAAAAAAAGACATTTTTTTTATAAAATAATGGTGCATAATAACAATAAAATAATAAAATAAAATAGTAATTTAAAAATAAAATAGTAATTACTTAATAATAATATAAATAAATTAAAATTATAATTTTAACAGTAAAAAAAGGACATTTTCAGCTTTTTAAATAGTAAAATGGACATTTGATGTAAACAGAACAACAGAATATTTTTATAAAGTAATGGGGCATAGTAAGATTAAAATAATAAAATAAAATAGTCATTTAAAAAGGATAAAATAATAATTAATTAATGATAATAATTAAATTAAAATAATAATTTTAACAGTAATAAAAAGGGCAAGTTCAGCTTTTTTAAATAGTAAAATGGACATTTCCTGTATAGAGAAATAGGGGACATTTTCTGATGTTTAAATAAAAACAGCAAATGTTAAATAAATCCATGAAATAACAGAAAGCGTGCCGCTCTCCACTCAGACTTTGTCCTATACATAAAAACACAAAAATGTGCCTTTAATTAATGAGTTAGATCATTTTAATGGAGACTCTATAGTTTAAGAAACAACAACAACAAACAGAAGATACATGACAGACATGAGGGGGAAACACTGCACAGCTGGATTCCAGGTTTTTCAATTTGCTTATTTATTTTTTATGAATTTATTTCACCTTAACTGAGTCCCACTGACAGAATCTTGTTCCTCCTTCTTCATGTTGTTCTGTTTCCACAGAGCTGCAGTGAAAAATGAACCAACAGTGAAGTAAAACACCAGAAACTGCTTGGAGCTGCTTCATGCTGCGTTCGAACGCCGCTGCAGAACCTTTGAGGTGTTTTCTGATGAAACAGAACCGGAGCTGAGCAGAAGACCTGAACGCACACTTTGATGTTGAACACGCAAACTCAGAGCGAACATGAGAGCAGACACGCGTGTCCAGAGCTGCGTGTTTGTTCACGGCTGCCGGCCTGTCGACGGCCTTCTCCGCTCTCAGCCTGCAGAATTAATTGTCCACAGTTGAAACGTCTCGTTGAAACGCCGGATTTCCCCGAGTAGCCGAGATGGATGCAAACTGCGGTCGAGCTGCCAGAAGCTGTGGATGTGAAGCTCTTCAGCTCCCCGTGGAGACGAAGCTGAGCCCAGTGCTGCTGTAAGGAGTTCCGGATCGAGGAGTCTGTCAAGAAACTCAACGGTTTACCGTATTTTCTTCTATTCCCCGCCTGGTTTGGATGCTTTTATGGATTTCCTGACTGTTTTTTAATCACCAAAGCAAATTAAAAGTCAGATTAGAAAGATAATTATTCAAAACGGGGGAATTTTGGTTGCCGGAGCGCCAGGAGAGATTTTAAATCCACTCATTAAAACAGACGTGAATTAAAACCAAACCTTAAACAAATCATAATGTATTAGAAATAGGATGAAAAAGAGCTAACTGTGGAGCATTTTCCATTAGAAGTGAGGAAACATCTAAGTTTTAGACGTTTCTGCACCTATTTGCATTTCTATTTATTTCTTTTTATTTTTTCTCATTTTATGTTTTTATTTTTCTTTAATTATTTTATTTTATTTTTTATTTATTTTATTTATTTATTAATTTAATATTTTTTCTGATTTTATTTTTTATTAATTGTTATTTTATTTATTTATATTTTGATTTTTATTTTATTATTTTAATTTTATTATCTTTATTTATATATTGTTTTGTTGTTTTATTTATTATTTCTATTTATTCATTGATTGATTTTACTATTTTATTTTACTTGTTATCTTTATTTTTATTTATTAACTTACTGTTTATTTTTATTTCATTATTTTAGTTCTTATTTATTTTTATTTATTATTTATTTTTATTGCTTTATTATTTTATTTATTGATTGATTTTATTATTTTATTTTATTTGTTGTTATTTTTTATTTATTTATTTATTATTAATTTAGTGTTTATTTTTAGTTTTTATTATTTTAGTTCTTGTTTTATTATTTTATTTATTTCTATTCATTTATTGATTGATTTTATTATTTTATTTTTATTTTTTATTTTTGTTAACTTAATTTTTATTAATTAATCCAGTGTTTATTTTTATTTATTATTTTTTAGCTCTTATTTATTCTTATTTTTATTTGATTTCTAGTTAATTACTGTCACTCTCTGTAGTTGCCTACACTGCACTAACCTTTGTTTACTGTACTCTGGCTGTCGGAATCAGAAGCAAAGCAGGACGTCCCGTCAG
This sequence comes from Dascyllus trimaculatus, assembly GCA_024666655.1. NCBI lineage: Eukaryota > Metazoa > Chordata > Actinopteri > Pomacentridae > Dascyllus > Dascyllus trimaculatus. The sequence goes on along the minus strand of CM045464.1, from coordinate 1,730,863 downwards.
TATGAAGACTTTCAAAATAAATCTGTCTGCATCAGACAGTGCTGGATGCTCTCACCTCTCAGAAGTCATGTGTGTTTTTCCCCCATCTTTGAAAATGAAACCCAGACCTTCGATTCAGCTTCGTCTCATCAGCTCCTGCTGCCTGCTGCCTTCCGGTTGTTCCAGGATGAAGTATTGCGGTTTACTTTGGTAGAAATTTCCCCCCAGACCAAGTTGTTTTATTTCACTTCAGACAGGCTCGGCCCACGTTTCCCAGCATGCCCCCGAGGCAACGTCCATGAATTCACAGGGATTATTTCTTCCATGCGTTGCTGTCATGTGTAACTGAGGGGGACAATAACGGCGGTCATCCTTTCCTATGCTGGGTTTTCCCTTGAAATGTTAATTATTCAGCAGCTTAGACACAAACCTGAAGCTGGCGCCACTGGATGCAGAGTTACAAATGACTGCAATCATGTGGAGAGCAGTGAAAATATGGTTTTACGACTTGAGAAGTTGTTCTAAGGCGGTCTTCGTGCGCTACGTTGGGACTGTGCATGAAACTGACGAGCAAAGACGTCACAGAAAAATCACTGGAATAGTAAAATCAGGTGCTTGTTCTGGTTTGGTTGGTTATTTACTCTTCAGGTCTGTTTTCAGCAGCCCTTAGAGCTGAATAATCACATACTGTAGGTCATTTATGCTTTTAAATAACTAACAACAGGAGCGTTTTCTAATTAAATCAGTATTACCCACCAGCACTAGGAAAGTATTGCAAAGTCTGGTTTAGTCCAGTTTGGTTTAGTCCAGTTTGGTCCATGTTTAGTCCAGTTTGGTTTAGTCCAGTTTGGTCCATGTTTAGTACAGTTTGGTTTAGTCCAGTTTGGTCCATGTTTAGTCCAGTTTGGTTTAGTCCAGTTAGGTCCATGTTTAGTCCAGTTTGGTTTAGTCCAGTTTGGTCCACATTTAGTCCAGTTTGGTTTAGTCCAGTTTGGTCCATGTTTAGTCCAGTTTGATCCACGTTTAGTCCAGTTTGGTTTAGTCCAGTTTGGTCCATGTTTAGTCCAGTTTGGTTTAGTCCAGTTTGGTCCATGTTTAGTCCAGTTTGGTTTAGTCCAGTTTGGTCCATGTTTAGTCCAGTTTGGTTTAGTCCAGTTTGGTCCACATTTAGTACAGTTTGGTCTATGTTTAGTCCAGTTTGGTTTAGTCCCATTTGGTCCATGTTTAGTCCAGTTTGGTCCATGTTTAGTCCAGTTTGGTTTAGTCCCGTTTGGTCCATGTTTAGTCCAGTTTGGTTTAGTCCAGTTTGTTCCATGTTTAGTCCAGTTTGGTTTAGTCCAGTTTGGTCCATGTTTAGTCCAGTTTGGTTTAGTCCCGTTTGGTCCACATTTAGTACAGTTTGGTCCATGTTTAGTACAGTTTGGTCCGCGTTTAGTCCAGTTTGGTATAGTCCAGTTTGGTCCATGTTTAGTCCAGTTTGGTCCATGTTTAGTCCAGTTTGGTATAGTCCAGTTTGGTCCACATGTAGTACAGTTTGGTCCATGTTTAGTCCAGTTTGGTCCACGTTTAGTCCAGTTTGGTCTATGTTTAATCCAGTTTGGCTTAGTCCAGTTTGGTCCACGTTTAGTCCAGTTGGTCTGTGTTTAGTCCAGCTTGGTTTACTCCAGTTTGGTACACATTTAGTCCAGTTCGGTACACATTTAGTCCAGTTTGGTCTATGTTTAGTCCAGTTTGGTCCACGTTTAGTACAGTTTGGTCTATGTTTAGTCCAGTTTGTTCCATATTTAGTCCATAGCTCAAAAACAACAAAACAAAATCAACATCTGTACTTACACCATATGTTTGAAGAAAGAACCTAAAACCTAAACCACGTTTAGTCCAGTTTGGTCTATGTTCAGTCCAGTTTGGTTTAGTCCAGTTTGGTCAGCGTTTAGTTCAATTTGGTTTAGTCCGGATTGGTACACATTTATTCCAGTTTGGTCCACGTTTAGTCTAGTTTGGTCTATGTTTAGTCCAGTTTGGTTTAGTCCAGTTTGGTTTAGTCCAGTTTGGTTTAGTCCAGTTTGGCCCATGTTTAGTCCAATTTGGCCCATGTTTAGTCCAGTTTGGTTCAGTCTAGTTTGGTCCATGTTTAGTCCAGTTTGGTCCATGTTTAGTACAGTTTAGTCTATGTTTAGTCCAGTTTGGTTTAGTGCAGTTTGGTCCACGTTTAGTCCAGTTTGGTCCATGTTTAGTACAGTTTAGTCTATGTTCAGTTCAGTTTGGTTTAGTCCAGTTTGGTACACATTTAGTCCAGTTTGGTCCACGCTTAGTCCAATTTGGTCCATGTTTAGTACAGTTTGGTCTATGTTTAGTCCAGTCTTGGTTATGGGCTGGTTTGGGATCTGGTTTTGATGTGATTTGGATGGATCTGGCCCTGGCTTAGGACTGGTTTCAGACTGTCTTGGGCGGGTCTTAGACTCTTTTTAACCCCAAGAACACCAGACCTACCATCAGCATGGAGGTGGCAGCATCATGCTCTGTGGAACTGGAGCTTCACACAAAGTCAATGGAACAATGAAGGAGGAGGATCAGAACCTAAAACCATCAGCAGAAGGTTGATCTGGGACACAGCTGGATGTTCCAACCAGACAATGAGCCCAAACACATCAAAGTGGTGAAGAAATGGTTCCATCAGGCTGGAATGAAGGTTCTAGACTGGTCCCCCCAAAGTCCTGACTTAGACCATCAAGAACCTGAAGAAACCAGTCTGAGTCATGGAGACGACACGTTTAGATGGACTGAACCGGTTCTGACCAGAGGAGTCAAAGAGAAACCAGAGGACTGTAGACGGGAACCAGAAGACCTTCATAGACCAAAGCTTCATGAGTCTCAGAGAGGAGCTCCAGGAGTCTCTGGAAGTGTTTACGTGGTGTTGAACGGCTGCTTCTGTTTACTCCCTTTTCGTGCAGTAACACACACTGAACTCCCAATCTCTAATTTTCATTTACATATTAAAAAACCTCACATTTCATGGACGACATCAGCGCAGCAGTTCCCTGTAATCACTGCAGCTCATGAGAAGGGGTTTAATATCAAGTAATTACCGTCTATCTGTCTGCTGGGGCGCAAACACTGAAGCTGCAGCACTTCAAAACCTGTTTACTGGTCGGACACGATAGGACGTATAATTATCAGACGCTTCGCCTCGTGGAGGGGAAGCGCCTCAGCGAGCCAAGTCGATGACGGATTATGTGCCGCGTGATGAAAAACAGAGTTTAAACTGCGCTGATTTCAGACGTTAGAGCTCGTTTCCTCATCGTGGGGATTATAAGGAGGTTTTGTCATCGAGCGCTCGACGGCTCCGGGGGGAACCGTCTGAGGAATGACCTGAGCGGTGTCGGGTTACCAGGCTGGAAGTCTGGAAAGAAAAGACCCACCAGAGCATCTCCAGGGGCGGAAACGAGCAGACGCAGGTGAGGGAATGTTAAATAGCTGCAGGTGAAGGCGTCTCAGGAACATCTGAAACTCAGATTGTTGTCAGGTTGCTTGAAACGCTTCAGGCTGAGGTTTGAAACTTGACAGTCGGAGTTTGCAGAAGCACAAATGCCAGCAGAGTGTTTACGTCTCCCGCCTGAGTTACAGCTTCAGAATAAGTTTGTATTAAAGCATCATAAAATAAAAGTTAGAACCCAGAGATCAGAACATCCAGGAAGAACTTCTTTTTCCTCTCTTGGTTCGTATTTTTCAAACTTTTTTTCCCGGAAATTCTGTTTCTACACGACCAAATACCAACAGCTACGTCCGAGGAAGCAGATGAGATTTTAATCTGAAGTCCTGCAGCTCTATGGAAACGGAACAACCATGAATGTTCAACATGTACAACAAGATGCTACCAGTACTGGGAAGGAAGCTGCTGCAGATGTTTAATTAAATGTTAAATTGGTTTCCGTAGTTCGTCCACACTGCCTGCAGTTCAGCCAAAAAAACTCCCTGAATTTTTACTACATGGCTGTTGGTTGCAGCTGAGTCACAAAAGGCTTCCTGGTTGCAGAAACAAGTGCAGAATTTTTTGTTTTTCACACAGTCTGGTTCAAGTAAACGCTCTGTTTTTGGTGAATTTTAAATTAGAGACATGCAGAGTAGCTTAGGTTTGGTAAAGCTTCCTGCACGTCATAGTTAAGTAGCTTTAAGGACTGTCTGAAAGTTGAAAATCCAATGATTACCTCCACCAAGGAGGTTCTGTGATGGCCAACGTTGGTTTGTTTGTTTGTTTGTTTGTGTGCAAAATAACTCGAAAACTCATGGACGGATTTGGATGAAGCCTTCAGGAAATGTGTGAAATGAAACAAAGAAGAAATGATGACATTCTGGGACTGATCCGGATCACCATCTGGATCCAGGATGTTTTTAAATGTAAGTGTAACCAGGTGAACAATTAAATGCGGTTTACTCTAAAAGCCACCAGAGGGCGCTCTTGTTTTTGGGGTAACCCCCTCTGACCACATGACATTTTGGGTCTCCACGCGACAGACAGCGACAGTGATGGAGTTTTCTCTCTCCTTCCTGAGCGACATACGCACGGTTGGGCCGGCATTCTTATCTCCGGTTGTCTAAGAAGCTGGGAGGCTGTTAGGAGCTGCCGCGCTAGAGGCCGCGCCTGTTCATTAGGTTGGATGGGGTGAAGGCCGCATTGTGGGTAGGACATTTGAACTGTCTGTAATTACATTTGTATCTGTAACGTTCCATAGAAAATATGTGAACTGGGAGATTGTGTTGGGGGTGGACTGAAGCTCCTTGGTGGAGGTATGAACTCTCTGAGGGCTTTTCTAGTTGCTTCTGTTTCCACTGGTGTTATGGTACATCTAGATGTGTCAGATGTTTAATTATTTACATTCATTTATATTATTACAATTTTAAGTAGTTTATTATTATTATTATTGTTAATGTTACGGTACTAATGTCCGCTCTGTGTAAACACTGCCTGCAGTTCAGCTGAAAAAACTCCCTAAATTTTTACCACATGGCTGTTGGTTGCAGCTGAGTCACAAATGGCTTCCTGGTTGCAGCAACAAGGACAGAATTTTTTGTTTTTTACACAATCTGGTTCAAGTGAACACTCTGTCTTTGGTGAATTTTTAAATTAGAGACACGTAGAATAAATTAATTTTGACGAAATATGATTTTTAGCGTAGATTTGGTGTCTGGACTGTCTGTCACTGGTGTTGTGGTACCTCTGCATAGTTCAGATTGTTAATTATTTAGTTATTCATTTACATTAGTTTCCATACTCATCTCCTGTCTGTTTTGTCTAAACACTGCCTGCAGTTCAGCTGAGAAGTCCCTGAACTTTTGCCATGTGACTGTGGGTTGCAGCCGAGTCGCTAACGGCTCCACGGTTGTGTTAAAAAAAGCATCATTTTCACCTTTTTCTTTTCCAGAATCTGCTGCAAACCCTTTATTTTCTGGTGAATTTCTGAACCAGACATGTAGAATAAAGGTTTCGCTGCTGTTTCCCAGTAAACGTTACGTCACAGATGAGCAGTTCAAGGACTTTCACAGGAATAAATCGAATATCTTCTGATTTGTTCTGGTTTTACAGCATCTGGATGATAAATTATCTAATTTATTGACAAGACAACATGGCTTTCAAACTACTAAACGTGTTTTTTCCACCTAATTATCCACTGTTCTAGTGCAAAATACATTTAAAGTCTGTTATTGTGACGTTTAGACACTCAGTAGTTGGTTAAAGTTGGGAACAGACTGTGGTTTTCTTAATTAAGAGAAAAACTAACCACAGGTCGGAGTCAGTTTAGGGGTTTAGTTGTATGGAGACACAACTTCTAGGAGAGACAGTTGTTTTTTTCTGGTTTGATGCATTGAACGCCTTCAGGACTGCAGCTTCCTACATGTCCATCTGGTGTGGAGGAGCACAATGAGGATGGAGCTAATGCAGATGCACACATGTGGATGGATGTAAACAAGTGTGGATTCATCCTGAGGAGTCTGGCTGTATAAATGAAGCTGCTGAATGTTCACAAAAACACCTCGTTTCTCAAAAACACTCGGCGCTCCGTCCGTTCACTCTTTTGTGAGGCGATGACGTCGAAGCACTTCTCCCCGAAAAAAAAACTTGAGCTTTGTGTTGCGGTGAAAAGGTTTTCGGTTCGTCTGGAGAGCCGCTCGACGCCTTTCTCCTCGCCCACAAAGAGCCGGAGTGCTTCAACATGAAGCGGCGGAGCATCGTGTGGGTCTTTGTTCATGTGTGGGTTTGACGGACGGAGACGCACAATGCTTCTAGACGTTAGCATGAACGCTTTGTGTCGGTGCATTCAGGAGGTAATGACCGAACGTAGAGATGGATTTACATCCGTCTGTTTGCCTGCTAACAACTGTGCATTTAGGAAGAGCTGAAACTGGATATTAACTGCATCATGCTGGACATTTTCCTGCAACACATATAGAAAATAAAGGCGTTAAGTTTCACCAGACTGCTCAAACAGCTCTATCTGGGAAGAATTAACTACTCAGGAATGATTGGGGTGATTTTGTAGGGACCTGCATCTGCCTGGAAGATAAGAAATCATTACGAAAAGCTGAAAAATGGTTGTTTTGAAGCTTTTATTATGTGGCGTAACGCTGGAAAAGTCATCAGACGTGTTTTTTAGCTTGAGATGGATCAGATGTAACGTATAATTCTGCATTAAAACAATCTTTAACTGAATAAAGTGCATCTTCTAGAGGATAAGTATAGATTAAAGTGCACCCAAAACTCCTCTCTGGATAAATATCTGCTCATTAGGAAACGCTACGATTTCCAGATGTCCCTGAACGCCTCCCATCCAGCTCCATAGAAGCTGCTGGTCGTCTGAGCTCAGAGAAGCTTCTAGTCTCCATCAGTTCCTGCAGTCAGATCAGCCTGATTTGACTTTAACTGTCATTTTAGACCAGTTCTGAGTCTTTCTGGTTCAGTTGTGAGACGATTTGGACAAATTTAAAGTGCTTCTGGACAAGTTTTAGTTCTTCTGGACAACCTTTGAGCAGCTGTGGATGCATTCAAAGACATTTAGACAACCTTTGAGTCATTTTAAACACATTACTAAACATTTAGTACATCTGTTGTCATTTCAGATAAGCTTTCAGACGTTTTGTTCAAACGTCAGATTTACTTAATTTGACTTTGACTCACTGGATGAACATCTGCTTATTAAGAGGCGCTATAATCTCCAGATGTCCCTGAACGCCTCCCATTCAGCTCCATAGAAGCTGCTGGTTGTCTGAGCTCAGAGAAGCTTCTAGTCTCCATCAGTTCCTGCAGCAATTCATTTAAAAAGAGTGAAATAAGGAGGAATGTGAGCGTGAACCACATTCAGACTAAATTATTCTTGCACTCGTCATACAGAGCTTTGTGCTGCTGATCTAAACCGTCAAACTGATTAGTTGTGTTGCCTCATGTGATGCAACGAATGCAACAATCTGCAGACTGAGAACCTGTTGTTGGTCGACATCGTCCTTCCTGGAGCTGGAATATTTCCTTGCAGCTGAGGCTGTGTTGTGAGTGTTTCTCTCCTGCTCTTTGCTCATACTTCTGTACACATGTGGATTCTGCAGGTCAACAAACTCTTCAAAATAGACTTTAAATAAACTCCCAGAGCCCTGAAGTTGTCCTGAATGTTATTCTGTTGGACTTTTCTTGTAGATTAAAGATGGAAAACGCACCACACACGGCTCTGTGAGACGCTCTACGCCAGATGTTGGCACACAGGTCTGAGCAAACAGCTTCATTATCTGAGGTCTGAAGAGAAAGGAAAGCTGGAAGAGGTGACTCAGAGAACCAATATGTCTTCGCAGCAGAAACAAAGAACGCTGCAAACAAAGAAAAGGCTGGAAGGATATTAGCAACAGTGTTTGTTGTTAGCCGAGGCTATTTATCCGGCTGAAGCCAAATGCAATCTGCGCCTCTCCTCCCCTCCGCCTCGTCTCCGTTATCTGTGTTTGATGCAATTAATTCCACCGCAGGGCCGACTCCCAACACCAGATAATCTAGTGAGCGGACGCCGAGGGAAATATGGCGTGACCCCGGACGACGGAGGAAAGGAAACGAGAGACGAGCAGAGAAACGTGACAAACAGAAGAGACGGGAACAGACTCCGGGATCTGAAGGATGATTTTACTCTTCATCTGTGAGTGACGGAGCGTTTAGACGACGAGCAGCCGGGAGGAGGATCTGAGTCTTTGTCTCAGAAATATCATTTTACTGCAGATAAACTTCATTTACAGACGTATTCCTTCCTCTATTACTCCTTTTTTCACATTTAAAGCTGAGCTAATTGACTTGTTGTCCAGCGGGGGCAGCACAGCTCCACAACACGACACCAAACCAGATCCCAGCTCCTTTGTTCGCTCTCGTCTTTTCTCTACAAAAACTTCTTCTGCTTGTCCAGACAGATGCATTGCTCTCATTATCAGACAGTCACCCGAAGTGTTGAACAAAGCCACCTGCTGCTAGCGAGAGCAGACGGCCTGAAACCCAAATTAAAAAGGATAAAAGTTGATTAGCGCTGCCACCGACCACGACTCTTCTGTCACTTAATCTGTGCATTATTTCACTGATTAGTCCATCGAAATGATGGTTTTTCCTCCATTAAAAGCAAACCGAGCATTTTATTTAAGCTAATTTCATCCTGACAAACTGTATGAGTGTATAATTCAGTGCAACACGATGAAAATAAGTCAAAAAAAGAAGGATTATTATTCAAGTCAGCAGCTCAACTCCAAAAGAAGTTTCTAATAAAGTGAAAAAGCTCAGTCTGTATATTAAGCAAAGGTCAACATGGACTCTGTGGGTATTTTACAGCTCAGATCAGCTTATTGTGAACTCAGTAAAGTAAACTGTTGGACCAACTTACATCTATTTCTTTATTTCGTAGCACGCAGGTGAATTAAGTTCAAAAAAGGGTAAGTCTAACTAACTGGCTTCAGTTAGACTCCCTAAAATTAGCTTCACCCCAAACGTAAAGCGTAAAACATCATTTTGTCATTACACTTCTGTTCTTTCCTTCTCTTCACTCTGTATTTCTACGCAAAGAACATGTTGTATTAGCCGAGACAAAATAAACCCTACTTAATCTAACACATAAGCACTGGTTGGAGGTCATTAACCACCACAGAAGTCTCTGTCATGGTGCCCGTTGCTAGCTAAACTCCCACAATGCTCTCTGCTTCCAACATGAACTGTAGTCTGAGTGACGCCTCCTCTGGTCTCTACAGTATTAAACAGGAAGAGGCTCCACCTGGTGGAACAACCAGGAACTACAGCTGATCTATGATACATTTACTGACATGCACGACCTTCTTCTTCTGCCTTATCAGTTCATTTGTTTATATTTGGTCAAATTATTAACCCAGTCTAAAACCAGATCTAATTCTCACCTGAAATCAGTCTTAAAGCAAAACTAAACTGAAACCAAGTCCATAACTGGTCCAGAACCAGTCTAAATACAGCCCAAAAGCTACCTTCAACTTGTATACATAAGTTCTGGTTGGAGGTCATTAACCACCACATTAGTCTTTGTCATGGTGCCCGTTGCTAGCTAAACTCCCATAATGGTCTCTGCTTGCCAACATGAACTGCCCGTAATCCAAAACGACACACAAGATGACGGAAACGAGATGAATGAGATACAAAATGACAAAAAACAGACACAGAATTACAAAAGCAAGAGGCTAAATAACAAAAATGAGACAGAAAAAGACAAAAAAGGACATAAACGAGAAACAAAATGGCGAAAAGAAGACACTCAGGGTCATTAACCTCCACAGAAGTCTTTGTCATGGTGCCCATTACTAGCTAAACTCCCACAATGCTCTCTGTTTGCCATTATGGACCGTCTGTAGTCCAAAAAGACACAAGACGACGAAAATGAGATGAATGAGAAACAAAATGACAAAAACAAGAGGCTAATTTTTAAAAAAATGAGACAAAAAAGGACATAAACGAGAAGCAAAATGGCTAAAAGAAGACACTCAGGGTCATTAACCACCACTGAAGTCTTTGTCATGGTGCCCATTGCCAGCTAAACTCCCACAATGCTCTCTGCTTCCAACATGAACTGTAGTCTGAGTGACGCCTCCTCTGGTCTCTATTAAACAGGAAGAGGCTCCACCTGGTGGAACAACCAGGTACTGCAGCTGATCTATGATACTTGAAGTGTGTAACATGTAGAAAAATGGCATCGAAATTGGGATGAGACTTAATTTTAAATGACTTTGATCGAATCACGGGCGAAGAAATTTGAAGAAAAACCTGCAGCTGACCTGAAACTTTTACACGGAACTCAGTCGGACTCTGCTGCAGACGCATTTTATAAAACTCGACCAATGACGGGAGGAGAAACAACTGAGGTCAGGATGCAACACTTCTGTCGTAGATTGCCGTCCTTTAGTCTGTAAACCCAGATGTGTTCACTGTGGTTGATTTATCGAGCCGATGCATGCTCCTGTATACATTATTCACTGTACAGGACCACCGAGCGCCCTGGAGGTGGTTTCTTCATCCTCGGTGAAGGAATAAAGCGGCGAACACACCTGAAACCGTCTCAGGTCTGCTGACGAGCGGCATCAGCATTCACAGAGCAGCACAAGACGCATCACATGAATGAACAATGGGTCTGGAAATGCCAAAGGCGCAGATTTTCTCATGTAGAGAGAAAAGAAAGACGAGACAACATTTACTCAGAGCAGATATTTACCTCGGTGAGGAAAAAAAAAAGGCTTCTGCAGGCACAGATTTGCTGCTTGGTTTATTTCGGTAGGTGAGAATTTGCAGGGATCGCTGCACCGTCACCGTGTTGGGAGCTCTGCTGAGTGAGAAGGTGCAAGTTTTCCTGTTAAATTCCTCCACGAGCAACTGCAGGCTGAGGCTTTATCTGGCTGGATCGTTACACTTCCTCGAGAGACAGCTTTGACAGGTTTGCAGCAGGATTGACGTTTTCTGCAGATTCCTAATTGAAAATCTTTACCTTCCTTTGTCTCGGCAGCATTAAACAGCCACTTTTAACCCACGAGTGAGAACAAATGTGTGATTTCCATTCTGTTTCTCATTCCTGGAGTTATTAAAGCCCGTGTGCATGATGTTTTAAGCCACCTATCGGCCACGGCCTGATCAGTATTCCCCAGCACGAGCGGTACTTCCCTAAAGCCAGACATCAGAGAACCAAGACTCTAATCTGTGATGTTTGTCTGAACTTTCACTTCGCTGTGAGCACAATATTAAAGGAGCGCTATCACTTCTGAAAGAGAACATGCACAGAAACACCCGAGGAAATCATTCCGGGCTTATCCTCTTCTGCGGTTTCTGGGATACAGGATATATGGACCGAATGCAAAGGATGGGTTCGATTTAAAAAAAAGAAAAGAGACACTGGAGGAAGATGAGGAAGAAGAAGACGACGGATGTCTTAGTCTTTAGCTGAGTCATGCACTGGTTTTAATTTAGTTTTCTTTAGATTTTTAAGAACTACTTTTGCGTTTCCTTGCAGTATTTTGTCTGATCCGACCTCGAGGTGAAAAGGAAAAAGAACTACAGCTTGAATTTAGAAACTTAGACACAATATTAAGTTGATGCAGCAAACACTGTATTGTCAAAAGTCTTGGGACGCCCCTCCAAATAACCGGATCCAGGTGTTCCAATCACTTTCATGGTTACAGGTGTATAAATCCAGCCCCGAGGCATGCAGACTGCTTCTACAGACACTAGTGAAAGAATGGGAGCTCTCAGGAGCTCAGTGGATTCATGGTGGTACCCTGATAGGTTGACATCTGTTCAGTAAGTCCACTGGTGGAATTTCCTCCATGCTAAATATTCCACAGTCAACTGTTAGTGGTTTTATTACAAAGAGGAAGCAACTGGGAACAACAGCAACTCAGCCATGAAGCAGTAGGACAAAGAGTCAACATCTCCAGACCTCCAGACCTGGTGTGTCCTTCAGATCAGCTCCAGAACAGTGGTAGAGCTTCATTAATGGGTTTCCAGCCCAGCAGCTGCATCCAAGCCTCACATCACCAAGGTCAATGCAAAGCGTTGATGCAGTGGTGTAAAACAGCCGCCACTGGACTCTAGAGCAGTGGAGACCAGTTCTCTGGAGGGACCAATCACACTTCTCTGTCTGGACATCCCATGGACCAGTCTGGGTTTGGAGGTTGCCAGGACAACGGTACTTCCTGACTGCATTGTTCCAAGTGTAAAGTCTGGTGGAGGGGGGTTATGGTGTGGGGTTGTTCTTCAGCCCCTTAGTTCCAGTGAAAGGAACTCTTAATGCTTCAGCAGACCAAGACATTCTGGACTATTTGATGCTCCCAACTTTGTGGGAACAGTTTGGGGATGGCCCCTTCCTGTTCCAACATGGCTGCCACCAGAGCACAAAGCAAGGTCCATAAAGACATGGAAGATCCAGTCTGGTGTGGAGGAACTGGACTGGCCTGCTCAGAGTCCTGACCTCAACCTGATAGAACACCTTTGGGATGGATTAGAGTGGAGACTGAGAGCCAGGCCTTCTGGTCCAACATCAGTGGAAGATGGTCAAATATTCCCATGAACACACTCCTAAACCTTGTGGAAAACCTTCCCAGAAGAGTTGATGCTGTAATAGCAGCAAAAGGTGGAACAACTCCACATTAAACCCTACGGATTAAGAACGGGACGTTATTAAAGGTCATGTAAAGACAGACGTCCCAGTACTTTTGGCAATATAGTGCAAATAAGTCAACTCCACCCACCAAAAATAATGTTTGAAACTTAAAAGATGTATCCAAATCAGTATATTCAATTTTTTATTTTTCAAAAATGCATTTATGTAAGTGGGAATAGTGTGGGTAAGTGTGGGAATAACTCATTTGATTCTCACACCACTGCACAAAATAAACCAACGACTTGAAAGTATTTCTGCACCTTTTATTTTGAAATGACCTGGGATGAAGCCCTGGCTGTTATTTTTAATAATATTGTGAGAAAAATGACACGTCAGTCTGTGGTTCAGCTGAAAAGTCCCCGAATTTTTGCCGGGTGACTGTCGGTCGCAGCCGTGTCAGTCATGACTTCACGTTTGCACCAAGAAGCTCAGAACTTTTTGTCTTTAACAGATTTCAGCTTGTGAGAATTATTTATTTAGGGCATTTTTTTCCAATTAGACCTGTAGAATAAAGTGATTTTGTTGAAGTTTATCGATAAGCATCTGAAGATTTCATATAATTTATGTGATTTCAGAGGGTCAGTGCAGTATTTATGTTTAAAATCCTGCACATTGCACCTTTAATGCTGCAGCTGTTTGTACTTATGGTAATGTCTCGTCTCTTTGCCGTCTACTGACTATCAGGTGCGAATGTGTCTCCAGCAGCAACACTCAGCCTTTAAAATCTCACATTTCACGGCCGTAAACGTGTCGATACGCAGCCGTGAATCTGTCACAGCGGCGAGCGTTCATAATAACAGCGTAGTGAACTGTTCCAAGCAGCGCTGCTTGTGTTTCCTGCTCATCGACGAGGCTGCGACGACACTTTCAAAGAGCCCAAAGTCGTTTTTTATCCGTGTTTGCTGCAGGTCTCGGCGTGTTTATCTGCACTTCCTGCTCGTTCTCTCTCCACCAGAAATCCGCCTCCTCCACAGACGTATCTGTTTGAAAGGCTACGCTAACCTTTTCACAGCTGCATTGTCTCGCCGGGTTTTTAATTGTCCCTCGTCTTTATAAAGCGCTTGACCTTCTCCGCTCCCTCTTAATGATTTGCTGTTACCGCTCGTTCAGAAGCGTCGGCGGGCGGAGCGTTGCTGCGATCCGCCGCTGCCCAAACAGCCAGTTAATTCGGTGAGCGGGAAGGAGACATCAAACCTGTGGCGAGCATGTTTACAGGAGTGTGCAGGGAAGCGATCGGGCGTCTCCCGCTGCACCTCCGAGCCTTTCTGGGACGGATGTTCCTCCCACTCGTTGCTTTCTTTGACAGAGTCCATCAGAAAACACATTAAGCCGTTTTGTGTGGTTGAACATGACTTTCAGAGGGTCGACGGTGAACCCGACGGATTCAGATGTTAAACATTCGCTGTCAGGTAAAGTGGAGGTGGAATGTGCTGCAGGAGGACGAAGTGTTGGTCCATTATTATTATTATTATTATTACTATCTGTGCTGATGATCCTGCAGGAGCAGCTTTAAACAGTGACCTCAGTGGGTTTTCAACACATAAATCTGCACTAATTAACACACCAGCAGGAGATTCTGGTCAGTTTACTTCAGTTTAACCCCGTCAGACAATCAGAGCAGAAATCTAGCACAGGATATGTAAAAGTAAAATCAGCTGCACGCTCATTTACTGATATGTTAATTCTCTGTTTCGTTATTTTATGCTTATGCATTCATTCTTTCAGCTAGTTGAGCATGTTCGCCTGCAGGCTGCATGAGAAAAGGAGTCGTTTTCATCTCCAGAGGGCCTCCTGTCCATAGGAACGTTGGGTCTGAACCGCCTCCGGTCACATTAATGGGCAAGCACGGCAAAACAGTGGTGCTTTAAGCTGTGTAGAATTATGTTTTTCTACATTTCAGGTCCAATATTCGTCCAAAAAGAGACGGAAAAAGACAGTTTGTGTTCCAAAACCGTCACAAAACACCTTCCGTTGCTCTACAATTTCCAACATTATAAACTACAAGCTTAAATGTGCATTAAAATACAATTTTACTTCAATAAAACGAGACTGTAACAGCTGAAGTTAATGACTCTCACACAAAAATAAATGTTTTTCCACTAGATGTTAACAGCAGCTGAAGTTCAGCTTGTTGCTCCCGGCTGTTTAGGAGTTTTTCCTCTGACTTTATTAAACCAGATGTGCACCCTGGTCACTTTTGCATAGAAACTGAATCTTACGAGGTCCGAATAACATTTCAGTTTGAAGTCTGAACTGCATCCAGTCACATTAGCGAATAAATATGCTAAAAATATGGTACTTTCTTCCACATTTAAGCTCCAATATTCATCCAAAAAGAGAGGGAAAAAGACAGTTTGTGTTTCCAAACCACCACAAAACACCTTCCGTTGCTCTACAATTCCTAAAATTATAGGCTACCAATGGAAATGTGCCTAAAGATACAACTTTACTGCAATAAAACTAGACTCTGACAGCTTAAGTTAATGACATTCACGTAAAAATAAATGAAGTTCCACTGGACATTAACAGCAGCTGAAGTTTAGCTTGTTGCTCCCGGCTGTTTAGGAGTTTTTCCTCTAAGTTTATTAAACCAAATGTGCACCCTGCTCACTTTTGCACAGAAGTTGCATCGGCAATCTGACGAGGTCCGAAAGACACTTCAGTATCGCTGTAACAAGCCTGAACTGCATCCAGTCACATTAACGGATAAATATGTGCAAGCAATGGTGCTTTAAGTTGTGTAAAATGGCTTTCCTCCCATATTTCAGCTCCAATATTCGTCCAAAACACCTTCCGTTGCTCTACGATTTCCAATATTTCAGACTGCAAACTTAAATGTGCCTGAAAATAAAACTTTACTGCAATAAAACGAGGCTCCAACAGCTCAGATTAATGATGCTCAAATGAAGATTAATGTCTTTCCACTAGACTTTAACAGCAGCTGAAGTTTAGCTTGTTGCTCCCGACTGTTTGGGAGATTTTCCTCTGAGTTTAGTGACGTATTTCTGAATCACCCGACTTTAACAGACCGATAAAACCAGCAATGTTCCCGATAACGCACAGCATCCTGGAACACTGAATCAGCCAATAATAGCAGAAGCCTGTGGAGCTCATTCTCAACACCTTGACTGACGTTCTGACAGAACAGTGTGGATGGAGGAGTTATCAGCGCCTTCCTCTTATCCACAGCAATCAAACACCTTCACTTGTCTCCCACATGAAGCCCTGAGAGCTGTGTTAAACCTAATCAGAGGACACATGTGGCGGCGGTTCGTTGATGAGCCTCAATCAAGCCTCTGACATTTGAATTATCCGCCGTCCCTTCACGGCTACCTGTGGTCAGTCGTCTTCATAAAGGCTCGGGGCTTGAAGTGCCTTAATAAAGTGTTTCAGTTCTTCAGCCGTCATCCGTCCATTTTCCAGCCTCTCAGCAAACGTCTTCCTTCCCTCCGACGCCGAGGACGGTGTCAGATTATGCGATCAGAACATTTCGTGCTCTCAGGATGTACTTGTTGGCGTTCCTGCATAATCACGTTGATGGCGTTTCACCCGGCGGCGCTGGCAGGGCGAAACAAAAAGAGAAGCAGACAAGGAGGCATTCATAATCCATATTCACTGGCTGCTTATGGGTGATAATCGCAACTACTGGCACCGGCATGCTTGCTATTCAGCCGCTCACACAAGAAACACACTGCTAGGACCTATTAGGGCGCCGGCTGAATGCAAATCGGGGATGTTGTTTTGATCCGAGGGCCTTATTGCACCTTGAGTGGATGCGATTCTGATTCCACGTCGGGGACTGAACCCTTAAACCTGCCGCTCAGGTGGCTTTACGTTCTGCAAATCGAGCAACCGGCTGTGAGATACCCAGATACCAAAACATCCAAAAAACACTCAAAAAAACTGCTGCAATAACACAGAAACACTTCAACTAGAGGGTCTTTTCAAGCTGAATTAAAGAGGCCAGGCAGAGGAGCAACACTCTGCATATCCAATCAGAGCTCTGGGGTTTCGGCTCGCTGATTGAAATTCAGCCTTTGACACGAGACACAGACATGTATGACCTGATGAAGAATCCGGGCATGTGATGAATAAGGAATGAGCAATAATTTGTAGAATTTGATGGATGCTCTGATCCAAAGTGTCCTCCAACGTAAGAGGGAAGCGTCGCCGCAACAGTTGTGGAGGTAAAGCGACCGGAGTCAAGCCTTGACCTCCACCCTTAAGATGAAATTGGATTCATCTGAACTGAAGACACTAATACTGGCAGCTCTTCCCTGTGCGAACATCTCTGACCTGCTGAGGCCTGAACTCCACGAGATCTCTAAAGGCACCAAGACAGCAGGAGATCCTTTGAGTAATGGGAAGTGCAAAGTGGGCCCTCCGTGGATTTGATGCTCTGAACTCTTTGTCGCGTTCCTCAAATCATCGCTTGACAGTTCCTGCAGTGCGTCAGGGAGGTTTATCCTGCTACAAACACCTACACGAACGCAGGTTTCCCAGCAGATCATCGTCCAGAGCGTCACCTTGCTTCCATCCGGTTGCCATTTCTTCTGCAGGTAAACAACTCGCCTGGTCTCCAGTCTGCAGCTACGTCGCCTCAAAAGCACCAATCTGTGGAATCTTCTGAACCCTTTATCATAGCAGAAGTGAGATTTTTTCAACAGTTTGTGCTGCAGTAGCTCTAATGGGACGTAAATGAACCTCAAGACTGTCAGCGGTTCTCCTTTCTTGGACCATTCTGGGAAGTACTAACTAAAGCTGCACAGTATATTGTAGTGCAATGAGATGCAAGTCAGATCACCTGAAAAACATCTCGCTGCAACTTTACCTGTCGCTTCATACGGAAAGAAAATGTGCAAAATGAACATACAAGGGAAGTCTGCCTGATTGGACACCGACTGTTTACTCTGACTTTAGGATTCTTGGATACACCGAGCTGTTGTTGCTTTTCTGTTTATCGAAAAATCATATAGTTGCCCTGCAGACTCAACCGAAAGAAAACCGTTTTGGTTGCCGAAAGAAAGTTGTGTGGAAATATTTCAGCTAAAAAAAAGAATGATCTTCAAATTGTTTCCATGACACAAGAAGAAAAGACTAGTTTGAGCTTTTAAATCAGCAGCATGAAGCTCCGTAAGATGTGTAGAAGTCAAGATCTGAATGTCAGCCAAAGCAAAAACATAAAGGCCCCATGTGAAATATTGATGCCACATGAAGTGCACCACCCAAAGTGAGCGTATACTGTCTGGTACTTGTACTAAATGGATATTTCTCTTGATTAGTGTCCCAACTTTGAGTCCACCACTGCCTCAGTGATGCATTAATTCCATTCAGTCCATGGGTGTGGCATATCCAGACGCTGCTCCAACACAATGAGCAGTACTCAGACACTCCTTATACTGGGGACAATAAAAGGCCACCCCAACATGTCACATGTTGACCAAAGCAGCAACGCCTCAGATGACTCCGGTCATGAGGGAACGTGCCACACCCATGGACTGAATGGAATTAATGCATCACTGAGGCAGTGGTGGACTCAAATTTGGGACACTAATCAAGAGAAATATCCATTTAGTACAAGTGCCAGACAGTATACGCTCACTTTGGGTGGTGCACTTCATGTGGCATCAATATTTCACATGGGGCCTTTATATTTTTGTTCAGTGTATGTTGTTTGCCTTAGCTGCTGTTACACCAAACAGGAAAGGTTCCAAACAGTTTGCCAAAGTCATTTTTCAGCTTTTTTTAAATGTATTTTTCATTATCAGTGCAGATTTAATCCTCTACAACCCCCCAGTCATTCTAGAAGTAATTATTCTTCACTAGTAGAGTTTTCAAGTCATCTGCTGAAGAATTCTGAATGTATTTCTTTAAACGCTGCAGAAAAACTGAATGCAGTATTGTCGGTTTCCTGCCAGCATCATGCAGCTCTGGTGCCCCGACAACACCTGCTGTTTTGGAGATGTTCTGACCCGGCTGACTCTCAGGTCTTCACCCACTTTTTCCTTTTTCTGTTAAACATCAGCTCCAAGAAGTGACTGGTACAACAACCTGGCAGTGGTTTTGATGCTGTGGCTTTTAAATGTATATTACAGAAAGGATTTAGGGTAAAAATAGGAACAAAAAGGGGAGAATGTATTGATTATATATGTGTGTTTAGGATGAAGACATCATCCATAGCGTCAGAGGGGTTTAACATTTGTTCTGACAGACTGTGTGCCTGTGAACACACACATACATTCATCCCTGGCCTTTGTTAGGAATATTGAGCAGTTATTATTATGGGGTAATGGTATGCGCACATCTGGCTAAGTAAAGCAGCATCCCATTACTGCTGTTATCAACAGCTCTGCACACCTGGCTGGAGTGATCATTACATCCCCCGCCCCCAGCAGCCATTTCCATTAGCATAGCATCATTCATCATTAGCTATTTTACATTCCTCGTCGGGTTTAACGGCTTTTTACATCCACAGCCGAGCATAATCGGTGGCAATAACGTCTCTGCTCTTTCAAGGAATGTTGGCTTTTTCTCCGCTTTCTAAGAAAATCGAGCTTTTTAAACACATAAGTGAGCTAAGTAGCACCACCGAGAGACGCAGCGGGCAAAACTCATCCGCTGAAACTTGGCAGCAGCAGAGTCGCGCGATCAGAATAGCTGCTCAGAGTTCACGGCCAACACGTCAGGTAATTAACAGACCGAGCGTCCCGTCCAAGAGCGCTTCCTGTCCAGCCGTCTGAAGCCGAGCCGGTGCCGAGACGCTGTCTGCTAACGACGACGTGGAAGTGACTCTGGGTTAATCGTGTGCCAAGTTATAAGCCGTCGCAGCCAACAACTTTCAGCTCCTGGCACCCGCGCTCGGCTTTTTTTCTCCTCTCGGTTAATACAGTCACTATAAATACCTGCAGGACTCTTTTGGCAGGGATGTGCCATAACTTCATTTGCATAAACGTCTCAGTGAATAAATCAGGAGCCCAGAGGTGGGAGCTTGTGCAGCGGAGGAGCAAATGCAGGCTGTGTGATTCGGTCGTAGCGATCCCAGGCCTGCGAAGCGACTCCGTCACGCAGACAGTAAGCTAATGTCCTTTCTAAACTCCAGCCAGCCGCTCGTCCTCTCAGCGGCCCGTCAAGTGGCCACTCGGATCGCGTCCTCCACAAGTGGGCACTCGGCTGCTCTCCTGCTCCGCTCGAAATTAGAAATTAACACGGCGAACGCTCAGATTTGCAAAATGCAATTCAGGAGGCCCTTAGAGAAGACACACAAGGCTCTCGCTAGACGCCCGGACAAAAGTGCATGTGGCGTTGCTAGGATACAGCGGACCGGCTGGTGCTGACACCTGATGCAGGGTTTAGAGGAGACAGTCTGTTTGTTGGGGATCAGCTTAGTTCATTGATAGGAAACAGTTTGGAGGCTCATAATGGAACCAAACCAGGGAGCGCTGGTCGGGAAGATGACGACTTAATCATCAGTGAGGTCATTTAATAACAGTTTATCAATATGAATTATCTTCTAAGAACACAGTTAATATAAGCAGATGTCCTGATCAAGATTATTTCTCCTTTGATATAATCTGAGTCTTTAATATTTATTCAATCTGATACCATTTTCCCAGATAAGACGCATGAAAAGCACATTAAAGCTGTTAAAGACAGTCCAATGTATAGTTATGGATGAAATAGTTCTATAAAGCTCCAAAAAAAGTAGTATTAGAGGGTAAATGTAGTATTAGAGGGTAAATGTAGTATTAGAGGGTAAATGCAGTATTAGAGGGTAAATGTAGTATTAGAGGGTAAATGCAGTATTAGAGGGTAAATGTAGTATTAGAGGGTAAATGTAGTATTAGAGGGTAAATGTAGTACTAGAGGGTAAATGTAGTACTAGATGGTAAATGTAGTATTAGAGGGTAAATGTAGTATTAGAGGGTAAATGTAGTACTAGAGAGTAAATGTAGTATTAGAGGGTAAATGTAGTATTAGAGGGTAAATGTAGTATTAGAGGGTAAATGCAGTATTAGAGGGTAAATGTAGTACTAGAGGGTATATGTAGTATTAGAGGGTAAATGTAGTACTAGATGGTAAATGTAGTATTAGAGGGTAAATGTAGTATTAGAGGGTAAATGTAGTATTAGAGGGTAAATGCAGTATTAGAGGGTAAATGCAGTATTAGAGGGTAAATGTAGTATTAGAGGGTAAATGCAGTATTAGAGGGTAAATGCAGTATTAGAGGGTAAATGTAGTACTAGAGGGTAAATGTAGTACTAGATGGTAAATGTAGTATTAGAGGGTAAATGTAGTATTAGAGGGTAAATGCAGTATTAGAGGGTAAATGTAGTATTAGAGGGTAAATGTAGTATTAGAGGGTAAATGCAGTATTAGAGGGTAAATGCAGTATTAGAGGGTAAATGTAGTACTAGAGGGTAAATGTAGTACTAGAGGGTAAATGTAGTACTAGATGGTAAATGTAGTATTAGAGGGTAAATGTAGTACTAGAGAGTAAATGTAGTACTAGAAGGTAAATGTAGTATTAGAGGGTAAATGTAGCATTAGAGGGTAAATGTAGTACTAGAGGGTAAATGTGGTACTAGAGGGTAAATGTAGTATTAGAGGGTAAATGTAGTACTAGAGGGTAAATGTAGTATTAGAGGGTAAATGTAGTACTAGAGAGTAAATGTAGTACTAGATGGTAAATGTAGTACTAGAGGGTAAATGTAGTACTAGAGGGTAAATGTAGTATTAGAGGGTAAATGTAGTACTAGATGGTAAATGTAGTACTAGAGGGTAAATGTAGTACTAGAGGGTAAATGTAGTACTAGAGGGTAAATGTAGTATTAGAGGGTAAATGTAGTACTAGAGGGTAAATGTAGTATTAGAGGGTAAATGTAGTACTAGAGGGTAAATGTAGTACTAGAGGGTAAATGTAGTATTAGATGATGAATGTAGTGCTAGAGGGTAAATGTAGTATTAGAGGGTAAATGTAGTACTAGAGGGTAGATGTAGTACTAGAGGGTAAATGTAGTATTAGATGGTAAATGTAGTACTAGAGGGTAAATGTAGTACTAGAGGGCAAATGTAGTATTAGATGGTAAATGTAGTACTAGAGGGTAAATGTAGTATTAGATGATGAATGTAGTACTAGAGGGTAAATGTAGTACTAGATGATGAATGTAGTACTAGAGAGTAAATGTAGTATTAGAGGGTAAATGTAGTATTATATGATAAATGTAGTATTACAGGGTAAATGTAGTACTAGAGGGTAAATGTAGTACTAGAGGGTA
Organism: Dascyllus trimaculatus; assembly: GCA_024666655.1. Taxonomy (NCBI): domain Eukaryota; kingdom Metazoa; phylum Chordata; class Actinopteri; family Pomacentridae; genus Dascyllus; species Dascyllus trimaculatus. The sequence goes on along the minus strand of CM045464.1, from coordinate 1,708,938 downwards.
AATGTAGTACTAGAGGGTAAATGTAGTACTAGAGGGTAAATGTAGTACTAGAGGGTAAATGTAGTATTAGAGGGTAAATGTAGTACTAGAGGGTAAATGTAGTGTTAGATGGTAAATGTAGTACTAGTGGGTAAATGTAGTACTAGAGGGTAAATGTAGTACTAGAGGGTAATTGTAGTACTAGAGGGTAAATGTAGTATTAGAGGGTAAATGTAGTACTAGAGGGTAAATGTAGTATTAGAGGGTAAATGTAGTACTAGAGGATAAATGTAGTACTACAGGGTAAATGTAGTACTACAGGGTAAATGTAGTATTAGAGGGTAAATGTAGTACTACAGGGTAAATGTAGTACTACAGGGTAAATGTAGTACTAGAGGGTAAATGTAGTACTAGAGGGTTAATGTAGTACTAGAGGGTAAATGTAGTACTACAGGGTAAATGTAGTACTAGAGGGTAAATGTAGTACTACAGGGTAAATGTAGTACTACAGGGTAAATGTAGTATTAGAGGGTAAATGTAGTAGTAGAGGGTTAATGTAGTACTACAGGGTAAATGTAGTACTACAGGGTAAATGTAGTACTAGAGGGTAAATGTAGTACTACAGTGGGTAAATGTAGTACTAGAGGGTAAATGTAGTACTAGAGGGTAAATGTAGTACTACAGGGTAAATCTAGTACTAGAGGGTAAATGTAGTACTAGAGGGTAAATGTAGTACTACAGGGTAAATGTAGTACTACAGGGTAAAAGTAGTAGTAGAGGGTAAATGTAGTACTACAGGGTAAATGTAGTAGTAGAGGGTAAATGTAGTACTACAGGGTAAATGTAGTAGTAGAGGGTAAATGTAGTACTACAGGGTAAATGTAGTATTAGAGGGTAAATGTAGTACTACAGGGTAAATGTAGTACTACAGGGTAAATGTAGTACTACAGGGTAAAAGTAGTAGTAGAGGGTAAATGTAGTATTAGAGGGTAAATGTAGTACTAGAGGGTAAATGTAGTAGTAGAGGGTAAATGTAGTACTACAGGGTAAATGTAGTACTAGAGGGTAAATGTAGTAGTCGAGGGTAAATGTAGTACTACAGGGTAAATGTAGTACTACAGGGTAAATGTAGTACTACAGGGTAGGATGTAGTAGTAGATTCATGTTCAGGTTTGACTGAGCTGAGGAACAGTTCAGGATGGAAACAAACCCAACACCTCCCACTGACCCCACATGTCTTCCTGCCTCTGTGAGGACCACAGCAGCTTTACACACTGAACCCTGCTTAGGCTGCAGGACACACACAGTCCAACAGGGGGCGACCTCACAGTGATGAACTGACTGTCCTCACAGTGAAGAACTGACTGTCCTCACAGTGAAGAACTGACTGACCTCACAGTGAAGAACTGACTGTCCTCACAGTGAAGAACTGACTGACCTCACAGTGATGAACTGACTGATGAACTGACTGACCTCACAGTGAAGAACTGACTGACCTCACAGTGATGAACTGACTGTCCTCACAGTGAAGAACTGACTGACCTCACAGTGATGAACTGACTGTCCTCACAGTGAAGAACTGACTGTCCTCACAGTGAAGAACTGACTGACCTCACAGTGATGAACTGACTGACCTCACAGTGAAGAACTGACTGACCTCACAGTGATGAACTGACTGTCCTCACAGTGAAGGACTGACCTCACAGTGATGAACTGACTGACCTCACAGTGATGAACTGACTGTCCTCACAGTGAAGAACTGACTGACCTCACAGTGATGAACTGACTGACCTCACAGTGATGAACTGACTGTCCTCACAGTGAAGAACTGACTGACCTCACAGTGATGAACTGACTGTCACAGTCTGACTGTCCTCACAGTGAAGAACTGACTGTCCTCACAGTGAAGAACTGACTGACCTCACAGTGAAGAACTGACTGACCTCACAGTGATGAACTGACTGACCTCACAGTGAAGAACTGACTGTCCTCACAGTGAAGAACTGACTGACCTCACAGTGATGAACTGACTGTCCTCACAGTGATGAACTGACTGACCTCACAGTGATGAACTGACTGTCCTCACAGTGAAGAACTGACTGACCTCACAGTGATGAACTGACTGTCCTCACAGTGATGAACTGACTGTCCTCACAGTGATGAACTGACTGTCCTCACAGTGAAGAACTGACTGACCTCACAGTGAAGAACTGACTGACCTAACAGTGATGAACTGACTGTCCTCACAGTGAAGAACTGACTGACCTCTCAGTGATGAACTGACTGTCCTCACAGTGAAGAACTGACTGACCTCACAGTGATGAACTGACTGACCTCACAGTGAAGAACTGACTGACCTCACAGTGATGAACTGACTGACCTCACAGTGAAGAACTGACTGACCTCACAGTGATGAACTGACTGTCCTCACAGTGATGAACTGACTGTCCTCACAGTGAAGAACTGACTGACCTCACAGTGATGAACTGACTGACCTCACAGTGAAGAACTGACTGACCTCACAGTGATGAACTGACTGTCCTCACAGTGAAGAACTGACTGACCTCACAGTGAAGAACTGACTGACCTCACAGTGATGAACTGACTGTCCTCACAGTGAAGAACTGACTGACCTCACAGTGATGAACTGACTGACCTCACAGTGATGAACTGACTGTCCTCACAGTGAAGAACTGACTGACCTCACAGTGATGAACTGACTGACCTCACAGTGATGAACTGACTGTCCTCACAGTGAAGAACTGACTGACCTCACAGTGATGAACTGACTGTCCTCACAGTGAAGAACTGACTGTCCTCACAGTGAAGAACTGACTGACCTCACAGTGAAGAACTGACTGACCTCACAGTGATGAACTGACTGACCTCACAGTGAAGAACTGACTGTCCTCACAGTGAAGAACTGACTGACCTCACAGTGATGAACTGACTGTCCTCACAGTGATGAACTGACTGACCTCACAGTGATGAACTGACTGTCCTCACAGTGAAGAACTGACTGACCTCACAGTGATGAACTGACTGTCCTCACAGTGATGAACTGACTGTCCTCACAGTGATGAACTGACTGTCCTCACAGTGAAGAACTGACTGACCTCACAGTGAAGAACTGACTGACCTCTCAGTGATGAACTGACTGTCCTCACAGTGAAGAACTGACTGACCTCACAGTGATGAACTGACTGACCTCACAGTGAAGAACTGACTGACCTCACAGTGATGAACTGACTGTCCTCACAGTGAAGAACTGACTGACCTCACAGTGATGAACTGACTGACCTCACAGTGAAGAACTGACTGACCTCACAGTGATGAACTGACTGTCCTCACAGTGATGAACTGACTGTCCTCACAGTGAAGAACTGACTGACCTCACAGTGAAGAACTGACTGACCTCACAGTGATGAACTGACTGTCCTCACAGTGAAGAACTGACTGACCTCACAGTGAAGAACTGACTGTCCTCACAGTGAAGAACTGACTGACCTCACAGTGATGAACTGACTGTCCTCACAGTGAAGAACTGACTGACCTCACAGTGATGAACTGACTGACCTCACAGTGAAGAACTGACTGACCTCACAGTGAAGGATTCGTCTGAAATCTAAAATCAGTCTGACTTCAGGAAAACAAGGCCGACAGCACAGGAAGCCTGTTACCGTGGCAACAGAGAGCCAAGATCGGAGTGTTGTGTAACTTCATCTTAGACGAAACACAGAGGATGCTCACACACAGTCAATAACAATCCTTAATAATAATCCCTGTTATTATCTGTCACCATCAGGTGAGTCAGGTGGGCTACCTGCGGATGCGGGCCATGGTGGTCTCGGCCACCAGCACCGACTCTTCGTCCGGCAGCAGCTGGATGCCGTTTGGGAATCGCAGGTTCTCCATGACGACGGTCAGCTCTCTGGTCTCCATGTCCAACTCCAGAACTCTGAAACAAGAAGACGTGAGCCGCCGGGAGGCTTTTAATGTGCAACACCAGGTGGTCAGGTGGGCGGGGCTTTGTACCTGCCGTCAGCAGTGGCCTCCATGATGAGGTTCAGGTAGTCTCTGCGCTGCCACCTGCTGCTCGAGTCGGTGAAGTACAGCTTCTTCCCATCCTGCGTCACCGCCACGTCATTAATGAACGACAGCTGCCGGCCGCCGACCACCTGACCGCCAGCAACCAATCGGGTCGCCTCACCTGAGGAAGACAAAACAACAACAAAGAAGCTGACGGGGGCAAAGAAAGATCTCAGTGCTAAAGATGGTCGGTAAGGTGTGAAGACTCACCTGTGGTGGGGTTGACCTCGAACAGACCCAGGTAGGCGTCGGCTACAAACAGAGTCCCGTTGGGTCCGACCCGGAGGCCCAGCGGGCGTCCACAGCTGGACTCGTCCTCTCTGGAACCTGGATCGGTTACACAACAGCAAACGAACAGGTGAACTATTAAAACAACCACAACACCTGGAGAAGCATCACAGCAGGTCTGATGAGCCAAACCTGCACTGACTTCCTGTTTCACAATAAAACCTGATAGATGCTGTCTGACTTCCTGTTTCACAATAAAACCTGATAGATGCCGTCTGACTTCCTGTTTCACAATAAAACCTGATGGGTAGTTTCTGATGAAACGTCTTCAATCCAGATCAAAGCACCAGAACCACAGTTCAGTCCTTCAACAGAACCTGAACCAGCTGATCCGTTTCAGCCTCGTTAACTTGACGTTTAAAGGTTCTTAAAAGAGTTTGGAGCCTAAATTCAGCTGCGTGTTAAACTTCAACATATAAAAACACTTGAACCCACATTTGATTGTTTCAGACTCACAGAACAAAAACAGTCTGAACATTTATGACATCATCAACTTAAAGCTCCACTTTGCTCCAGTTTCCTTCAGGAGGGTTCAGAGATGCTTGATTCCTCCATGACTCCAGAATCCAGGTTTTATTTTGAACTGCTGCTGGCTCCGCCCCCTTCAGGAAGAAGACTCTCTCTGTCTGTGATTGGCAGACGAATGAGACTCTCTCTGAGGATCATTTTACAGGAAATCTGTGGGAATTATCTGACCTCGGATTTTATTCTGCTTCTATTGTTTTTGGTCTCAGATCTCATTCTAACGTCTAACATGAGCTGTGTGTGTTCAGGTGTGTTCAGGTGTGTGTTCAGGTGTGTTCAGGTGTGTGTTCAGGTGTGTGTTCAGGTGTGTGTTCAGGTGTGTGTTCAGGTGTGTGTTCAGGTGTGTTCAGGTGTGTGTTCAGGTGTGTGTTCAGGTGTGTGTTCAGGTGTGTTCAGGTGTGTTCAGGTGTGTGTTCAGGTGTGTGTTCAGGTGTGTTCAGGTGTGTTCAGGTGTGTGTTCAGGTGTGTTCAGGTGTGTTCAGGTGTGTTCAGGTGTGTGTTCAGGTGTGTTCAGGTGTGTTCAGGTGTGTTCAGGTGTGTGTTCAGGTGTGTGTTCAGGTGTGTGTTCAGGTGTGTGTTCAGGTGTGTGTTCAGGTGTGTTCAGGTGTGTTCAGGTGTGTGTTCAGGTGTGTTCAGGTGTGTGTTCAGGTGTGTGTTCAGGTGTGTGTTCAGGTGTGTGTTCTCACCGCATGGTGGCTTCCCTAGTCTTGTCACTGTGTGGATTCTTCGTCCAATCAGCTTCACGATTTTGCCATCAGCTGTTCCAGAGAAGAAAACATCTGTGGACAGAAAGCATCTGTTGATCAGGCTCAGATCAGAGTCATGTGACCTGTGACCTCATAGCGCTGAGGTCACCTGACCGTGATGATGATGCATCATGTGACCTCTGACCTCCAATGTTAGTGATGGATTCTGGTCCAACGATTTGATCCTCAAAGATCCTCTGAGCTTCTCTGAGCTTCAGGTTCGGCTCCCAGCAGCCCTTCATCAGGGGGGGCTCCTTCAGACTGCAGGGCAACAGGGCAACAAACAGGGCAACAAACAGGGCAACAAACAGGGCAACAAACAGGGTCAACAAACAGGGTCAACAAACGGAGCAACAAACAGGGCAAAAGGGGCAACAAACAAAGTAACAAACAGGGCAACAGGGTCAACAAACGGCGCAATAAACAGGGCAACAGGAGCAACAAACAGGGCAACAAACAGGGCAACAGGGTCAACAAACGGCGCAATAAACAGGGCAACAGGAGCAACAAACAGGGCAACAGGGTCAACAAACGAAGCAATAAACAGGGCAACAGGGTCAACAAACGAAGCAATAAACAGGGCAACAGGGTCAACAAACGGCGCAATAAACAGGGCAACAGGGCAGCAAACAGGGCAACAGGGCAACAAACAAAGTAACAAACAGGGCAATAGGGTCAACAAACGGCGCAATAAACAGGGCAACACGAGCAACAAACAGGGCAACAAACAGGGCAACAGGGGCAACAAACGAAGCAATAAACAGGGCAACAGGAGCAACAAACAAAGTAACAAACAGGGCAATAGGGTCAACAAACGAAGCAATAAACAGGGCAACAGGAGCAACAAACAGGGCAACAAACAGGGCAACAAACAGGGCAACAAACAGGGCAACAAACAGGGTCAACAAACAGGGTCAACAAACGGAGCAACAAACAGGGCAAAAGGGGCAACAAACAAAGTAACAAACAGGGCAACAGGGTCAACAAACGGCGCAATAAACAGGGCAACAGGAGCAACAAACAGGGCAACAAACAGGGCAACAGGGTCAACAAACGGCGCAATAAACAGGGCAACAGGAGCAACAAACAGGGCAACAGGGTCAACAAACGAAGCAATAAACAGGGCAACAGGGTCAACAAACGAAGCAATAAACAGGGCAACAGGGTCAACAAACGGCGCAATAAACAGGGCAACAGGGCAGCAAACAGGGCAACAGGGCAACAAACAAAGTAACAAACAGGGCAATAGGGTCAACAAACGGCGCAATAAACAGGGCAACAGGAGCAACAAACAGGGCAACAAACAGGGCAACAGGGTCAACAAACGAAGCAATAAACAGGGCAACAGGAGCAACAAACAAAGTAACAAACAGGGCAATAGGGTCAACAAACGAAGCAATAAACAGGGCAACAGGAGCAACAAACAGGGCAACAAACAGGGCAACAGGGGCAACAAACAAAGTAACAAACAGGGCAATAGGGTCAACAAACAGCGCAATAAACAGGGCAACAGGAGCAACAAACAGGGCAACAAACAGGGCAACAGGGTCAACAAACGAAGCAATAAACAGGGCAACAGGAGCAACAAACAGGGCAACAAACAGGGCAACAGGGTCAACAAACGGCGCAATAAACAGGGCAACAGGAGCAACAAACAGGGCAACAAACAGGGCAACAGGGTCAACAAACGGCGCAATAAACAGGGCAACAGGAGCAACAAACAGGGCAACAGGGTCAACAAACGAAGCAATAAACAGGGCAACAGGGTCAACAAACGAAGCAATAAACAGGGCAACAGGGTCAACAAACGGCGCAATAAACAGGACAACAGGGCAGCAAACAGGGCAACAAACAGGACAACAGGGCAGCAAACAGGGCAACAAACAGGACAACAGGGCAACGGGGGCAAATGTTTTAGAAAACTTCAGAGTTGAAATGTGACTGTTTTCTAGAGATGTCTGTGGAACGTTTGGAGGTTTTCTTATTCCACGGTGAACCAACGACCTGATGATCTGGTAGAAGTTCACCTCTGAAGAACACAGACTGGCTCAGGACTCGGTTAATAAACGTTAGGAACTAGCAGGTCAGGGTCGTTAAAGCCTGACCTGCTAGTTATCAGGGTCGTTAAAGCCTGACCTGCTAGTTATCAGGGTCGTTAAAGCCTGACCTGCTAGTTATCAGGGTCGTTAAAGCCTGACCTGCTAGTTATCAGGGTCATTAAAGCCTGACCTGCTAGTTATCAGGGTTGTTAAAGCCTGACCTGCTAGTTATCAGGGTCGTTAAAGTCTGACCTGCTAGTTATCAGGGTCATTAAAGTCTGACCTGCTAGTTATCAGGGTCGTTAAAGTCTGACCTGCTAGTTATCAGGGTCGTTAAAGTCTGACCTGCTAGTTATCAGGGTCGTTAAAGCCTGACCTGCTAGTTATCAGGGTCGTTAAAGTCTGACCTGCTAGTTATCAGGGTCATTAAAGTCTGACCTGCTAGTTATCAGGGTCGTTAAAGTCTGACCTGCTAGTTATCAGGGTCGTTAAAGTCTGACCTGCTAGTTATCAGGGTCGTTAAAGCCTGACCTGCTAGTTATCAGGGTCGTTAAGGTCTGACCTGCTAGTTATCAGGGTCATTAAAGCCTGACCTGCTAGTTATCAGGGTCATTAAAGTCTGACCTGCTAGTTATCAGGGTCGTTAAAGCCTGACCTGCTAGTTATCAGGGTCGTTAAAGCCTGACCTGCTAGTTATCAGGGTCGTTAAAGCCTGACCTGCTAGTTATCAGGGTCGTTAAAGCCTGACCTGCTAGTTATCAGGGTCCTTAAAGCCTGACCTGCTAGTTATCAGGGTCGTTAAAGCCTGACCTGCTAGTTATCAGGGTCCTTAAAGTCTGACCTGCTAGTTATCAGGGTCGTTAAAGCCTGACCTGCTAGTTATCAGGGTCGTTAAGGTCTGACCTGCTAGTTATCAGGGTCGTTAAGGTCTGACCTGCTAGTTATCAGGGTCGTCCTCGTGGCTTTAGTGGAAGCAGCTGGACCTGCCTGAGTCTCGAGGAGACGTTCCACCTCTCCTCTGGAGGATCACCTTCCAGAAACCCAGGCAGGTCCAGCTGATCCACTGAAACCATGAGGTTAATGATGATGTCATCATTTCCTCGCTGTGGAACCACAGACGGACCTGAACTAACAGAAGAAACCAACATGTGGGTTTGTTCATATGTGAACTTCAGTGACTGGAGCTTCTCCACAGTGAGTTTAGGGATCAGTGTCGGGACCAGACTCAGCTGATCGCCGTGTTTCTGTTTGTGGGGGATCGACTGGCTCCTGATCAACGAGTTTAGAGGCTGATCAGAGATCTGCTGACCTGAAGACGTCCGGCTGGATGGGAGACTCGAGGATGAGGATGATGACGAGGAGAGGAAGCAGCAGGAACCCGCCCAGAGACACCAGAGTCACCTGGAACACTTTACCGCTGTAGGTCCTGAAGAACAAACAGGAAGCACTTCACAGTAAACTGACCTGCTCAGGCTTTTATTGTGAAAATACAGAACAAACTCAGAGCTTTATTATTGAGCTGATGAAAGCAGTTTCAGCCAGAAACACAGATCCACATAAATAATAAACAAACAAACAAACAAACTGGATGCTTCCTGGTTCCGCTCATGTCTTTCATGTCTTTCATGTCTTTCATGTTTTGATTTTGTCTTCAGAATATTGCGGTTGATCAGATCACGTTTCTAAACTCTGGACTATAAAACAAAAGTTATTTTCTTCTGAATATTTCAGCTTCCTCTAAATATTAATCTGGTTTTAGCAATACTCCAACCTTTACCTTCAAACACCATCACCTGCTTTAAACCTCAGATTTTATTATTCCCATTAGTTTATTTAATCTTTTCAAAAATAAAAAATAAATAAAACTTTATTGACTTCATTTGACTCAACATTAGAATTTAAACCTACAGCAGAAGTTCTTCTTCTACAATCATCATAACAGACCACATCAGACCGACGTGTCCTCAGTCTCATTATTGATTTATTGATTTATTGATTTACTGTTTCTGCTAAATGGCGAAAATAAAGATTCAGATTTTTCTGATCATTTCTGATCGATAAATGATCAGAACTGGAAGCCTCTGATCAGTAACCTCATCTGATCAATAACCTGATTTGATCAATAACCTGATCAGATCAGGTCCTCCGGGTCGGACAGCGGCCCTGCCTCGGTTCTTACCCGGCTCCCTTGTATCGGAGCTCCGGCAGCTCGTCGGTGATCACCGTCGGTCTGTGCAGCCTCCGGAACCGGAGACCCGCCGACTCGTTCATGCTGGACTCAGTTGGTTCGGTTCTGGGTTCGGGGCTGCAGCGAGTCGCCGTGAGGAGGTTTATCCCAGGAACAGAGCGCTGGAAGCGGAGAGAGAAGCGAGCATCGTCCCGGAAGAAAGCAGGAAGCAGGAAGTCTCTTCTTCTTCTCTGATGTTCTTATCGGCAGCTGATCGTCAGTGACGCAGCCCCTGCTGGCCGGAGTGTGTCATTACAACGTTCATTTAAAATTAAAGTATAACCAATTAACCAATAAACAGGTTTCAGGAAGTGTAAAAACAAAACAAAAGGAAACAAAATAAAAAGGAAAAATAAATCAAACAAGAAATAGAAGAAAAATGCAGCTGAAATAAGAAACAACACGTTTCAAACAAACAGCAAAAAAAAATACTAAATCAAAAAGTGAAAAAAACAAAAACATTTTAAAAAATATTTTGAAAGAAACAACAAAAGAAATGCATTTAATAAACATGTAAATTAAAATATAACAATAAAATTCAAAACATCACTTGTACCTTTAAAAGGTTCCATAAAGGAACCGCTGACAGTTTAATTTTAATGTTTTTATTTGTGTCGATTTAAGATGAACGCAGCGTTTCATTTGATGTCCTCAGTGGTTGATTATTGATTATTGATTATTATCATTGAGTCTCATGTTTCTAGAGTTTCTGTTGCACAGCTGAAAACACTCATAAGGTGAAAGAACAGTGGAAGTTTAATTTGAGCTTCTTCCCTCAGTTTGACCAACAAACTCAAACACAGCAAACACCTGATGAAAGAAGCTCTGAATGTTCTGGAGACCAAACGTTTCCTCCTCATCCTGTTTAAAACTGGACTCATGGTTTTGGTCCAAACAAAAGTAGAAGCAGGATTTTCTCTGACATTTAAAGAAACCTTTATTGTCACAAACACATTTTTACAGATTGTAAATGTTGTTTTCTCATGTCCCAGTCGGGGTCAGCCGTGGTACCTGAAGCTAACCCAACCCTGGAGCAGGAAGGGTTAAGGGCCTCGCTCAAGGGCCCAACAATGGCATCATTGGGGTTCGATCCTCTGACCTTCTGATCAGTAACTCAGAGACTCAACCGTTGCCTCATGAAACGTCTAATAAAACCTCTGAGTCCTGCAGCGTTGCAGCGTCGGTCAGCTGACGCAGCGATGCTCCCGGAGGCTCCTCATGGCGGTGAAACTGCGGCTGCAGGTGGCGCAGCTGAACGGTTTGCGTCCGCTGTGAACCAGTTGATGCGTCTTCAGGTTGTTGTTCTGACTGAACCGTTTCCCGCAGACGTTGCACTCAAACGGCTTCTCGCCGCTGTGGACACGTTTGTGTCTGACGAGGTTCTGCGACACGCTGAAGCTCCGCCCACAGACCTCGCAGACGTAGGGCCTCTCTCCACTGTGTGTGCGCTGGTGCAGCGTAGCGCTGGTCTGCGTGGAGAAGCTCTTGTCACACTGACTGCAGCCGAATGGTTTCCCCTCCGAGTGGCTGCGGCGGTGCGTCTTCAGGTAGCTCAGTGAGCTGTAGCTCCGCCCACACACATCGCAGGAGAAGGCCTTGCTGCCCGAATGCAGCTGCAGGTGGGTCTTCAGCACCTGGCTGCTGCTGAAGCTCTTCCCGCACTCGTGGCAGGTGTGCGATTTCTGGCCACCGTGCACCTGCTGGTGGCGCCGCAGTGACGTGGAGGAAGAGAAGGACTTGGTGCAGTTGCTGCAGCCGTACGGTTTGATGCCGGCGTGACTCCTCTCATGCACCAGCAGAGCGCTGCGCTGCCTGAAGCCCTTCCCGCAGGCTTTGCAGATGAAGGCCCAGCCTTCGCCGTGCAGCGCACGGTGCACCTTCAGGTGTCCGGCCTGCGTAAAGCTGCGGCTGCACAGGTCGCAGCTGAACGCCCGGTGACCCGAGTGAACGAGCCGGTGCCGTCGCAGGTTAGCCGCCACGCTGAAGCTCTTGCCGCAGGCGTCACAGCTGAAAGCCTTCTCACCGGTGTGGACGCGGCGATGCACCGTCAGGCTGCTGCTGCTGGAGAAGCTGCGCCCACATTGCTCACAAACATGCGGCCGCTCACCGCTGTGAGTGCGCTGGTGTGCTCTGAGGCCGCTCCGCTGGCTGAACGCCTTCCCACAGATGCTGCAGCTGAACGGCTTCAGGCCGCGGTGCACCGTCAGCTGGTGCACGTGGACGCTGCGACGCGCTGTAAAGCCTTTGCCGCAGGTGGAGCAGGTGAAGGGTTTGTGGCTTAGGTGGAGTCTGCAATGCGCCGACAGGTAGCTGCGTTTGGAGAACTCCTTCCCACACTTGGTGCAGCTGAACTTCTCGGTGGCCTCCGGACACGTCAGCCGGTGCTTCCTGAGGATGCACGCCGCCGCCAGCGTCTCCCCGCAGGACGCACACACGAGCGTCCGCCGCCTGGCCGCCTGATGCGTCCGCAGGTGGCTGCGAGTACCGAACATTTTCCCACAGTGGCTGCAGCTGTGCGGTCGCTGCCGGCAATGCACCGTCAGCTGGTGGACGCGCACGCTGCTGCGGGCGGAGAAGCTGCGGCCGCAATCACTGCAGCTGAACGGACGCTCTCTGCTGTGGACGCGCAGGTGAGCCTGCAGGTTGGAGCGTCTGGAGAAGCTGCTGCTGCAAACGCTGCAGCTGAAGCTCTGTCTACTGCACCCTGCAGGAGCCTGCTCTGATTGGCTGGCGTCACCTGTGGGAGCATCTGATAGGCTGTTCCCCTCGATGTGGGTGTCTTCCTCTGCTGCAGGGGGGGCGGAGTCTGACTGTGGCTCCACTGCAGAGAAAACAGAAATATCAGAAACATCCGAGAGGTTTGTGTTGCAGGTTTGTTGCTGCTCACCATCTTTAATCTCCTGCAGCTGCAGTTTTCCTTCCAGCAGCTGCTGCAGCTGCTGCAGCAGAGTCTCACAGAGTTCCTTCATCAGCGCCTGCAACTCCTCCTGCAGCACAAACAGAGAAACATGAACCAGAGGAGGAGAAAAGCCTGAACACGTCCTGCAGCTCTGCAGCTCTGCAGCTCTGCAGCTCCTCCTCCTGAATCAGTTCAACAAAAATTAAAGTGAATAATGTCAAAACTAACAGCACCTGATAGAAACTGATAGAAACTGATAGAAACTGATAGAAACTGATAGAAACTGATAGAAACTGATAGAAACGACGTCACGTTGAAAACATAGTGATAAAAAATTAAAAGTAAAACAAGAAACTAAAACTAAACATGTTTAAAAATGTAAAAAATAAAACAGAACAAAATGAAAATAAACAATATTTAATATCTGAGGACGTGATGTAGTATTAGTAGTACTCTGGTGTAGTATTAGTACTCTGCTGTAGTATTAGTAGTACTCTGGTGTAGTATTAGTACTCTGGTGTAGTATTAGTACTCTGCTGTAGTATTAGTAGTACTCTGGTGTAGTATTAGTACTCTGGTGTAGTAGTAGTACTCTGGTGTAGTATTAGTACTCTGCTGTAGTAGTAGTACTCTGGTGTAGTAGTAGTACTCTGGTGTAGTATTAGTACTCTGCTGTAGTAGTAGTACTCTGGTGTAGTAGTAGTACTCTGCTGTATTAGTAGTACTCTGGTGTAGTATTAGTGCTCTGGTGTAGTAGTAGTACTCTGGTGTAGTATTAGTACTCTGCTGTAGTAGTAGTACTCTGGTGTAGTAGTAGTACTCTGGTGTAGTATTAGTACTCTGCTGTAGTAGTAGTACTCTGCTGTAGTAGTAGTACTCTGCTGTAGTAGTAGTACTCTGGTGCAGTATTAGTACTCTGCTGTAGTAGTAGTACTCTGCTGTAGTAGTAGTACTCTGCTGTAGTAGTAGTACTCTGGTGTAGTATTAGTACTCTGCTGTAGTATTAGTACTCTGCTGTAGTAGTAGTACTCTGCTGTAGTAGTAGTACTCTGGTGTAGTAGTAGTACTCTGGTGTAGTATTAGTACTCTGGTGCAGTATTAGTACTCTGATGTAGTATTAGTACTCTGATGTAGTATTAGTACTCTGATGTAGTATTAGTACTCTGGTGCAGTATTAGTACTCTGCTGTAGTATTAGTACTCTGCTGTAGTATTAGTACTGTGATGTAGTAGTAGTACTCTGCTGTAGTAGTAGTAGTACTCTGGTGTAGTATTAGTACTGTGATGTAGTATTAGTACTCTGCTGTAGTATTAGTAGTACTCTGATGTAGTATTAGTATATCAGTACCTCCGTGTTGCTGCTGTTCTCCTTCAGCCTCATTCTGCTGCTGATTTCTGTCGCAGCTCTGCGGCTGAACTTCTGCAGGATGAAAACCAGAAGCTGCTGCTGATCAAACATCTCAACACACCGAGCAGAACCGCGTCGGACCGGATCGGACCCCGATCAGAGCCGGATCAGAGCCGGATCTGAGCCGGGTCAGAGCCGGGTCACGGAGCGTTTCTGACGGCAGAGGTGCGAATGTCGCCCCCTGCTGGCCGGAGGTCAACAGCACAACAACAAACATTTTAATTAAGGTATAAATTAATTTTAATTGAACTGTAAAGAAAAAAATACTGAAGATAAAAGAAATAAAAAATTGATTTAAAAAAAGATTTAATGACATTTAGAGGATTTTAAAAAGAGATGAATCCTCTGAGCAGACAGAAGCCGGAGGAGAAAAGTGACGAGTCATAAATTAAAATCAGAACTCACATGTATAAACACAGAGACGTGACCAGTGCACGGTTTAGACAGCATTTGATTATAATTATTATATCATTAACATGTTTAATATGTTTTATAGCTTCATGTTTAGTTTGTTTGATTCACAATAAAACTAATTTCCATCTTTTCATAATTTCAGATCAACATGAACTGTTCTGTTATTTTAGGATGACAAAAAATTAAGCTGTAAAAATAATTGAAACATATAAAATATTCCGTAAATCGAATGATGTAAGAAAATAAATGAGACTGTTAGAAGGAACTTGATCCTCCTCAAGACACCAAGTATCAAACACACAGGACCAGAGCTGGTGATCATCAGTGGAAGTTTATTTCTGTGTATTAGTTACAGCAGTAAGAGGCGATCACAGGGTTCAATTAGAAAGTTGAATTAATTATTAAAATAATTGTATCCATGTATTTAATCAGTTCTATTATTAGTTAAAGATGAGGAGGAGAAGATCTCGCTGGTGAAATATTAATATATAAGTTATTAGGCGTCTGAGGATAAACTGAATTTTTGACTCCACAGTTCTGACTTCCTTCTCTGAGTTTACAGATTTAATGTAGAGGCTGAGAATAAAGTCTCGACTTCAGACACTGAGTCAGGTGTGGAGGCGGAGCCTCGGCCTGTGAGCCAATGGGAAGACACCCCTCACTTTATGTACTTATTCATGTTTCAGGGCCCCTCCTCTCCTCTCATTGGCTCTCAGACCTCAGGCTTCCTGACATGTGATTGACATCTGTCCTCCTACTTCTTCTGCTGCTGTTCTTTTCTCTGCTTCCTGTACGCCTCATGAGCCTCCATGATCTCCATGACAACCGACGGGTCGTCCAGAGTCGACACATCTCCGAGGTCACTGCTCGTATCCATGGCAACCTTCCTGAGGATGCGCCTCATGATCTTCCCAGAGCGAGTTTTTGGCAGCCGCTTCACAACCTGACAGACGAGAGGGATTGTTGGTTGGTACACAGGGCCTCAGGTGTGGCGGTCTGCAGTAGCCCCGCCCACAGTGACACGTGTTCTCTGACATCGACTCACCAGGAAGTGTTCAGGAACAGCATATTTGGCGATCTTAGTGCCAATGAAATCTTTAAGCTGCTGCAGGACGACGGACGGAGAGTCGACGAAATCCTCCTTCAGAACCACGAAGGCAAACGGCACTGAGACGCACACAGACACGCAACACACAGACACGCAACACAGTGACATGCAACACGGACACACAACACAGACACGCAACACACGGACACGCAACACACGGACACGCAACACAGACACGCAACACACGGACACGCAACACAGTGACACGGACACGCAACACAGTGACACGGACACGCAACACAGTGACACGGACACGCAACACAGTGACACGCAACACAGTGACACGCAACACAGTGACACGCAACACAGACACGCAACACACGGACACGCAACACACGGACACGCAACACGGACACGCAACACAGACACGCAACACACGGACACGCAACACACGGACACGCAACACAGTGACACGCAACACAGACACGCAACACACGGACACGCAACACACGGACACGCAACACGGACACGCAACACAGACACGCAACACAGACACGCAACACACGGACACGCAACACGGACACGCAACACAGACACGCAACACACGGACACACAAAACAGACACGCAACACACGGACACGCAACACACGGACACGCAACACACAAACATGCAACACAGACACGCAACACACGGACACGCAACACACGGACACGCAACACACGGACACGCAACACAGACACGCAACACACGGACACGCAACACACGGACACGCAACACACGGACACGCAACACGGACACGCAACACAGACACGCAACACACGGACACGCAACACAGACACGCAACACACGGACACACAAAACAGACGCAACACACGGACACGCAACGCACAGACACGCAACACAGACACGCAACACAGACACGCAACACACGGACACGCAACACACGGACACGCAACACAGACACGCAACACACGGACACGCAACACATGGACACGCAACACGGACACGCAACACACGGACACACAACACAGACACGCAACACAGACACGCAACACAGACACACAACACACGGACACGCAACACACAAACACGCAACACACGGACACGCAACACAGACACGCAACACAGACACGCAACACACGGACACGCAACACAGACATGCAACACAGACACGCAACACACGGACACACAACACAGACATGCAACACACGGACGCGCAACACACGGACACGCAACACACGGACACACAACACACAAACACGCAACACACGGACACGCAACACAGACATGCAACACAGACACGCAACACAGACACGCAACACACGGACACACAACACATGGACATGCAACACACGGACACGCAACACACGGACACACAAAACAGACACGCAACACACGGACATGCAACACACAGACACGCAACACAGACACGCAACACACGGACACGCAACACAGACACGCAACACATGGACACGCAACACGGACACGCAACACAGACACGCAACACAGACACGCAACACACGGACACGCAACACACGGACACACAACACACGGACACACAACACAGACATGCAGACACACGGACGCGCAACACACGGATACGCAACACACGGACACACAACACACGGACACGCAACACACGGACACGCAACACACGGACACACAACACAGACAAGCAACACACGGACACGCAACACACGGACACGCAACACAGACACGCAACACAGACACGCAACACAGACACGCAACACACGGACACGCAACACACAAACACGCAACACACGGACACGCAACACAGACATGCAACACAGACACGCAACACAGACACGCAACACACGGACACGCAACACACGGACACACAACACACGGACACACAACACAGACATGCAACACACGGACGCGCAACACACGGACACGCAACACACGGACACACAACACGGACACGCAACACACGGACACGCAACACACGGACACACAACACAGACAAGCAACACACGGACACGCAACACACGGACACGCAACACAGACACGCAACACAGACACGCAACACAGACACGCAACACACGGACACGCAACACACAAACACGCAACACACGGACACGCAACACAGACATGCAACACAGACACGCAACACAGACACGCAACACACGGACACGCAACACACGGACACACAACACACGGACACACAACACAGACATGCAACACACGGACGCGCAACACACGGACACGCAACACACGGACACACAACACACGGACACGCAACACACGGACACGCAACACACGGACACACAACACAGACAAGCAACACACGGACACGCAACACACGGACACGCAACACAGACACGCAACACAGACACGCAACACAGACACGCAACACACGGACACGCAACACACAAACACGCAACACACGGACACGCAACACAGACATGCAACACAGACACGCAACACAGACACGCAACACACGGACACGCAACACACGGACACGCAACACACGGACACACAACACACGGACACACAACACAGACATGCAACACACGGACGCGCAACACACGGACACGCAACACACGGACACACAACACGGACACGCAACACACGGACACGCAACACACGGACACACAACACAGACAAGCAACACACGGACACGCAACACACGGACACGCAACACAGACACGCAACACAGACACGCAACACAGACACGCAACACACGGACACGCAACACACAAACACGCAACACACGGACACGCAACACAGACATGCAACACAGACACGCAACACAGACACGCAACACACGGACATGTGTGTTCAACAGGAGTGATTATAATAATAAACATATTTTAATGACAGGATGAAAATGAAAATCATCATAAATAGAAAAACAGAAGCCGCATCTTTAAAAACCTCTGCAGCTCCTTAACAAACCAGCAGGGGGCAGCAGACTGTAGACTATTAACTAACCAGCAGGGGGCAGCAGACTGTAGACTATTAACTAACCAGCAGGGGGCAGCAGACTGTAGGTCACTAACTGACCAGCAGGGGGCAGCAGACTGTAGGTCACTAACTGACCAGCAGGGGGCAGCAGACTGTAGGTCACTAACTGACCAGCAGGGGGCAGCAGACTGTAGGTCACTAACTGAGCAGCAACTAAACAACCAACTAAGCATCTCCCAGGTTTTCCTTCTGCCCTTCATTCCTTCCAGGCTACCTTATGTCATGGCTGCTGCTGCTAACATGCTACTAGCATTTTCACATATAAACCCAGAGGGGGGTGTGAGGGGCAGCAGCAGAGGATGATGGGAGATCAGCTCTGGTTGAAACCTCACCTTCTCCTTTGATTTCATGAGGTATTCCAACAACAGCTGCTTCTGGAACAGCTGGATGTTCGTCCTGCAACGACAAGACGCTTCAACCACACCAAACCAGACGAGCCGTGTGAATCTGACACTACCGTGTAACATCCTGATGCAGCGTCGCATTGATCAACTCACCAGAGCGTCTTCGATCTCAGCCGTCCCCAGCCGATGTCCGCTCACGTTGATGACATCATCGATGCGCCCTGTGATCTGGTAGAACCCATCCTCCGATCGAAACGCCCCGTCACCGCTGAAGTAGAACCCTGCAGAGAAACAGCAGATCAGAAGGCCAGAAGGACAGAACCAGGTTACTAAACACTGACCAGGTTACTAAACACTGACCAGGTTACTAAACACTAACCAGATTAATAAACACTAACCAGGTTACTAAACACTAACCAGGTTACTAAACACTAACCAGATTAATAAACACTAACCAGGTTACTAAACACTAACCAGGTTACTAAACACTGACCAGATTAATAAACACTAACCAGGTTACTAAACACTGACCAGGTTACTAAACACTGACCAGGTTACTAAACACTGACCAGATTAATAAACACTAACCAGGTTACTATACACTAACCAGGTTACTAAACACTGACCAGGTTACTAAACACTAACCAGGTTACTAAACACTGACCAGGTTACTAAACACTGACCAGATTAATAAACACTAACCAGGTTACTAAACACTGACCAGGTTACTAAACACTAACCAGGTTACTAAACACTGACCAGGTTACTAAACACTGACCAGATTAATAAACACTAACCAGGGTACTAAACACTAACCAGGGTACTAAACACTAACCAGATTAATAAACACTAACCAGGTTACTAAACACTAACCAGGTTACTAAACACTAACCAGGTTACTAAACACTGACCAGATTAATAAACACTAACCAGGTTACTAAACACTGACCAGATTAATAAACACTAACCAGGTTACTAAACACTGACCAGATTAATAAACACTAACCAGGTTACTAAACACTGACCAGATTAATAAACACTAACCAGGTTACTAAACACTGACCAGATTAATAAACACTAACCAGGTTATTAACACTAACCAGGTTACTAAACACTGACCAGGTTACTAAACACTGACCAGATTAATAAACACTAACCAGGTTACTAAACACTAACCAGGTTACTAAACACTAACCAGATTAATAAACACTAACCAGGTTACTAAACACTAACCAGGTTACTAAACTATGACCAGGTTACTAAACACTAACCAGGTTACTAAACACTGACCAGATTAATAAACACTGACCAGGTTACTAAACACTGACCAGATTAATAAACACTAACCAGGTTACTAAACACTAACCAGGTTACTAAACACTAACCAGATTAATAAACACTAACCAGGTTACTAAACACTGACCAGATTAATAAACACTAACCAGGTTACTAAACACTAACCAGGTTACTAAACACTGACCAGGTTACTAAACACTAACCAGGTTACTAAACACTAACCAGGTTACTAAACTATGACCAGGTTACTAAACACTAACCAGGGTACTAAACACTAACCAGGGTACTAAACTATGATCAGGTTACTAAACACTAACCAGGTTACTAAACACTGACCAGATTAATAAACACTAACCAGGTTACTAAACACTGACCAGATTAATAAACACTAACCAGGTTACTAAACACTGACCAGATTAATAAACACTAACCAGGTTACTAAACACTAACCAGGTTACTAAACACTAACCAGGTTACTAAACACTGACCAGATTAATAAACACTAACCAGGGTACTAAACACTAACCAGGTTACTAAACTATGACCAAGTTACTAAACACTGACCAGATTAATAAACACTGACCAGGTTACTAAACTATGACCAGGTTACTAAACACTAACCAGGGTACTAAACACTAACCAGGTTACTAAACACTGACCAGATTAATAAACACTGACCAGGTTACTAAACACTAACCAGGTTGCTAAACACTAACCAGGTTACTAAACACTGACCAGGTTACTAAACACTAACCAGGGTACTAAACACTAACCAGGTTACTAAACTATGACCAGGTTACTAAACACTAACCAGGTTACTAAACACTGACCAGATTAATAAACACTGACCAGGTTACTAAACACTGACCAGATTAATAAACACTAACCAGGTTACTAAACACTGACCAGGTTACTAAACACTAACCAGGTTACTATACACTAACCAGATTAATAAACACTGACCAGATTAATAAACACTAACCAGGGTACTAAACACTAACCAGGGTACTAAACTATGACCAGGTTACTAAACACTAACCAGGGTACTAAACACTAACCAGGGTACTAAACACTAACCAGGTTACTAAACAATGACCAGATTAATAAACACTGACCAGGGTACTAAACACTAACCAGGTTACTAAACTATGACCAGGTTACTAAACACTAACCAGGTTACTAAACACTAACCAGGGTACTAAACACTAACCAGGTTACTAAACAATGACCAGATTAATAAACACTAACCAGGTTACTAAACTATGATCAGGTTACTAAACACTGACCAGGTTACTAAACACTGACCAGATTAATAAACACTAACCAGGTTACTAAACACTAACCAGGGTACTAAACACTAACCAGGGTACTAAACTATGATCAGGTTACTAAACACTGACCAGGTTACTAAACACTGACCAGATTAATAAACACTAACCAGGTTACTAAACACTGACCAGGTTACTAAACACTGACCAGATTAATAAACACTAACCAGGTTACTAAACACTAACCAGGTTACTAAACACTGACCAGGTTACTAAACACTGACCAGATTAATAAACACTAACCAGGTTACTAAACACTGACCAGGTTACTAAACACTAACCAGGTTACTAAACTATGACCAGGTTACTAAACACTAACCAGGGTACTAAACACTAACCAGGGTACTAAACTATGATCAGGTTACTAAACACTAACCAGGTTACTAAACACTGACCAGATTAATAAACACTGACCAGGTTACTAAACACTAACCAGGTTGCTAAACACTAACCAGGTTACTAAACACTGACCAGGTTACTAAACACTGACCAGGTTACTAAACACTAACCAGGGTACTAAACACTAACCAGGTTACTAAACTATGACCAGGTTACTAAACACTAACCAGGTTACTAAACACTGACCAGATTAATAAACACTGACCAGGTTACTAAACACTGACCAGATTAATAAACACTAACCAGGTTACTAAACACTGACCAGGTTACTAAACACTGACCAGATTAATAAACACTAACCAGGTTACTAAACACTGACCAGGTTACTAAACACTAACCAGGTTACTAAACACTAACCAGGTTACTAAACACTGACCAGATTAATAAACACTAACCAGGTTACTAAACACTAACCAGGTTACTAAACACTGACCAGGTTACTAAACACTGACCAGATTAATAAACACTAACCAGGTTACTAAACACTGACCAGGTTACTAAACACTAACCAGGTTACTAAACTATGACCAGGTTACTAAACACTAACCAGGGTACTAAACACTAACCAGGGTACTAAACTATGATCAGGTTACTAAACACTAACCAGGGTACTAAACACTAACCAGGGTACTAAACTATGATCAGGTTACTAAACACTAACCAGGTTACTAAACACTGACCAGATTAATAAACACTGACCAGGTTACTAAACACTAACCAGGTTGCTAAACACTAACCAGGTTACTAAACACTGACCAGGTTACTAAACACTGACCAGGTTACTAAACACTAACCAGGGTACTAAACACTAACCAGGTTACTAAACTATGACCAGGTTACTAAACACTAACCAGGTTACTAAACACTGACCAGATTAATAAACACTGACCAGGTTACTAAACACTGACCAGATTAATAAACACTAACCAGGTTACTAAACACTGACCAGGTTACTAAACACTAACCAGGTTACTATACACTAACCAGATTAATAAACACTGACCAGATTAATAAACACTAACCAGGGTACTAAACACTAACCAGGTTACTAAACAATGACCAGGTTACTAAACACTAACCAGGTTACTAAACAATGACCAGGGTACTAAACACTAACCAGGTTACTAAACAATGACCAGATTAATAAACACTGACCAGGGTACTAAACACTAACCAGGTTACTAAACTATGACCAGGTTACTAAACACTAACCAGGTTACTAAACACTAACCAGGGTACTAAACACTAACCAGGTTACTAAACAATGACCAGATTAATAAACACTAACCAGGTTACTAAACTATGATCAGGTTACTAAACACTGGTTACTAAACACTGACCAGATTAATAAACACTAACCAGGTTACTAAACACTGACCAGATTAATAAACACTAACCAGGTTACTAAACACTAACCAGGTTACTAAACACTGACCAGGTTACTAAACACTGACCAGATTAATAAACACTAACCAGGTTACTAAACACTAACCAGGTTACTAAACACTGACCAGATTAATAAACACTAACCAGGTTACTAAACACTAACCAGGTTACTAAACACTAACCAGGTTACTAAACACTGACCAGGTTACTAAACACTAACCAGATTAATAAACACTAACCAGGTTACTAAACACTGACCAGGTTACTAAACACTAACCAGGTTACTAAACACTGACCAGGTTACTAAACACTGACCAGATTAATAAACACTAACCAGGGTACTAAACACTAACCAGGGTACTAAACACTAACCAGATTAATAAACACTAACCAGGTTACTAAACACTGACCAGGTTACTAAACACTAACCAGGTTACTAAACACTGACCAGATTAATAAACACTAACCAGGTTACTAAACACTGACCAGATTAATAAACACTAACCAGGTTACTAAACACTGACCAGATTAATAAACACTAACCAGGTTACTAAACACTGACCAGATTAATAAACACTAACCAGGTTACTAAACACTGACCAGATTAATAAACACTAACCAGGTTACTAAACACTAACCAGGTTACTAAACACTAACCAGGTTACTAAACACTAACCAGGTTACTAAACACTGACCAGGTTACTAAACACTAACCAGGGTACTAAACACTAACCAGGTTACTAAACACTAACCAGGTTACTAAACACTAACCAGGTTACTAAACACTAACCAGGTTACTAAACACTAACCAGGGTACGGCCTGAAGTAGGCGTCCACGAAGCGCTGATGGTCTCCAAAGATGCTCCGAGCCAGACCAGGCCACGGCTCACAGATGCACAGAGCTCCACTCACAGAGGGTCCAGAGAGAGACTCCCCCTGGAAACACAACATCAGGGTGAGGAGACACACAAAAACAACACAACACCAACAAAACAAACAACACCAACAACACAAACAACACAATGAAAACACCAACAAAACAAACAACACCAACAACACAAACAACACCAACAACACAAACAACACAATGAAAACACCAACAAAACAAACAACACCAACAACACAAACAACACAATGAAAACACCAACAAAACAAACAACACCAACAACACAAACAACACAATGAAAACACCAACAAAACAAACAACACCAACAACACAAACAACACAATGAAAACACCAACAAAACAAACAACACCAACAAAAAAAAACAACACAAACAATACAAACAAAACAAACAACACAATGAAAACAACACCAACAAAACAAACAACACAAAGAAAACAACACCAACAAAACAAACAACACCAACAAAACAAAACAACACAATCAAAATAAACAACACCAACAAAACAAACACAATGAAAACAAACAACACCATCAACACCAACAAAACAAACAAAAGAAACAACACAAAAAACACCAACAAAACAAACAACACAATGAAAACAACACCAACAAAACAAACACCAACAAAACAAACAACACAAAAAAACAAACAACCCCAACAAAACAAACAACACAAAAAAACAAACAACCCCAACAAAACAAACAACACAAACAATATAAACAACACAATGAAAACAACACCAACAAAACAAACAACACAATGCATCACACATATCAGTACTGGAGGAGAACTCTTCTTTAAAACAAACATCTGCTGAACATGTGGAGCTGCTCAGGTCCTGACAGGAAGTCTAGATCCTAAATGCTGGACTTTAATGGATGTGAGGTGTTTGCACCATATAAATAAAATAGAATGGAACATCTATTTTAATATATGTATTATATATATATATGAGGATATTTATTCAGATTCACTTACTCTGTAGTTTTACTTTTTTATTGGATCAGTGCTGACAGACTTGTTAGAGACAGACTCGGTTCTGGTTCCATGACAGAAGCAGGTCAATGTTTCTGGATTACAGACACCAGGCAGTCTGTAATGGCTGAACTGGGATTCTTTAGACCACTTTAGTTTAACAAAGACGTCTCCCTCACTCATCTGGCAAGACCGTAGACGTCACCGTTCACCTGTGGGTGTTTATTGTTCACCTGTGGGTGTTTATTGTTTACCTGTGGGTGTTTATTGTTCACCTGTGGGTGTTTATTGTTTACCTGTGGTTGTTACCTGGGTTTTTTTGTGAAGTCCCTGTTACGCTGTCGTCCATGTTGAACAGTGACCCTCCCTGTGGAGGTGAGGATGCTGCTGTTGCTGAGTTTGAACTGAACTGACTGATGTCAGCAGTCGCTCCGTGTCGCTCCGTTAGCAGACTGATGGTTTAAATGCAGTAACTAGTGAGAGTTTAATGGTGCAAATGAAATCCTGAAGAGTTAATGAGACATGAGAGCAGCTGGATGAGGATTGTGGAGAAATGAGGAAGAGACTCTGCAGGAGTCGGCTCTAATTGAATCTTGGGTCAGTAACCGGCGCTGATGAGGAAAAACCCTCGAGCTGCAGATTAGCGGCAGATGATGAAACGAGCTGATCGGAGAGACAGATGCTGCTGGTGTCATGGAGGATTACAGGAAGAGGCGCTGGTAGCGAGGCACCCAGGAGCCGCAGCTGATTGGACGAGACGCAAACACTGTGACCTCACAGACCAATCAGTCCATCAGTCAGTCCATCAATCAGCTGATCAATCAGTCTGCCAATCAGTCCGTCAGTCAATCCATCAATCAGCTGATCAATCAGTCCGTCAATCAATCCATCAATCAGCTGATCAATCAGTCCGTCAGTCAATCCATCAATCAGCTGATCAATCAGTCCGTCAATCAGTACATCAATCAGCTGATCAATCAGTCCGTCAATCAGCTGATCAAACACACTGATAATCAATACATGATCCCCTTTCTAGAAGTCCTGTAACTAATTTATTACACTGAGAATCAAAACCTGACGTAAACGAACAAAGACGAGCGACAGAACTACACAAAATAAACAAAAATACACAAAAATACGCAAAAATACGCAAAAAAACACAAAGCCACCAAAACTACACTCGGCTACAGTCAGCTACAGTCAGTTATACTCGGCTACAGTCAGCTACGCTCGGCTACAGTCAGCTACGTTCAGCTACGCTCGGCTACAGTCAGCTACAGTCAGCTACACTCGGCTACAGTCAGCTATGCTCAGCTACGCTCAGCTACAGTCAGTTACAGTCAGCTACAGTCAGTTACACTCGGCTACAGTCAGCTACGCTCGACAACAGTCAGCTACGCTCGGCTACAGTCAGCTACGTTCAGCTACGCTCGGCTACAGTCAGCTACAGTCAGCTACACTCGGCTACGCTCAGCTACAGTCAGCTATGCTCGACTACAGTCAGCTACGCTCAGCTACACTTGGCTACAGTCAGCTACAGTCAGCTACACTCGGCTACAGTCAGCTACAGTCAGCTACGCTCGACTACAGTCAGCTACGCTCAGCTACACTCGGCTACAGTCAGCTATGCTCAGCTACGCTCAGCTACAGTCAGTTACAGTCAGCTACAGTCAGTTACACTCGGCTACAGTCAGCTACGCTCGACAACAGTCAGCTACGCTCGGCTACAGTCAGCTACGTTCAGCTACGCTCGGCTACAGTCAGCTACAGTCAGCTACACTCGGCTACGCTCAGCTACAGTCAGCTATGCTCGACTACAGTCAGCTACGCTCAGCTACACTTGGCTACAGTCAGCTACACTCAGCTACACTCAGCTACAGTCAGTTACACTCGGCTACAGTCAGCTACACTCGGCTACAGTCAGCTACAGTCAGCTACAGTCAGCTACGCTCGGCTACAGTCAGCTACAGTGAGTTACACTCGGCTACAGTCAGCTACACTCGGCTACAGTCAGCTACAGTCAGCTACAGTCAGCTACAGTCAGTTACACTCAGCTACAGTCAGTTACACTCGGCTACAGACAGCTACACTCGGCTACAGACAGCTACAGTCAGCTACGCTCGACTACAGTCAGCTACGCTCAGCTACACTCGGCTACAGTCAGCTATGCTCAGCTACGCTCAGCTACAGTCAGTTACAGTCAGCTACAGTCAGTTACACTCGGCTACAGTCAGCTACGCTCGACAACAGTCAGCTACGCTCGGCTACAGTCAGCTACGTTCAGCTACGCTCGGCTACAGTCAGCTACAGTCAGCTATGCTCGACTACAGTCAGCTACGCTCAGCTACACTTGGCTACAGTCAGCTACACTCAGCTACACTCAGCTACAGTCAGTTACACTCGGCTACAGTCAGCTACACTCGGCTACAGTCAGCTACAGTCAGCTACAGTCAGCTACGCTCGGCTACAGTCAGCTACAGTCAGTTACACTCGGCTACAGTCAGCTACACTCGGCTACAGTCAGCTACAGTCAGCTACAGTCAGCTACAGTCAGTTACACTCAGCTACAGTCAGTTACACTCGGCTACAGTCAGCTACACTCGGCTACAGTCAGTTACACTCGGCTACAGTCAGCTACGCTCGGCTACAGTCAGCTACAGTCAGCTACACTCAGCTACAGTCAGTAACACTCGACTACAGTCAGCTACGCTCGACTACAGTCAGCTACGCTCAGCTACACTCAGCTACACTCAGCTACGCTCAGCTACAGTCAGCTACGCTCGGCTACAGTCAGCTACGCTCGACTACAGTCAGCTACACTCAGCTACACTCAGCTACAGTCAGTTACAGTCGGCTACAGTCAGCTACACTCGGCTACAGTCAGCTACACTCGGCTACAGTCAGCTACGCTCGGCTACAGTCAGCTACAGTCAGCTACGCTCGACTACAGTCAGCTACACTCAGCTACACTCAGCTACAGTCAGTTACAGTCGGCTACAGTCAGCTACGCTCGACTACAGTCAGCTACGCTCAGCTACACTCAGCTACAGTCAGTTACACTCGGCTACAGTCAGCTACAGTCAGTTACACTCAGCTACAGTCAACTACACTCAGCTACGCTCGACTACAGTCAGCTACACTCAGCTACACTCAGTTACACTCAGCTACAGTCAGTTACACTCAGCTACAGTCAGTTACACTCAGCTACAGTCAGCTACAGTCAGTTACAGTCAGCTACAGTCAGCTACACTCAGCTACAGTCAGTTACACTCAGCTACAGTCAGCTACACTCAGCTACAGTCAGCTACACTCAGCTACAGTCAGCTACACTCAGTTACACTCAGCTACACTCAGCTACACTCAGTTACACTCAGCTACACTCAGCTACAGTCAGTTATACTCGGCTACAGTCAGCTACGTTCAGCTACGCCCGGCTACAGTCAGCTACAGTCAGCTACACTCGACTACAGTCAGCTACGCTCAGCTACACTCGGCTACAGTCAGCTATGCTCAGCTACGCTCATCTACAGTCAGTTACAGTCAGCTACAGTCAGTTACACTCAGCTACAGTCAGCTACGCTCGACAACAGTCAGCTACGCTCGGCTACAGTCAGCTACGTTCAGCTACGCTCGGCTACAGTCAGCTACGTTCAGCTGCGCTCGGCTACAGTCAGCTACAGTCAGCTACACTCGGCTACGCTCAGCTACAGTCAGCTATGCTCGACTACAGTCAGCTACGCTCAGCTACACTTGGCTACAGTCAGCTACACTCAGCTACACTCAGCTACAGTCAGTTACACTCGGCTACAGTCAGCTACACTCGGCTATAGTCAGCTACAGTCAGCTACAGTCAGCTACGCTCGGCTACAGTCAGCTACAGTCAGCTACGCTCGGCTACAGTCAGCTACAGTCAGTTACGCTCGGCTACAATCAGCTACAGTCAGTTACACTCTGCTACAGTCAGCTACAGTAGGCTTCAGTCAGCTACACTCAGCTACAGTCACTTACACTCGGCTACAGTCAGCTACACTCGGCTACAGACAGCTACACTCAGCTACAGTCAGTTACACTCAGCTACAGTCAGTTACACTCAGCTACGCTCAGCTCCACTCAGCTACAGTCAGTTACACTCAGCTACAGTCAGCTACACTCAGCTACAGTCAATTACACTCAGCTACAGTCAGTTACACTCAGCTACACTCAGCTACAGTCAGCTACACTCAGCTACAGTCAGCTACACTCAGCTACACTCAGCTACACTCAGTTACACTCAGCTACACTCAGCTACAGTCAGTTACACTCAGTTACACTCAGCTACACTCAGCTACACTCAGCTACAGTCAGCTACACTCAGTTACACTCAGCTACACTCAGCTACAGTCAGTTACACTCAGCTACACTCAGCTACACTCAGCTTCACTCAGTTACACTCAGCTACACTCAGCTACAGTCAGTTACACTCAGTTACACTCAGCTACAGTCAGTTACACTCAGTTACACTCAGCTACACTCAGCTACAGTCAGCTACACTCAGCTACACTCAGCTACACTCAGCTTCACTCAGTTACACTCAGCTTAGGGCTGGGCGATATATCGATATAAAAATTATATCGATATATTTTTAAATGAGATATGGAATTAGACTATATCGTATATATCGATATAGTTCAAATTTGCGCTGTGATCCTTGCTCCGCTGCTGCGCTGCTGACGCGGAGCTCTGTGCACTGCTCTGCGCGCCCCCGCGCCTCTGCACAGAGAGTGGAGGGGCAGGAAGAGAGCTCAGTGAAGCTGACCCCCCACCCACACAAAAAATCCAAGCAAACAGGCTGAGTGGTTAGTGCTTCGTTTGTGCTGATTTGTGCCGTTAAAATTTTCGTTTGTGCTGTTATAATTTTTGAGATATTAAAGATTATTTTTTTAGGTCATTCAGAGGTCATCATCCCCCCAGCTTGCTCCAAAATGAACCAGACCGGTCTACTTTTTTAGTGCTTCGTTTGTGCTGATTAGTGCCGTTAAAATTTTCGTTTGTGCTGCTGTACTTTCTGAGATATTACAAGTTTTATTATTGGGTGATGACGTCATCATCCCCCCAGCTTGCTCCAAAATGAACCAGACTGGTCTACTTTTTTAGTGCTTCGTTTGTGCTGATTTGTGCCGTTAAAATTTTTGTTTGTGCTGCTATAATTTCTGAGATATTACAAGTTTTATTTACAGACGATCACATGACCCAAGTTGATGACGTCTGTGGTCTGCACCGTAGACATCAAAGCCTCCGTCTGTGGCAATGGCTTTCACCATAGACATATATACGTATATACATATATATGTCTATGGCTTTCACCACCTGCTGCCTGCAAATGCCTTGACCCGAATTGATGGCGTCTGTGATCTGCGACG
Source organism: Dascyllus trimaculatus (assembly GCA_024666655.1). Lineage (NCBI taxonomy): Eukaryota > Metazoa > Chordata > Actinopteri > Pomacentridae > Dascyllus > Dascyllus trimaculatus. The sequence continues at coordinate 1,678,253 of CM045464.1, read as the reverse complement.
TTTATAACGTGTTAATGTATATAACGTGTATAATAACTAATGTAATAACATCTGAGGATGTTCAACCTGTGCTATCGCTGGAATGTCTTCTTCATTTTGTGCCTTTGTGTGTACATTTGTTCAATAACATTTGGTTTAAAAAAAAAAGGTAAAATGTATTTTTATGTTAATAAATTATATACATTTAATTGCTCCCTGTTGAGAGCATTCCTGGAAGATGTGTGGTGAACACATCCACTGCACAGTTAAGCAACATAAGAGAAAAGGTGACTGTAGTCATGATGCTCTGCATGGTGTTTGAGATTTAGGATTGTGACAATGTTTTAAGTGCCTGTGATTCAGTTTGATTTTACTTTTATAAGCTGTAAGAATAAGATCGTCTGTAACTAAAACTTGTAATATCTCAGAAAGTACAGCAGCACAAACGAAAATTTTAACGGCACAAATCAGCACAAAGGAAGCACTAAAAAGTAGACCAGTCTGGTTCATTTTGGAGCAAGCTGGGGGGATTATGACGTCATCACCCAATAATAAAACTTGTAATATCTGAAAAATTATAGCAGCACAAACGAAAATTTTAACGGCACAAATCAGCACAAACGAAGCACTAAAAAGTAGACTGGTCTGGTTCATTTTGGAGCAAGCTGGGGGGATGATGACCTAAAAAATAATCTTTAATATCTCAGAAATTATAGCAGGACAAACGAAAATTTTAACGGCACAAATCAGCACAAACGAAGCACTAAAAAAGTAGACCAGTCTGGTTCATTTTGGAGCAAGCTAGGGGGATGATGACGTCATCACCCAATAATAAAACTTGTAATATCTCAGAAAGTACAGCAGCACAAACGAAAATTTTAACGGCACTAATCAGCACAGACGAAGCACTAAAAAAGTAGACCGGTCTGGTTCATTTTGGAGCAAGCTGGGGGGATGATGACGTCATCACCCAATAATAAAACTTGTAATATCTCAGAAAGTACAGCAGCACAAACGAAAATTTTAACGGCACTAATCAGCACAAACGAAGCACTAAAAAAGTAGACCGGTCTGGTTCATTTTGGAGCAAGCTGGGGGGATGATGACCTCTGAATGACCTAAAAAATAATCTTTAATATCTCAGAAATTATAACAGCACAAACGAAAATTTTAACGGCACAAATCAGCACAAACGAAGCACTAACCACTCAGCCTGTTTGCTTGGATTTTTTGTGTGGGTGGGGGGTCAGCTTCACTGAGCTCAGGAAGAGACACTCCGGCGTTGTTCAACAAGCATGGAGGAAGCAACAACACCTGCAGAGCGCGCAAAGGAGGAATTGGTTCGTAAAAGAAAAAGCAGTGGCTCAGTAATTTGGAGATGGTTCGGTTTTAAAGTAGCAACTGAGCAACAAAATCATGTTATATGTATGGAGTGCAATAAACAAGTTACAGCCAGGGGTGGACGCACTACTAATCTTTTTTCATCACCTAAAACAGCAGCACAAGCTGCAGTACGAAGAGTGTGTGAAGCTGCGCGCTGCAGAAGCCCCAACCGCAAGCCATCCACAACCCGAAAAAGCTCCAGCCCCGAAACAAAGCTCACCGTAAGCCGCATTTTCCCGCAGTGTGTCTTATGAAAAGAAAAGTGACAAGTGGTGTGTTATAACGAAAGCGGTGTCCTATCACATGGCTAAAGATATGGTCCCTGTTGCAACTGTGGAACAAGTCGGATTCAAAAAGCTACTGAAAACTATGGACCCAAAATATGAGCTTCCCAGTCGCAACTACTTTGCACAAGAAGCACTGCCACAAATGTGCACTGAAGTCAGGCAGAGCCCTGCTGACCAGCTGGCTAACGTGACCCGTTTTGCGTTAACCAGCGACAAGTGGTCCAGCAGGACGTGTGAGCCGTACATGAGCGTGACAGTTCACTTCATTCAAGACTGGGAGCTGAAAACAGCATGTCTCCAAACAAGTTATTTCCCCCAAAAACACACCGGTGAGCATATAGCTGAGGCCCTGCAAGACGCAACTGCAAGCTGGAAACTCCGAGAAAAGCATCTGGTTGCCATAACAACAGACAGCGGGTGCAACATCATTAAAGCGACTTGAGCTGAACAAGTGGCTGAAGATGCAGCGCTTCGGTCACTGATTACACTTGGCTACTGGTGAGTGCAGTGTTGTACGGAGTATTCAGATATTTTACCTTAAACAAAAACATATTAAAATGTTAGTTTTTCCTTATTTTGAAATGTAAACAAGGCGGAAAAAATATCGCGATATATATCGCATATCGATATTCAGCCTAAATATATCGGGATATGACTTTTGGTCCATATCGCCCAGCCCTAACTCAGCTACACTCAGCTACACTCAGTTACACTCAGCTACACTCAGCTACAGTCAGTTACACTCAGTTACACTCAGCTACACTCAGTTACACTCAGCTACACTCAGCTACACTCAGTTACACTCAGCTACACTCAGCTACAGTCAGTTACACTCAGCTACACTCAGCTACACTCAGCTTCACTCAGTTACACTCAGCTACAGTCAGTTACACTCGGCTACAGTCAGGTACGCTCAGCTACACTCGGCTACAGTCAGTTACAGTCAGCTACACTCGACTACAGTCAGCTACGCTCAGCTACACTCGGCTACAGTCAGCTACAGTCAGCTACACTCGACTACAGTCAGCTATGCTCAGCTACGCTCAGCTACACTCGGCTACAGTCAGCTATGCTCAGCTATGCTCGGCTACAGTCAGCTACGCTCAGCTACACTCGGCTACAGTCAGTTACAGTCAGCTACACTCGACTACAGTCAGCTATGCTCAGCTACGCTCAGCTACACTCGGCTACAGTCAGCTATGCTCAGCTATGCTCGGCTACAGTCAGCTACGTTCAGCTACGCTCGGCTACAGTCAGTTACAGTCAGCTACACTCGACTACAGTCAGCTACGCTCAGCTACACTCGGCTACAGACAGCTACACTCGGCGACAGTCAGTTACACTCGGCTACAGTCAGCTACGCTTGGCTACAGTCAGCTACAGTCAGCTACACTCAGCTACACTCAGTTACAGTCAGTTACACTCGGCTACAGTCAGCTACGCTCGACTACAGTCAGCTACGCTCAGCTACACTCAGTTACACTCGACTACAGTCAGCTACGCTCGACTACAGTCAGCTACGCTCAGCTACAGTCAGCTATAGTAGGCTACAGTCAGCTACACTCAGCTACAGTCACTTACACTCGGCTATAGTCAGCTACACTCAGCTACAGTCAGCTACACTCGGCTACAGACAGCTACACTCGGCTACAGTCAGCTACGCTCGACTACAGTCAGCTACGCTCAGCTACACTCAGCTACAGTCAGTTACACTCGACTACAGTCAGCTACGCTCGACTACAGTCAGCTACGCTCAGCTACACTCAGCTACAGTCAGTTACACTCGACTACAGTCAGCTACGCTCGACTACAGTCAGCTACGCTCAGCTACACTCAGCTACAGTCAGTTACATTCGGCTACAGTCAGCTACGCTCGACTACAGTCAGCTACGCTCAGCTACACTCAACTACAGTCAGTTACACTCGGCTACAGTCAGCTACGCTCGGCTACAGTCAGCTACACTCAGCTACAGTCAGTTACACTCGGCTACAGTCAGCTACGCTCGACTACAGTCAGCTACGCTCAGTTACACTCAGCTACAGTCAGCTACACTCAGCTACAGTCAGCTACGCTCAGCTACAGTCAGTTACACTCAGCTACAGTCAGTTACACTCAGTTACACTCAGCTACACTCAGCTACAGTCAGTTACACTCAGCTACAGTCAGTTACACTCAGCTACAGTCAGCTACGCTCAGCTACAGTCAGTTACACTCAGTTACACTCAGCTACAGTCAGTTACGCTCGGCTACAGTCAGCTACACACTCAGCTACAGTCAGTTACACTCAGTTACAGTCAGCTACGCTCAGCTACAGTCAGTTACACTCAGCTACAGTCAGCTACAGTCAGTTACACTCGGCTACAGTCAGCTACGCTCGACTACAGTCAGCTACGCTCAGTTACACTCAGCTACAGTCAGCTATACTCTGCTACAGTCAGCTACAGTCAGCTACACTCAGCTACAGTCAGTTACACTCAGCTCAGCTACAGTCAGTTACACTCAGCTACAGTCAGCTACGCTCAGTCAGTTACACTCAGTTACACTCAGCTACAGTCAGTTACGCTCGGCTACAGTCAGCTACACTCAGCTACAGTCAGTACACTCAGTCAGCTACAGTCAGTTACACTCAGCTCAGCTACAGTCAGTTACACTCAGCTACAGTCAGTTACACTCAGCTACAGTCAGTTACGCTCAGCTACAGTCAGTTACACTCAGTCAGTTACACTCAGCTATAGTCAGTTACACTCAGTTACAGTCAGTTACGCTCAGTACAGTCAGTTACACTCAGCTACAGTCAGTTACACTCAGCTACAGTCAGCTACACTCAGCTACACAGTCAGCTACACTCAGCTACAGTCAGTTACACTCAGTTACACTCAGCTACAGTCAGTTACACTCAGCTACAGTCAGCTACGCTCAGCTACAGTCAGTTACACTCAGTTACACTCAGCTACAGTCAGTTACACTCAGCTACAGTCAGTTACACTCAGTTACACTCAGCTACGCTCAGCTACAGTCAGTTACACTCAGCTACAGTCAGCTACGCTCAGCTACAGTCAGTTACACTCAGTTACACTCAGCTACAGTCAGTTACACTCAGTTACACTCAGCTACAGTCAGCTACAGTCAGTTACACTCAGTTACACTCAGCTACAGTCAGTTACACTCAGCTACAGTCAGTTACACTCAGTTACACTCAGCTACAGTCAGTTACACTCAGCTACAGTCAGTTACACTCAGCTACAGTCAGTTACACTCAGCTACAGTCAGCTACGCTCAGCTACAGTCAGTTACACTCAGTTACACTCAGCTACAGTCAGTTACACTCAGCACTCAGCAGTCAGTTACACTCAGTTACACTCAGCACTCACAGTCAGCTACAGTCAGTTACACTCAGTTACACTCAGCTACAGTCAGTTACACTCAGCTACAGTCAGTTACACTCAGCTACAGTCAGCTACACTCAGTTACACTCAGTTACACTCAGCTACAGTCAGTTACGCTCGGCTACAGTCAGCTACACTCAGTTACACTCAGCTACGCTCAGCTACACTCAGTTACACTCAGCTACAGTCAGCTACACTCAGCTACACTCAGTTACACTCAGCTACACTCAGCTACAGTCAGTTACGCTCGGCTACAGTCAGCTACACTCAGCTACACTCAGTTACACTCAGCTACAGTTAGCTACACTCAGCTACAGTCAGTTACACTCGGCTACAGTCAGCTACGCTCAGCTACACTCAGCTACAGTTAGCTACACTCAGCTACAGTCAGCTACGCTCAGCTACAGTCAGTTACACTCAGCTACAGTCAGCTACGCTCAGCTACAGTCAGTTACACTCAGTTACACTCAGCTACAGTCAGTTACGCTCGGCTACAGTCAGCTACACTCAGCTACACTCAGCTACACTCAGCTACACTCAGCTACAGTCAGTTACACTCGGCTACAGTCAGCTACACTCAGCTACACTCAGCTACAGTCAGTTACACTCGGCTACAGTCAGCTACACTCAGCTCCAGCAGTGATTCCTGCAGCCTCTGTGGTCTGTAGAGCTGAGGTGTGAGTGAAGCTGCTGCTGAGTCAAACAGGTGTGTCTGTTGTTCACCTGCGTTCTGCTCCTTCTGCATTCACACAGTTCTCCTAACACCCTTCAGTCAGAGCCTCCACAGGTTTTAAAACACTGAGTTGCTGTTGAGTTTATGTCTCACTGACAGCCTCAGACTCTGCTGATACAGCGTGGCTCCTCTGTCCACCACACATGATGGTGTCGGTCCTTTAGACCACAGAGGATGGTGGTGATGAGGTCGCTAAGGGTTACGGTGACCCACAGAGTTCTGGGGTTGAACCTGGTCCTCGTCTTCTTTGTTCAGGTTCTATCACTTCTTCAGGTCCCTGTCTACCTCCACCTCCTCCTTCTCCTCTTCCTTTACCTCCTTCCTCTCCTCCACCTCCTCCTCCTCCTCTTCCTCCTTCTTCTCCTTCTCGTCCTCTTCCTCCTTCTTCTCCTCCTCTTCCTCCTTCTTCTCCTTCTCGTCCTCTTCCTCCTTCTTCTCCTCCTCTTCCTCCTTCTTCTCCTCCTCTTCCTCCTTCTTCTCCTTCTCGTCCTCTTCCTCCTTCTTCTCCTCCTCTTCCTCCTTCTTCTCCTCCTCTTCCTCCTTCTTCTCCTCTCTTATCTCCTCCTCTCATTCTCTCTCTCTTCTTCTACGTCCTTCCATCTTGTTGAGGACAGGTGAACTCACCTGCTGCCTTTTATAGCGCCTACCTGACTGCTGTATTTTCGTTGGGCTCCTGTGTCTTCACCACCTGGTGGATGTGTGCATCCAGTTAGTTCATTAGTGTGGTCTTCAGGGAGGCGGGGCTTTAGACTGAGGAGGAAGTGACCTCGCAGTCCTCGTCTGTGTCTACACAGCATGAAGCTGAGTCAGCGCTTATCGCTGTCAGCTCTGGACAGGTGTTCTGCTACCTGTGTGACCATGTTCATTTTAGGGTGTAAACAACTGAAATAAACAGAAGAACCTGAACCACACAGAACCAGAACCAGAACCAGAACCAGAACCAGAACCAGGCTGAGCTGAGGACTCACCTGTTCTCCCATCAGAACCGGTTGGATCCCGAAGAAAGGCCTCATGGCCATCGCTGGCAGGATGGAGGCTCCATCCTCTGCAGGACGAGGGGCGATACACACTCCACCGGTCTCTGCAGACACACAACAACAACACAAACAATAACAACAACACAAACAATAACAACAACACAAACAACAACAATGAAACAAACAACAACAACGACACTGATTTAACAGCGGGAAGGAAACTAATTCACTGCATTTATTTTCAAGTCTCATGGTTGTGTGTTTCCTGGTGAACTGATTATTATGTGTGTATTGATTATTGTGTGTGTATTGATTATTGTGTGTGTATTGATTATTGTGTGTGTATTGATTATTGTGTGTCTGCTGGTGTTGGTCGTGGTCCTCTGGGGGGCGCCAGACGCTGCTGCAGCTGTAATTTCTTTAATTTCTTAATTTATTGGGACTTAGCGGCGGAGCAGCTGTTGGACTGAAGTGGGTTTAAAGCGGCTCGGTGTCGTGATTGTGGAGGAATTAGGTCACTCAGCTGATCGGCTTCAGGGCGCCGCTGCAGACGATTGGATCTTAATTCTTCTGCTGCAGATGTTCTGCTGCTAATCGCTCAAATTAGGCTTCAGAGCTTCAGCAAAGACAATCAGACGGATCAAACGGAGCCACAGACCAGGACCGAGACCTCCAAGAATAAACTCGATGAAAGCCTCCATCAGTTTGTCCAGGAGGCCTCACAGCCTCATTATCCATCGTCCAGCTTCAGTCATTCATGTTTAACAAAGTGTTGAGGTTCGTTTTTACACACCTTCAACCAGCTGCTTCCTTCAGAGGAACACTGGTTAAACTGGTTGAACTGGTTTATCAACAGTACGGCTACTGCTTTTGGGGCTAAACACGACGTTTCAAAGCTTTTCTGTCACATGTTGGTCACGTCTGAACCAACCGTGTAAAGACAGAATGACACACAAACGTTCATATGAGGACGACCTGAGAGCCGGCGACAGCCAGAGGCAGAGAAAGAGCTCAGAGACACAACCAGGGGATGTGTTGTGTCGTTTGTACTTGTTCAGTGTATTTTGTAGCTGCTTTGTGTGTCTCCATGGTTGTTTTTGACTCTGATGCCAACAGGTGAGTGTGTTCTCACCTGTCTGCCACCAGGTGTCCACCAGAGGGCAGCGTTCGTCTCCCACCACGCTGTGGAACCAGTGCCAGGCCTCGTGGTTGATGGGTTCTCCCACTGTGGACACACACATCTGTACTGCTACCTCTGTGAGGACTCTGACCGACACACACACATGACACACCTGAGCTCTGTCACATGACGCGTGACATCAGTCCCACCTGAGCCCAGCGTCCTGAGGGAGGAGCGGTCGTACTTCTTCACCCAGCTGTCGTCGTACTTCAGCAGCAGCCGCAGAGCCGTCGGAGCTCCGTAGAACTGGTTGATCCTCAGACGCTCCACCGTCTCCCAGTACCTGCCTGAAGCACACACACCTGTCACACCTGGTCAGCACCTGGAGTCACCTGCACTCAGTTTACTTCAACAGACACTCGTGTGTGTGTCTGTGTGTAGTTGCTGTTCACACTCAGCCATTTCTCAACATCAAAGCTAACGCCCACATTACAGCGAAATCACTTCACATCCCCTGGTGTAAACTCTGTGATGTCAGAGCTGTTTGGACCAATCAGAGCTCAGAGGAACCATAAAGGTTCCATACAGATGAGATAACCTTCCTGAAGGACATCAGCCTCATTAATGAGTAACTGACCTCAGAGCAGCTCAGCTTTACTCCAACAGACGTGTTGAAAAACACTGACGTGACGTGTGTTACAGGTGTGTTACAGGTGTGTTACAGGTGTGTTACAGGTGTGTATGATGTGTGGGTCACCTGGGTTCGGGTAAACAGGTGTGCTCTCAAACAGCACGGTGGTGGCGCCGTTACACAGCGGGCCGTAAACCACGTAGCTGTGTCCGGTGATCCAGCCGATGTCGGCCACGCAGCCGAACACGTCTCCGTCCTGGTAGTCGAACACGTACTGAAACAACAGTAGCGTTAGCATGTTAGCATGTTAGCCACATTAGCAGCCTGGTCAGCCAGCTTAGCCTCATGTTTAGGGGTTTTGAACGCAGCATGTTCAGTGGAAAGAATCTGAATGTGTTTTGACAACAAACAAAATGGCTGCAGAGGCTCTGAGCGTCTCCTAGCAACGCCCTCTCTCTCCCCGGGTGTCTCTCGCTCGGCCGGCAGCCAGAAGCCTTTTCCACATAAACCAGCTTTTGTTCTGTTTTCCATCCAAACAGCAGCGACGAGCCAAAACCCTCCAGATCTGTGAGCCGCTAAGCTGCTTAGAAATTAGCACTGATAGACGTTTGGCAGCGACGGAGGAGCTTCTGCTGTTATTCAATTATCAACAGCATAATGTGAAGCAGCTGCTTCATCTTCACCGTCCTCCTCCTCCTCCTCCTCCTCGTCCTCCTCCTCCTCGTCCTCCTCCTCCTCGTCCTCCTCCTCCTCCTCGTCCTCCTCCTCGTCCTCCTCGTCCTCCTCCTCCTCCTCGTCCTCCTCCTCCTCCTCGTCCTCCTCGTCCTCCTCGTCCTCCTCGTCCTCCTCGTCCAGGTCTCTGAGGACAGCAGCACTTTGTTCTCCTGTTGTGTAACGACCTCCTTTGTCTTTACTCTCATTAAACTCAGTGGATCATTGAGGCAACAAAGACTCATTCAGACCAGCTCGGACATAAACCCTGTCCCAGATCAACCACAAGTCTCTGTGAGGAGAACCTGAGAGGAGCATCTCCTCTGAGGAGTGAGAGGAGGTGTTAGTTATAGGTGTTAGTTATAGGAGGAGTTAGTAGTATTTGCAGTACCTGGTGGGTCATGGAGGAGTACAGCAGGTACCCGGCCTGAGTGTGGACCAGGCCTTTAGGTTTCCCTGTACTGCCTGACGTGTAGAGCAGGAAGAGAACGTCTTCACTGTCCAGAGACTCAGGAGGACAAACAGGAAGCTGAGAGGACATCACCTGGAGACAGAACACACCTGTACTACTGCTGATAGTACTGATAGTACTGATACCACTACTGATAGTGCTGATCATCATCACTGATGTATTGATGACGTATAATAATAATAATAGTAATAATAATAATAATAATAATAATAGTAATAATAATAATAATAATAGTAACAATAATAATAATAATAATAATAATAATAGTAATAATAATAATAATAATAATAATAGTAACAATAATAATAATAATAATAGTAATAATAATAATAATAATAATAATAGTAATAATAATAATAATAATAGTAACAATAATAATAATAATAATAATAATAATAGTAACAATAATAATAATAATAATAATAATAATAGTAATAATAATAATAATAATAGTAACAATAATAATAATAATAATAATAATAATAGTAATAATAATAATAATAATAATAATAATAATAATAATAGTAACAGTAATAATAATAATAATAATAATAGTAATAATAATAATAATAATAATAATAATAGTAACAATAATAATAATAATAATAATAACAATAGTAATAATAATAATAATAATAATAGTAACAATAATAATAATAATAATAGTAATAATAATAATAATAATAATAATAATAGTAATAATAATAATAATAATAATAATAATAACAATAGTAATAATAATAATAATAATAATAATAATAATAGTACATTGCATTTATTGAGCGCTTTTCAAAAACTCAAAGACACTTTAAAGGGTAAAAACAAACAAATACAGATTTACAGATCAATCAATCAAAAAGAAAACAAAAGATGACGTATTGATAATGTACTGATGACATATTGACATATAGATGACTTTGATGTATTGATGATGTATAGCTGTATAGAAGCTATACAGATGATGTATAGATGACGTATTGATGACGTATTGATGACATATTGATCGGGTGTCTCACCTCCTCCAGAGGAACGTCCATCTGTCCCATTGCAGTCGGTCTGTCCGTCCTCTGGCAGACGAAGACGTGTTGGACGGTCGGACAGTTGTTCACGGCAGCGTCCACGGTGGCCTTCAGCTCGATGGTCCGGCCTCCTCTCACACCTTGATTACAGGTGATCACAGCTTTACATCCGGCTGGAACACAGAACACAGCAGCATGAGGTGAGGAGTTCCTCAGGGATCCATGCTGGGTCCTCTTTACTTTCTGTTTACTGTTTGGGGAGTCGACAGTAGAATATTAATAATACTCATTAGTGTTTGGTAAATAAATCAGAGCTGGTCTGAGCCGTCTGGTGTTTAGCAGCTGAGGGACTTCACCTCTGAACTTCTCTCAGTTTGAAGTTTTCAATTTCAATTCAATTCAATTCAATTCAGTTTTATTTAAATAGCGCATATTTACAACACAAGTCGTCACAAAGCGCTAAACATTGTAAGAAAAAACAGAAAACAGAAAACCCAACAATCCAAGGTTGCTTTCGGTTTACTATTGATATGAGCTCTGACAGATTTACAGCAGAGAAGTAGTCCAGGTATAAATCTGGTCCTATGGATGCTTCCAGAGCTGCTGCTCCTAAAGACATGTTCAGGATTTTCTGCCTAATATTCAAAACTTTATTAGTGAAGAAGGTCATGAAATCTTCACTACTGAGATCTAAAGGAACTCAAGGCTCCACAGAGCTGTGACTCTTTGTCAGCCTGGCTACAGAGCTGAACAAAAACCTGGGGTTGTTTTTGTTTTTCTCAATTAAAGATGAATAATAGGCGGTTCTTGCTCTACGAATCGCTTTTTTATATGCAGCAAAACTGTCTTTCCAGGCCAGATGACATTTTTCTGAATTTGTAGAACGCCATCGCCTTTCCAGTCTCCTTGAACTCTGCTTTAAAATGCGCAGTTGTTCATTAAACCATGGAGCTATTTTATTATAATTTATTGCTTCTTTTTCAGAGGGGCAACAGTATCAAGTGATGTTGGCAGTAAAGCTGCAGTAACATCAACCAGATTGTCCACCTGTGTGGGACGAACACTAGAGGAGCTGCTCTCTATTGTGTTGGTATTGAAGTCAATAATGATGGAATCATTTCCTTAAATTTAGCTACTGCAGTATCAGATAAACATCTGCTGTAATGGAACTTTTTGGTAAGTGCTCCATAGTCCATTATTGTAAATTCAAATGTTAATAAAAAATGATCAGACAAAATTGAATTTTGGTGAAAAACAATAAGATGTTCAATTTCTATGTCATATGTCAAAACAAGATCAAGGGTCTGATTAAAACAGTGAGTTGGTTTATTAACGTTTTGGGTAAAACCAACTGAGTCTAACAGTCACTAAATGCAGAGTTAAGGCTGTCATTCTCATCATCTACATGAATATTAAAGTCTCCCACTATAATGACTTTATCTGGACTGAGACTAAATCAGCTAAGAACTCTGAGAATTCAGACAGAAACTCAGAGTAAGGGGCTGGTGGCCGATATACAACAACTAGCAGAACTGGTTTCTGTGTTTTCCAGTTCAGGTGTGTGAGGCTAAGACTAAGACTTTCAAATGAATTATAGATCGGTTTTGGTCTCTGACTGATTAATAAGTTTGAGTGGAAGATTGCTGCCACTCCTCCCCCTCTGCCTGAGCTTCTAGGTATATGAACATTAATATGACTTGGGGGGGTTGACTCATTTAGACTGACATGTTCTTCATGCTGCAGCCAGGTTTCAGTGAGACACATTAAATCAATGTGGTGATCTGTTATCAGATCATTAACTAAGAGAGATCTAATATTTAATAATCCACATTTAATTGTCCTGTTGTCTGGTTTTAATGAATTTGTATTAATTTGGATGAGGTTATTATGAACAGCCCTTCTATTGTTCCTTTTAGTCTTATAGAATCTGGGTGGTTGGGGGACAGACACAGTCTCTATAGGAAAGGAAGAGGGTGAGAGCCATATGGAAGCAGCAGAGAAGCGTGTAGGACTGCAGCTCTGCTTCCTGGTCTCACCTCTGGAACATCAGGGGTTTGGTTTTCTAATAAATCTCTCCATATTCCTAGATAAGAGGGACGCACCATCCAAAGTGGGATGAATGCCGTCCCTCCTAATGAGACCAGGTTATTGTCTATTCAGCCCACATGGTTTTCTGGAAACCACCTCGACAGCCAGAGATTGAATGATGACATGCGGCTAAACATGTCGTCATGGATCAGATTGGGCAGGGGTCCAGAGAAAATTAGTTTGTCGTCTTCACGTCCTGCTTCTACTTTAAAACGACTTCATCCTCTAACAGCACTAAACTAACTCCTCCTCTTCATCTTCATCAGCAGGAAAACCTGAACCAGGAGCTGCAGCATCGAGTCACTGAGAGAGTCAGCTGGACAGACGTCTGCATCACTGTGTTTCAGATCCACTAGGCTGAGGTGAGTTAGCTGGTCTACATCTGCTGGTCTACATCTACTGGTCTACATCTACTGGTCTACATCTACTGGTCTACATCTACTGGTCTACATCTACTGGTCTACGTCTGCTGGTCTATGTCTGCTGGTCTACATCTGCTGGTCTACATCTGCTGGTCTACATCTGCTGGTCTACATCTGCTGGTCTACATCTGCTGGTCTACATCTGCTGGTCTACATCTGCTGGTCTACATCTGCTGGTCTACGTCTGCTGGTCTACATCTACTGGTCTACATCTACTGGTCTACATCTACTGGTCTACATCTACTGGTCTACGTCTGCTGGTCTACATCTGCTGGTCTACATCTGCTGGTCTACATCTGCTGGTCTACGTCTGCTGGTCTACGTCTGCTGGTCTACATCTGCTGGTCTACGTCTGCTGGTCTACGTCTACTGGTCTACATCTGCTGGTCTACGTCTGCTGGTCTACGTCTACTGGTCTACATCTGCTGGTCTACGTCTGCTGGTCTACGTCTGCTGGTCTACATCTGCTGGTCTACGTCTGCTGGTCTACGTCTGCTGGTCTACATCTGCTGGTCTACGTCTGCTGGTCTACATCTACTGGTCTACGTCTGCTGGTCTACGTCTGCTGGTCTACATCTGCTGGTCTACATCTGCTGGTCTTTATCTGCTGGTCTACATCTGCTGGTCTTCATCTACTGGTCTACATCTACTGGTCTACGTCTGCTGGTCTACATCTGCTGGTCTACATCTACTGGTCTACATCTGCTGGTCTTTGTCTGCTGGTCTACCTCTTCTGGTCTACATCTGCTGGTCTTCGTCTGCTGGTCTACATCTGCTGGTCTACATCTGCTGGTCTACATCTGCTGGTCTACATCTGCTGGTCTACGTCTGCTGGTCTACATCTACTGGTCTACGTCTGCTGGTCTACGTCTGCTGGTCTACATCTGCTGGTCTACGTCCTCTTGGTCTACATCTACTGGTCTACGTCTGCTGGTCTACATCTGCTGGTCTACATCTGCTGGTCTACATCTGCTGGTCTACATCTACTGGTCTACATCTGCTGGTCTACATCTACTGGTCTACATCTGCTGGTCCACATCTACTGGTCCACATCTGCTGGTCTACATCTGCTGGTCTACATCTGCTGGTCTACATCTACTGGTCTACATCTGCTGGTCTACATCTGCTGGTCTACATCTGCTGGTCTACGTCTACTGGTCTACATCTGCTGGTCTACATCTGCTGGTCTACATCTGCTGGTCTACGTCTACTGGTCTACATCTGCTGGTCTACATCTGCTGGTCTACATCTGCTGGTCTACATCTGCTGGTCTTCGTCTGCTGGTCTACATCTGCTGGTCTACATCTGCTGGTCTTCGTCTGCTGGTCTACATCTGCTGGTCTACATCTACTGGTCTACATCTGCTGGTCTACATCTGCTGGTCTACATCTGCTGGTCTACATCTGCTGGTCTACGTCTGCTGGTCTACGTCTGCTGGTCTACATCTGCTGGTCTACGTCTGCTGGTCTACGTCTACTGGTCTACATCTGCTGGTCTACATCTGCTGGTCTACATCTGCTGGTCTTCGTCTGCTGGTCTACATCTGCTGGTCTACGTCTGCTGGTCTACATCTACTGGTCTACATCTGCTGGTCTACATCTGCTGGTCTTCGTCTGCTGGTCTACATCTGCTGGTCTACATCTGCTGGTCTTCGTCTACCTGTCTACATCTGCTGGTCTACGTCTGCTGGTCTACATCTACTGGTCTACATCTGCTGGTCTACATCTGCTGGTCTTCATCTACTGGTCTATGTCTGCTGGTCTACATCTGCTGGTCTTCATCTACTGGTCTACGTCTGCTGGTCTACATCTGCTGGTCTTCATCTACTGGTCTACGTCTGCTGGTCTACATCTACTGGTCTACATCTGCTGGTCTACATCTGCTGGTCTTCATCTACTGGTCTACATCTGCTGGTCTACGTCTGCTGGTCTACATCTGCTGGTCTACGTCTGCTGGTCTACATCTGCTGGTCTACATCTGCTGGTCTACATCTGCTGGTCTACGTCTGCTGGTCTACATCTGCTGGTCTACGTCTGCTGGTCTACGTCTGCTGGTCTACGTCTGCTGGTCTACATCTGCTGGTCTACATCTGCTGGTCTACATCTGCTGGTCTACATCTACTGGTCTACATCTGCTGGTCCACATCTACTGGTCTACATCTGCTGGTCTACATCTACTGGTCTACATCTACTGGTCTACATCTACTGGTCTACATCTACTTGTCTACATCTGCTGGTCTACATCTGCTGGTCTATATCTGCTGGTCTACATCTGCTGGTCTACATCTGCTGGTCTTCATCTACTGGTCTACGTCTGCTGGTCTACATCTACTGGTCTACATCTGCTGGTCTACATCTGCTGGTCTTCGTCTGCTGGTCTACATCTGCTGGTCTTCATCTACTGGTCTACATCTGCTGGTCTACGTCTGCTGGTCTACATCTACTGGTCTACATCTGCTGGTCTACATCTGCTGGTCTACATCTGCTGGTCTTCATCTACTGGTCTACGTCTGCTGGTCTACATCTACTGGTCTACATCTGCTGGTCTACATCTGCTGGTCTACATCTGCTGGTCTTCATCTACTGGTCTACGTCTGCTGGTCTACATCTACTGGTCTACATCTGCTGGTCTACATCTGCTGGTCTACATCTGCTGGTCTTCATCTACTGGTCTACGTCTGCTGGTCTACATCTACTGGTCTACATCTGCTGGTCTACATCTGCTGGTCTACATCTGCTGGTCTACATCTGCTGGTCTACGTCTGCTGGTCTACATCTGCTGGTCTACATCTGCTGGTCTACATCTGCTGGTCTACATCTGCTGGTCTTCGTCTGCTGGTCTACATCTGCTGGTCTACATCTGCTGGTCTTCGTCTGCTGGTCTACATCTGCTGGTCTACATCTACTGGTCTACATCTGCTGGTCTACATCTGCTGGTCTTCATCTACTGGTCTACATCTGCTGGTCTACATCTGCTGGTCTACATCTACTGGTCTACGTCTGCTGGTCTACATCTGCTGGTCTTCGTCTGCTGGTCTACATCTGCTGGTCTACATCTACTGGTCTACATCTGCTGGTCTACATCTGCTGGTCTTCATCTACTGGTCTACATCTGCTGGTCTTCATCTACTGGTCTACGTCTGCTGGTCTACATCTGCTGGTCTTCATCTACTGGTCTACGTCTGCTGGTCTACATCTGCTGGTCTTCATCTACTGGTCTACGTCTGCTGGTCTACATCTACTGGTCTACATCTGCTGGTCTACATCTGCTGGTCTTCATCTACTGGTCTACATCTGCTGGTCTACGTCTGCTGGTCTACATCTGCTGGTCTACGTCTGCTGGTCTACGTCTACTGGTCTACATCTGCTGGTCTACATCTGCTGGTCTACATCTGCTGGTCTTCATCTACTGGTCTACATCTGCTGGTCTACGTCTGCTGGTCTACATCTGCTGGTCTACATCTGCTGGTCTTCGTCTGCTGGTCTACGTTTGGTTCCTCCAGTTCTCACTGTCCCTGGTTGGTTTTCATTTCCTGGTTTATTAAAATGATGTCATCTTTGATATTTTTGCACATAAACTGTGACGTCGAGGCTTCAGTCAGTCTCTTCTGTTGTCTCTTTGTCGTATTTGTAGCTGAAACTCAAGTTTTAAAACACTCACATCCCATCAGGACTCTATTCCTTAGATTTATGTGTATCAAATATTTAAAGGTCCTGGTTTGTAAAACAGAAACTGAGTCCTGTACTGTTCCCAGCAGTGAAGCCGTAAAGGGACGTCTGGGGCTTCCTGAGTCAGATCTGAGCGTCAGTGGAGACCTGGTGAATCAACGGCAGACGTGAACCTGAAGCTGAGGAACCTTTGGACCGAGCAGACCGCTATAAACTCTGGTGAACGCTGTTAAAAGGTGGGTTTGGTCATAAAACAGGAGGCAGGTCTGGGGTTAGCGTGGTGATCCTGGTCCTGCTGGGCCTCAGCTCCTCAGACTGCAGTGACACGTGGACTTTAACTGATCACTGGTTCTGGATCTGGACTGAATGTAAAGGAACGGTTTGGAGAAGCTGCAGGTTCAGACTGGGAATGATTCACGAACACTGACTGGTTCCAGTTCTGCTCCAGCTTCATCACAGCAGACCAGCAGCTCAGGGCTCCAGCTTCTCACATGAGAACACACACAGACTCTCCCTGGTAATTACAGTTATCATTAGTGGAAAACGAACAATTATAACCCAATGAAAGGTGGAAATTATAAAACTCAAAGTGAGAAAAACTAAAAAAAACTATCGTTCAAATTCAAACTGTTCAAAGTGGAAACAAAACATCAAAATTAACAAAAATAAATCATCTAATAAAAATTAATCAGACGTAACGAGACAGAAAATAAAACTGGTGTCTGACATGTCTTTACTTTGTCCTGTGGAAACACTGCCTGCAGTTCATCTGAATATATTACAGGATTATATTTCAGCTGCTCAAATGTGAAAACGTGAAAGTTTACTTCTGAGACTGATGAGGTTCCTGACGACGACGCTGACCACTAGAACACCCATCAGACCAGGTGACTATTAGAACAACCATCAGACCAGGTGACCACTAGAACACCCATCAGACCAGGTGACTGTTAGAACAACCATCAGACCAGGTGACCACTAGAACACCCATCAGACCAGGTGACTATTAGAACAACCATCAGACCAGGTGACTATTAGAACAACCATCAGACCAGGTGACTATTAGAACAACCATCAGACCAGGTGACTATTAGAACAACCATCAGACCAGGTGACCACTAGAACAACCATCAGACCAGGTGACTATTAGAACAACCATCAGACCAGGTGACTATTAGAACAACCATCAGACCAGGTGACTATTAGAACAACCATCAGACCAGGTGACTATTAGAACAACCATCAGACCAGGTGACCACTAGAACAACCATCAGACCTATTAGAACAACCATCAGACCAGGTGACTATTAGAACAACCATCAGACCAGGTGACTATTAGAACAACCATCAGACCAGGTGACTATTAGAACAACCATCAGACCAGGTGACTATTAGAACAACCATCAGACCAGGTGACTATTAGAACAACCATCAGACCAGGTGACCATTAGAACAACCATCAGACCAGGTGACTATTAGAACAACCATCAGATCAGGTGACTATTAGAACAACCATCAGACCAGGTGACTATTAGAACAACCATCAGACCAGGTGACTATTAGAACAACCATCAGACCAGGTGACTATTAGAACAACCATCAGACCAGGTGACTATTAGAACAACCATCAGACCAGGTGACTATTAGAACAACCATCAGACCAGGTGACTATTAGAACAACCATCAGACCAGGTGACCATTAGAACAACCATCAGACCAGGTGACTATTAGAACAACCATCAGACCAGGTGACTATTAGAACAACCATCAGACCAGGTGACTATTAGAACAACCATCAGACCAGGTGACTATTAGAACAACCATCAGACCAGGTGACTATTAGAACAACCATCAGACCAGGTGACTATTAGAACAACCATCAGACCAGGTGACTATTAGAACAACCATCAGACCAGGTGACTATTAGAACAACCATCAGACCAGGTGACTATTAGAACAACCATCAGACCAGGTGACTATTAGAACAACCATCAGACCAGGTGACTATTAGAACAACCATCAGACCAGGTGACTATTAGAACAACCATCAGACCAGGTGACTATTAGAACAACCATCAGACCAGGTGACTATTAGAACAACCATCAGACCAGGTGACCACTAGAACAACCATCAGACCAGCAGACCAGGTGACTATTAGAACAACCATCAGACCAGGTGACTATTAGAACAACCATCAGACCAGGTGACTATTAGAACAACCATCAGACCAGGTGACTATTAGAACAACCATCAGACCAGGTGACTATTAGAACAACCATCAGATCAGGTGACTATTAGAACAACCATCAGACCAGGTGACTATTAGAACAACCATCAGACCAGGTGACTATTAGAACAACCATCAGATCAGGTGACTATTAGAACAACCATCAGACCAGGTGACCATTAGAACAACCATCAGACCAGGTGACTATTAGAACAACCATCAGACCAGGTGACCACTAGAACAACCATCAGACCAGGTGACTATTAGAACAACCATCAGATCAGGTGACTATTAGAACAACCATCAGACCAGGTGACTATTAGAACAACCATCAGACCAGGTGACTATTAGAACAACCATCAGACCAGGTGACTATTAGAACAACCATCAGACCAGGTGACTATTAGAACAACCATCAGACCAGGTGACTATTAGAACAACCATCAGACCAGGTGACTATTAGAACAACCATCAGACCAGGTGACTATTAGAACAACCATCAGACCAGGTGACTATTAGAACAACCATCAGACCAGGTGACTATTAGAACAACCATCAGACCAGGTGACTATTAGAACAACCATCAGACCAGGTGACTATTAGAACAACCATCAGACCAGGTGACTATTAGAACAACCATCAGACCAGGTGACTATAGAACAACCATCAGACCAGGTGACTATTAGAACAACCATCAGACCAGGTGACTATTAGAACAACCATCAGACCAGGTGACTATTAGAACAACCATCAGACCAGGTGACTATTAGAACAACCATCAGACCAGATCAGGTGACTATTAGAACAACCATCAGACCAGGTGACTATTAGAACAACCATCAGACCAGGTGACTATTAGAACAACCATCAGACCAGGTGACTATTAGAACAACCATCAGACCAGGTGACTATTAGAACAACCATCAGACCAGGTGACTATTAGAACAACCATCAGACCAGGTGACTATTAGAACAACCATCAGACCAGGTGACTATTAGAACAACCATCAGACCAGGTGACTATTAGAACAACCATCAGACCAGGTGACTATTAGAACAACCATCAGACCAGGTGACTATTAGAACAACCATCAGACCAGGTGACTATTAGAACAACCATCAGACCAGGTGACCACTAGAACAACCATCAGACCAGGTGACTATTAGAACAACCATCAGATCAGGTGACTATTAGAACAACCATCAGACCAGGTGACTATTAGAACAACCATCAGACCAGGTGACCACTAGAACAACCATCAGACCAGCAGACCAGGTGACTATTAGAACAACCATCAGACCAGGTGACTATTAGAACAACCATCAGACCAGGTGACTATTAGAACAACCATCAGACCAGGTGACTATTAGAACAACCATCAGACCAGGTGACCACTAGAACAACCATCAGACCAGGTGACTATTAGAACAACCATCAGACCAGGTGACTATTAGAACAACCATCAGACCAGGTGACTAGAACAACCATCAGACCAGGTGACTATTAGAACAACCATCAGACCAGGTGACCATTAGAACAACCATCAGACCAGGTGACTATTAGAACAACCATCAGACCAGGTGACTATTAGAACAACCATCAGACCAGGTGACTATTAGAACAACCATCAGACCAGGTGACTATTAGAACAACCATCAGACCAGGTGACTATTAGAACAACCATCAGACCAGGTGACCATTAGAACAACCATCAGACCAGGTGACTATTAGAACAACCATCAGACCAGGTGACTATTAGAACAACCATCAGACCAGGTGACTATTAGAACAACCATCAGACCAGGTGACCACTAGAACAACCATCAGACCAGGTGACCACTAGAACAACCATCAGACCAGGTGACTATTAGAACAACCATCAGACCAGGTGACTATTAGAACAACCATCAGACCAGGTGACTATTAGAACAACCATCAGACCAGGTGACCACTAGAACAACCATCAGACCAGGTGACTATTAGAACAACCATCAGACCAGGTGACTATTAGAACAACCATCAGACCAGGTGACTATTAGAACAACCATCAGACCAGGTGACTATTAGAACAACCATCAGACCAGGTGACTATTAGAACAACCATCAGACCAGGTGACTATTAGAACAACCATCAGACCAGGTGACTATTAGAACAACCATCAGACCAGGTGACTATTAGAACAACCATCAGACCAGGTGACTATTAGAACAACCATCAGACCAGGTGACTATTAGAACAACCATCAGACCAGGTGACTATTAGAACAACCATCAGACCAGGTGACTATTAGAACAACCATCAGACCAGGTGACTATTAGAACAACAATCAGACCAGGTGACCACTAGAACAACCATCAGACCAGGTGACTATTAGACAGACGTTTGCTGTTCGGTCTGTGTTCAGGCTTCAGGGTGTTTCCTTCCACACGCTTCGGTCTGATTCCATCATGGAAACTTCACGCTTCCTGCTTCTGTTTCCACAACAGACGTCTGACCTCCAGACTCTGAGCCTGAGCAGTAAACAGCAGCGTTCTACTGGTTCTGCTGGTTCTGCTGGTCTGACAGGAACAGAGTCTTTATGTGTTTCTGTGAATCACTGACCGACCAGTGGAGACCCTTTTATCAGCCACAAACTGTAAAACTAGAAGACCTGAAGGTTTCTAACTTCCCAGCCGTCCTTGAACTGCTCGCCTGGTTCTGTTCTGGTCTCCAGTCCAGCCGAGGTTCTGCTGCACCTTTGGAGGTTCCTCAGAGAACGAGCAGCAGAGAAGAACGTTCTGCTAGAAGGTTCTCTGTGGACCTAAACATGGTTCCTCTGTGGACTCACCGTCCTGGATCCGTCCTGCCAGAGCCTCGGCGCTGAAGCCTGCGAACACCACGGTGTGCACGGCGCCGATACGTGCGCACGCCAGCATGGCCGCCACCGCCATCGGTGACACCGGCATGTAAATGGCCACCCGGTCTCCTTTGTGGATGCCATGACTCTTCAGAGTGTTGGCGAGGCGGCAGGTCGTCTCCAGCAGCTCACTGTGGGACGAACACATGAAGCAAATCCATTAGAATGAAGAACACGGCATCAGCTGCTCACCTCACACAGGAACCGATCGATCACATGAAGGATCAATCACAGAGATGATCAGTGTGGACTGATCAATACCAAACCTCAGTCTGCTGCTACACAGGAGACGTACAGGAACAAACACTTTAGAGCAGGATGCTAACGATGCTAAGTTAGCATAAATGACCAGCAGCAATATTGATCAATAGCTGATGAATTGATAACCCTGATTGATCCAGCAGACGTGACTCTTTTGTTTCAGGTTCTGTGATTCAGGAACTCTGTTGATCCCAGTTCATCTTAAAGTCATGAGCTCGGCTTGGAGGTCATTAACCTCCACACAAGTCTGTGTCATGGTGCCCGTTGCCGGCTAAACTCCCATGATGCTCTCTGCCTGGAGGCTTCATGATGACCTGTGTTCTCCTGCACATGTATGTTAGAAACACAGCAGAGCAACCTGTCCACCATCAGCTACAGCGTTCCTGAGTGTCAGACTGACGTTCATGAACCAGAAACCAAACATCTGAACGACCAGTTCAGCGATCAGAGTCGGGGTTTGGTTCAGGTGAGCAGGAACCGGACTTCAGAACCAGACCGGTGGTTGGAGGCTTCATTCAAACAGCTGGAGGTTCTTATTCCATTGACTGGCTGAACGTTCATGGTTCCTGATCAGACAAGACCACACAGATGCACACCAACAGCTGAGAGAACAAACCCAACAAGCAGCCAGAACATGGAGAAGACAGAGCTGGAGGTGGAACAGGAGGAAATGAAACTGTGGAAGGAGGGAAAGGCTTCAGACCGGTGTGGAGGTTATTCCAGAGGAGACAAACACATCCCACACAGTCCAGTCAGTGATGTCAGCAGGACACCATGAAGGAACCCAACACCGGTGCTGGACGACTCCTTACCTGTAGGTCACCTTCACCTCGGTACCAGGCTCGTCTCGCTCCCAGATCAGAGCCACTCGGTCCGGATGTTTCTCAACGTGGACGTCCAGGCAGTTGACTGAGGAGACACAGCAGGAGGTCCGATTCAAAATGAAGACGTCCTGATAGAGTTAGTTCCTACTCATCATCTACAGAGTCCTAAACATCAGTGGTAGTTACACCCCAGGTACAGCACAGGCAGAGAAACCAAACCACTGCCACTGTTAGACAGAAAATACACCCACAAACTACCGACTCCAGTCTGGTCCTCAGTGTTCTAGGTTCTCTGGGTTCTCTGGGTTCTCTGGGTTCTCTGGGTTCTCTAGGTTCTCTGGGTTCTCTGGGTTCTCTGGGTTCTCTAGGTTCTCTGGGTTCTTTGGGTTCTCTAGGTTCTCTGGATTCTCTGGGTTCTCTAGGCTCTTCTCTAGGCTCTCTGGGTTCTTTGGGTTCTCTGGGTTCTCTGGGTTCTCTGGGTTCTGTGGGTTATCTGGGTTCTCTAGGTTCTCTGGGTTCTCTGGGTTCTCTGGGTTCTCTGGGTTCTCTGGGTTCTCTGGGTTCTCTGGGTTCTCTAGGCTCTCTGGGTTCTTTGGGTTCTCTAGGTTCTCTGGGTTCTTTGGGTTCTCTAGGTTCTCTGGGTTCTCTGGGTTCTCTGGGTTCTCTGGGTTCTGTGGGTTATCTGGGTTCTCTAGGTTTTCTGGGTTCTCTGGGTTCTATGGGTTCTCTGGGTTCTATGGGTTCTCTGGGTTCTTCTCTAGGTTATCTGGGTTCTCTAGGTTCTCTGGGTTCTCTAGGTTCTCTGGGTTCTCTGGGTTCTCTGGGTTCTTCTCTGGGTTCTCTGGGTTCTTCTCTAGGTTCTCTGGGTTCTCTAGGTTCTCTAGGTTCTCTGGGTTCTCTAGGTTCTCTGGGTTCTACTCTAGGTTCTCTGGGTTCTCTGGGTTCTCTAGGTTCTCTAGGTTCTCTGGGTTCTCTAGGTTCTCTGGGTTCTTCTCTAGGTTCTCTGGGTTCTCTGGGTTCTCTAGGTTCTCTAGGTTCTCTGGGTTCTCTGGGTTCTCTGGGTTCTCTGGGTTCTCTAGGTTCTCTAGGTTCTCTTGGTTCTCTGGGTTCTCTGGGTTCCTGCTGTGGGGTCTGAATTGAATGAAGACACCTGAGCTTGTGACGTGATAGCAGAGGCAGTACTCTGTAGAAGTAATCTGATTACTGTGATTACTCCAGGTGTGCCCTTCAGCCAGCAGACGGATCAATAATCAGCGCTAGTTATTGATAAGCTCCATGTTGACAGGAGCTCCTCCATCATCCTTTGATTAAACTGGACTCAGAGCTAAGCTGGAGTCACGCAGCGCCTCCAAACCTTTTATGTAACACAGATCCAGAACCAGATGATCCGGCCGGCGTTATTGGAATATTATTGGATTAGTATCAGGAAAACAACCAGAGGAGGAGGAAGGACGTCTGGAGGCTGAGAGCTGGAGGTGTTTACTGGACGGATTACTGCTGTCCTGGAACATCAGAGGATCACCAGAGCCGAGAGTCGTCGTCATGACAACACCGACAGCCTGAGGGAGCCTTTTATTACCGTTATCATTATTATTATGTTATTATTACTATTGTTATTATTATTATTATTGTTATTATCATTGTTAATATTATTATTGTTGTTGTTGAACATCTGGACCAGCTGTGAGGTCTTCATGTTCTTCTGTTCTATGAGTCTTTATTCAAACATTAAAACACAAAGTGGAGACTTCAGGACTGAACTGATATCATCCATATTGATATTATCGATATTGATATTATCCATATTGATATTATCCATATTGATATTATCCATATTGATATTCAAAGTATTGATCGAACACATATTAGATGAATCTACTGAGCTTTTATTCCTTTTATCTATGAATATTGATTTGACATATCTGAGACCTTTATTCTTTATTAAACTGACCTGTAGATCCAAAGATATTTTATTATAATTGAGATAAAGCTGAGAGGCTGTTTGATTGATTGATTGATTGATTGATTGATTGATTGATTGGATCCAATCAGCAGCTTCAGAACAACTTCAGTGTTAAAACTCTGAAAACTTGAGGAAAGTTCAGAAGGAAGGATCTGATCTAGAAGATGAAGGTGATGAAGGTGATGAAGGTGATGAAGGTGAGCCACGTGCTGCGGACTTCCTTCTGCTCACCAGGCTGCTGCTGGTTATTGATCAGTCTGTGATCAATCAGCCTGATCAGTGATCGATACGTGTCCTCGGTGTGATCAGAGCCCGGTTCTCCGGTAAACTCACCGGACACGTTGAGCCTCCCGCCCAGGAACCAGCCGATCCTCCCGCTGCGGAGCTCACAGTCCCGGACCTGCTGGAACGGTTCGGTCCAGCGGAGCCTGTCGGCGGCGGCGGAGCCCCAGAACCGGTCCGGGTCGGTGACGGAGAGCCGGTACAGGTCCCGGTGGGGCAGCCGGGACAGCTGGGAGCTCCAGGTGCCCGGAGACGGCACCGACGACAGACGGCGGACCGGACCGAACCCGGAGCGGCCGAGTCCCGGGGTCCTGCAGCGGGTCAGCGGGATCCTGAAGAGCCCGGTTCGGCCGTGAGTCGCCATGTTGGTCCTGATCAGAGTCTCCTCCTCCTCCTCCTCCTCCTCCTCAGGTAAGTTTACCTGCTCACAGGAGGAGCCACGACCCGGAGCGTTCCTCAAAGGTTCTTTGAAGGTTCTTTAAAGGTTATTTTCCAACCTTCAGCCAGCACCAGGTTTCATCTCTTCACCTTTACATTTCAGACTTCAGACTTTATATTCTACAAAACTGAACTCTGGTCATTGATTATTGATCAGTCCTGACATCGACCTCTGGACTTACACTGATCATGTCTACTGATCCCTCAGTAGATCCTCAATAGATCCATACTGATCTACTGATGATCCTGGTTCTTCATCCTGGTTTCTGTTCGGACTCGGAGCTCAGCTGTTCTTCATCTTCTGGGTTTTAAAATCAAGCCTGAATATTTTCTTCTTAAATCAATAATGTTCTCATCAGAACTCTGACCAGCCGATTCACTTTTAAAATCACTGAGATGTTTTGAAATCATTAATCGGATCAGTTGTGACCTGAGGAGTCAGAGTCCACACGTCACACCTGTCCTCACCGCTCATGTTCTCACCTGTTTGGAGCCGACAGGTGAAAATCTGGAGGGTTCATTTCCTGTTTGAGGCTTTTATTCTGAAATCTGAATTAGATCCTTAAACATCAGCATGAGTCTAGTGAATGGAAGCAACACCTGTCAGGTGAGATGAAGACACACCTGACAGTCAGACAGCTGCTGCCACCTGCAGGTCAGTTCAGGAACTCACCTGCTTCAATCTGACAGTCGTCTCCACGAGCAGCAGAGATGTTTGTTTTCAGCCTGAACGCTGTAAGCAGATTAACCATGTTTGTCTGGACGCTAAATCAATAATCTGTCACTGATTAGCAGCATCAGAACCACATCATCAGAACCACATCATCAGAACCACATCTGGACCATCAGAACATCTGGACCAGACAAACATGTTTGGTTCTACAGCACCTCGTGTCTTTACCAGTATAAACCAGCTGCTCTGGTCCTTTGCTGCTTTCATGTCAACAAAAGGTGATTAAATGAGCCGGACTCTAAGTGGATTAGTGTTTACATCCTCTAATCTGACCTCTGCTGCAGAACAACACGAAGCCTGCAGGATTACAATCATCAGATCCAGTTATTATCACAGCAGCCTCAACATCCCAGCAGCGTCCACATGTTGGAGTCCTGTCGTGTTCGATGAAGCTTCAATCATCCGAGTCCAGGAAGACCAGCAGCCGATCCATCCATCGATCCATCGATCAGTCATCGTCTGTCTGAGTCTGCAGTGAGGCGTCAGATCCACTGGAGAGACGGAAGAAATAGGTTAAATAAAAGGTAAATAAACAAACAACAAACAATCTAAATGACTTCAGACCTTTAAAGAACTTTAATAAATATTAAAGAAACACACAAAAAAGCAGCACGTCAAAAAAACTCACATATGAATTTAAAACAAACAAAAACAAAAACATGAAGTTATTTTTTTAAAAATACAAGGTGAATTTTTTTTAAATGGAAAATTTTATGTGATAAAACGAGAATAAATACAAAAAACACTGAAACAAAATAGTCTTAAAAAAAGCACAAGTAAAAACAAAAACATTTAAAAAACATATAAACACCCGAAAAAGGCTTCATGGAGACAAAGAGAAAGACTCTGTTGGAAAAAGCTCAGATTAAATCTGGACTAGAGTCACCAGAAGACATGTGGAGACTCTGAAGTCACCTGGAAGAAGGTTCTTTGGTCTGAGGAGACCAGGATGGAGGTTTAGTCCATCAGAGTAGACGTTGTGTTTGTTGGACACCAAACACTGAACATCATTAAAAAACACACCATCAACACCGTGAAGCATGGTGGTGGCAGCATCATGATGTGAAGCACGGTGGAGGCAGCATCATGATGTGAAGCACGGTGGTGGAACCATCATGAGGTGAAGCATGGTGGTGGCAGCATCATGATGTGAAGCATGGTGGAGGCAGCATCATGATGTGAAGCACGCAGCATCATGATGTGAAGCACGGTGGTGGCAGCATCATCATGTGAAGCACGGTGGTGGCAGCATCATGATGTGAAGCATGGTGGAGGCAGCATCATGATGTGAAGCACGGTGGTGGCAGCATCATGATGTGAAGCACGGTGGTGGCAGCATCATGATGTGAAGCACGGTGGTGGCAGCATCATGATGTGAAGCATGGTGGAGGCAGCATCATGATGTGAAGCACGGTGGTGGCAGCATCATGATGTGAAGCACGGTGGTGGCAGCATCATGATGTGAAGCACGGTGGTGGCAGCATCATGATGTGAAGCACGGTGGTGGCAGCATCATGATGTGAAGCATGGTGGTGGCAGCATCATGATGTGAAGCACGGTGGTGGCAGCATCATGATGTGAAGCACGGTGTGGCAGCATCATGATATGAAGCACGGTGGTGGCAGCATCATGATGTGAAGCACGGTGGTGGCAGCATCATGATGTGAAGCATGGTGGTGGCAGCATCATGATGTGAAGCATGGTGGTGGCAGCATTATGATGTGAAGCACGGTGGTGGCAGCATTATGATGTGAAGCACGGTGGTGGCAGCATCATGATGTGAAGCACGGTGGTGGCAGCATCATGCGTGAAGCATGGTGGTGGCAGCATCATGACGTGAAGCATGGTGGTGGCAGCATCATGAGTGAAGCACGGTGGTGGCAGCATCATGATGAAGCACGGTGGTGGCAGCATCATGATGTGAAGCACGGTGGTGGCAGCATCATGATGTGAAGCACGGTGGTGGCAGCATCATGACGTGAAGCACGGTGGTGGCAGCATCATGACGTGAAGCATGGTGGTGGCAGCATCATCATGTGGGGATGTTCCTCAGCAGCAGGTCCTGGAAGGCTTGTAAAGGTAGAGGGTCAATGAATGCAGCAGAGTCTAGAGAAGTCCTGAAGGACAACCTGATCCAGTCTGATAGAGAACTGAGACCTGGAGAAGATCAGTTTCCATCCAGACGATGA
The DNA here is from genome assembly GCA_024666655.1 of Dascyllus trimaculatus. Taxonomy (NCBI): domain Eukaryota; kingdom Metazoa; phylum Chordata; class Actinopteri; family Pomacentridae; genus Dascyllus; species Dascyllus trimaculatus. The sequence continues at coordinate 1,649,560 of CM045464.1, read as the reverse complement.
GTCGAAGCAAACAGACAAAGATCCACAGAGAAGGTTTGAAGACAACAAGGTGGAGGTTCTGGAGGTCCAGTCAGAGTCCAGACATCAGTCCAACTAAGAACTAAAGTCTGGACTAGAACAGTTCTGGTCCCTAATGATCCCTGAGGAACCTGACAGAGTTTAACAGTTTATAAAAGATACAGAGTGCTGTATGATGTGTACCTCTGAGGTCAGAGGTCACCCGCCGGTCTCTGTTGTATCTGCCTCAGGTGAGCTTTGGTCTGCAGGTGAGCCTTGAGGAAAGTGAGCAGGCGGAAGTGTTTTCCGCAGTCGTGGCAGCTGTACGGTGTCTCTCCGGTGTGGATGCTGCGGTGCCTCATGAAGCTGGTGGCCAGGTTGAAGGTCTTGGAGCACAGCGAGCAGCGGTAGGGTTTCTCTCCGGTGTGGGTGTACCGGTGGTCCCGCAGCAGCTCCTTCAGCCGGTAGCTCTTGCCACAGATGTCGCAGTGGAAGGGTTTCTCCCCGGTGTGGCTGCGTTGGTGCACCCGGTACTGCGACGGGTTGGGGAACTTCTTGCAGCAGACCTCGCAGCTGATGATGGAGTCTCCGGCCGGCAGCTCGTCGGCCGGCAGCTCATGGGAGTGTTTGCTGATGACGTGGTTCTTCAGGCAGCGGAAGCTCTTTCCGCAGATGGAGCAGAGCTGCCTCTCTCCAGTGTGGGTCAGCTGGTGGCTGCGCAGGTTGGCGGCCTGCGTGAAGCCTTTGCCGCAGGTGGAGCAGCGGTACGGTCGCACCTCCTGGTGCACCAGCTTGTGGCGCGTCAGGTGGCAGGCGTGGTAGAAGCCCTTCCCGCAGATGTCGCAGATGAACGTCTTGTCAAAGTGCGTCATCCTGTGCGTCTTCAACACGCTGATGCAGGAGTAGCCCTTCCCGCAGATGTCGCAGTGGCACGTCTTCTCGCCGGTGTGTCGCGCCTTCACATGCAGGTTGCGGTGAGTCTTGTGGTTGAACCTCTTCGGACAGTAGTCGCAGGTGTACGGCAGCAGCCCGTGCTCTCTGATCTCGTGGTCACGCAGCTTCAGGATGCCGGTGAACATCGTGCCGCACACCGAGCACACTGGGTGAGACTTGGTTATGTGATCGGCGAGCCGCTCGGCGTTTGGAAACAACATGCCGCACTGCGAGCACTGCAAGTGAGTCTTTGCAGTCGCTGTGACGCCGTCCTTCCTCCTCTGGCTGTGAGGCTGCTTCCTGACTCCACCCTCTGCTGCTGAGGCAGCACCAGGAGGTGGCGATGGCAGCCGGGCATACTCATGGTCGTCAACCGGAGGGGAGGAGGAGTGGCCGCCATGCAGCTTCACATCAGAGCTGCCTTCATTTTCACCTGCAACAGAACAACAACAGACACGGGTTATCATGGTGCCCGTTGCTCGCTGAACTAAGCTAAACTTACTCAGACGCTCTGCCTGGTGGAACATCCAGGTACTACAGCTGATCTACATTTACTGACATCATCTGGAGAATCCAGGTTTAATACATCTGTTGGAGCCTCAGTACATCCTCTAATACTACATTTACCATCTAGTACTACATTCAGACATGGTTCTACTGGAGTTTTACTACAAGGTTCCACCTCCAGAACATGAAGGACCAGACTGGAGGCAGACATGTAGTTTTTTCTAAATGCAGAGATATTTATTCGTCAAACAGACACACTGGATTCCTTTTAATAAATTTAACATTCACCAGTAAATGGAATCAGACTGGGACTCTGTCTGCAGATACTACATGTAAATGACTCAGATCAGATTGGAGACCAACAAACTTGATCAGCAGTGATGAGACAGTTCAGGTGTTGAACAGCAGGGGGAGCTGTTATACTGGGGGACAGTAACGTCACCTGTCCAGGTGTGACAAAGTACTGTCAGCAGACCAGTTTCACCTGCAAACCTAATCAGAAAATAAAATGAATTATTCCTGTTGAAGTTGTTTTAATTATTTATCAGCTCATGGCTGCAGTCTGACTAAGACAAAGACAGTTTGAGGTGAAGAGGCGTCACTCTGAGTGGATGTCTTCTCTACAATAGTTCCATTCTTCAGATCAGATCAATAACTGAAACCGATCACATTCACAGTTTTGCTTTATGCGGAATATGAGTGTTAATTTAATCCAGATAAATTAGTTAAAACAGGAAAATAAATCATATCAAATCATTTTCTTTACAACCGTAAACAGTTTCATTTTAAATGTGTACGTTTTCACACAGTGAACATGTCTGATGCTAAAATAGGTAAAAATAAAACATCCACGGGCCTAAAGAATCTAATGACAAGTAATTTGTTGTTTTCAAAATTAAAAGAAAAGTCATGTATTTTTATTTATTTGTATTTTTCCTGAATAATTAAACCTTATTCTTAATTGTTGAAGACCATGAAAAGAGCAAATGAGCTAAAGTCAGAGTGAAGTTAAAGGTCCGGTGTAACTGAGAAGAATCATTTATTCAGATCAGTGACTGACAGCAGGAACGTCACCTACAGCTTTATGGTCGCACAGCTCCGTTTACTTTACCGGCTTCCTTATTCAGAGTATTAATGCAGACATCAGATCCACATGAACAGCAGAATGCGACCTGCAGCTCACCTGCTGTCTGAGTCCTGATTAAAGCTGCGCTGCCATCAGACGGATCCCTCAGACCTCCATCAGCCTCCTGCCGCTGCTCAAACACCTTCAGGATCTTCTCCACAGCTTCGACACACAAACTGTCAACCAGAGCTCCCAGTTTCTGCTGAGAGAAAAGCACTGGGACTCAGTTCAACCCACCATGAGACGGTTCTCTGCCAAACATCTGCAAGCTAGTTCTGTTTTGTTCATATAAACAGTCGCACATCATGAAATGGATGCAGGTTAAGCTCAGCTGAGAGGCGAGATTTCATTATTCTGACTTATTATCCTGTAAATAAGAGGAAGCTGCTGTGTTAAAGCAGCTGATAGCAGCGCTGTGAGGCTTCAGACGCCTCTTAATTACAACTGATCTGGGAGAGATGCTTGAAGTCCACATGTTTTCAGGCTTTAACTGAACTCTCACACATTCACCAGCTCACTCTAAAGGGCTCTTCTACACCAACAGACTGTTCACTCAGAGAATCCAGTCTAACTTTAGAAAAAAGGTCCGCATTCTGAAATCTGGAGATGTGAGAAGCCTCAGAACCAGGTCTGTCTGGAAACCTGCAAACTGTTGATTAAGAGGAAACTCCAGGAGAAGCAGGGCGGGTATCTAACTGCACGGTCCGATCACCAGACGGTCCTTCAGAGGCCTTCAGCTGGTTTAAGGATATAAACCCTCCGCTCACCAGCCCAGAGCGTTTGATTTAAATTTCTGAATGAAGTTTGTTGTGACTATATAAACACAAACACTGAGACTCTGTTCGAATACTAGAAGATCAACCCGTAAACTCTTTTCATGAACTCTGATTAAACTCTCCGCCGCTGCCGTTACACCGGAAGAGCTAACGGAGAGTTAGCCGTTCGCCACAGTTAGCTTCGTTAGCTTACCTCCGCTTCGGGCTTTTGTTTGTTCAAAGAGACTTTCTCCGCCGCGGTGAAGATCTCCGTCACCACCGCTTTGGCCAAACTGTTCACGATGAAGGCAACCTCCGTTTTAAAAGCGACTAAATCGACCATGTTGACGCTAACCGGCGCTTACCAGCCGGTTAGCTTAGCAGCCGGTTAGCTTAGCACACACACGGCTAAGTGTAGGGAGCGGATGTGACGTTGTTGTGTCGTCCTGCCGTGGGGTCACAACTGGAAACCAATACATACACATTTATCCTTATGTCACTAAATCTGCTGACATTATTTAGGTTTTAATGCCGTCATTATTTGCTAAAATAAAATCTCAAGGAAAAAATGCGTAAATTGGACGATTTCTGAATGGAGCTTGGTGTAGCTGTGTCTGGACTACACCGTTAAATTATTTAAAACAGTGAAATAAAATGCAGCATTACGGGCGAATGGCACGGAATTATGCATTTACAAGCTTGGAATGTAATATGTATTTAATTTATTTAATTATGAGTCTCATTTTAGATTCGTCATGTGTATTTTATAACTTTCATCTTTGAGTTCTTTTTATTTGTCAGGCTCTGGTCACAAGCCCTTATGATTTGCTTTATAATGTCAAAGGTTAATTTTAACGAACTTAAACTGGTTAAACTTTTTAACACCAACAGAGGAATACAATTAATGTTGTGAATTTACTGAACAAGCGTAAATGTGAAGGTTAAGACCTTTAATTATATTAATAGAACATAAATTAACCTGACTAAGTTAAATAATGAGGTCAAGAACCGAACGACATGATTAATTCTTTAAAAATGAAGGCAAACATTTTACAAAATTCTCCATGAAAAGTAGATTGTTGTTAAATTTGGCTCCAGCTCTGCCTTCTTAAACATAAAGATGTAAAATAAAGTGTGAGTTCGGTGTGTGTATTCAGACAGATTAAAACCCTTCTGTGTGATTAACCTTGTTTTGTTCATTATGTGTGAATATATTTGTGTTGCGCTGATGCTGATAAATAATGAACAAATTAAATGTCACAGTGATTCCAAAAATACTTTCTTTTTATTTGCCCCCTGCTGAATCTCCTGCTGTACATACATATTATAATGATGATAATAATAATAATAAACAGAATTCTTAAATAGTACATTTAAATACATTCATCCACAGAGCTGCAGACGAGCTGCTCAGTCTGACTATAAAACACACAGAAACCAACAGGAATAAAACATTAAATAGCCTCTTTTTCCAAAAACGTGGATATAAAACAAACTCTCATTACGATACAATAAGAAACACAGACAGAGACATCATCTTCATTTACATCCGTCAGTCCGCCGTCTTTCACAAAAGACTCGCTCAGGATCTGAGCGCTATTAGCATCCTTAGCATTCTTTCCTGGGAGCACAGCTAGCAGAACCAAACTGCTCCATCATTCAGAAGCAGCTCAAAACATATAAAACACATGTATCACTTAGAGTCACTGGTTTCAATCAGTTCTAATGTATCGGCGTGTCAGCAAGCTAAAAAAGCCTGCCAATACGCCAGTATTTTACATTTCAGTTAGCATTTGTCAGTAGATTGACCACCGGTAGCATTCTAATATATGTTAGCATGCTAAACACCATGTTTTAGGCTAATTTGGCATGCCAACATGTAGTAGCATGCTAACACACTGGTCTATATTTGCTGTTATTGCAGTTCCTAAACATCACCAGGCTTAAATATGATGCTAAAACACATAAATTAAACTATTAACTGACATTTATTTAAATTTATGGAAGTTTAACTATTGATTTCATTTAACTTAAGTTCATTAGTCGAATGCTTATCAATTCATTTTCATTTCATTAGTTTACAGCTATTAGCATCTTAGCTAAAAATAAATTATTGGTAGCAGTATATCATCTACTAGCTTACATTTTAGCATAGTTTTTTGAATGTTAGCATAATGCAAACGTTAACATGATAAATAACTTCTCCCTGCTGATAATTTGGCCTGCGAACATTTATTAGCGTGCCAAAGTAGTAGCCCCACATTGTTAGCGTGATGATATTTATTTAGCATAGTAGCATACATAAGTACTGAAATATGTGAATTAAAAGCTAGGCAACAACTTGGCACAACAGCGCCACCCAGGCAGAGGAAGGTAAACTACAACACTATGGAAAAGTTCATGTTTAGTATGAAAACTCTTCATGTATATGCTAAAGTTGTTAGCGTGATAATATATTCACTACATGCTGTTAGCATGTTAACATTTGTTAAGATGCTAACATGCTATCGTTCTATATTATCGTTAAACAGGTGTTTTGCTGCAGGTGGCTGAATTAAAATTGCAAACTTTGCATAGTAACAAGTGATGTAATAGCTGCTAGTTTACTGGCTGTGCTCCCTGAAAGAAGAGCCAATCAAATGTCAGTGCTTCATCGAACCACCATCGCGTCTTCAGTCAGACCACGTCAGGCTCCTCCCACCTTCAGCTGTCTGATTCAGCACCGCTCTGTCGTCGTGGCGAGGAGGCGGTCCTTACTGAGGCTCCACCCTCCTCCTGCTGCTGTTGCTGTTGTTTGGAGGAGCTGGACAGGTCGATGGCCACCTCCTCCTCCATCTCCTCCTCCTCCTCCAGCAGCTCCTCCTCCTCCTCCGCCTCCCGAGCCTCGCTGCCGCCGCGACGTTCCGAGGCCTCGCAGAACGAGTCGGAGCGAGTCGAGTCGGACGCCGGAGGACTCGGACACTTCTTGGACATTTCCAGAGACTTCTTGTGCATACCTGAGGGGGCGGAGCCAGATTCAGATTCAGTCACAGTCCTGTTTACATGTTTACATTGTTTATGTTTATTTACAGTGTTGTTGTTTACGCTCAGCTAAAGAAATAAACTACGGACAAGTCAAGACTCACATCTTGAGCCAAGTCCAACCAGTCCAGAGTCTGGTTCCAAATAAACGTCAACAAGTCAACAAGTCAACAAGTCAACAACACCAAGTCCTCAGTCTGGTCCTGAGTCTGGTCTGGAATCTAGTTCTGAATCTGGTCCTGAGTCTGGTCCTGAATCTTGTCCTGAGTCTGGTCCTGAATCTAGTCTGGAATCTAGTCCTCAGTCTGGTCCTGAGTCTGGTCTGGAATCTAGTTCTGAATCTGGTCCTGAGTCTGGTCCTGAATCTTGTCCTGAGTCTGGTCCTGAATCTAGTCTGGAATCTAGTCCTCAGTCTGGTCCTGAGTCTGGTCTGGAATCTAGTTCTGAATCTGGTCCTGAGTCTGGTCCTGAATCTTGTCCTGAGTCTGGTCCTGAATCTAGTCTGGAATCTAGTCCTCAGTCTGGTCCTGAGTCTGGTCCCGAGTCTGGTCCTGAATCTAGTCTGGAATCTAGTTCTGAATCTGGTCCTGAGTCTGGTCCTGAATCTGGTCCTGAGTCTAGTCTGGAATCTAAACCTCAGTCTGGTCCTGAGTCTGGTCCTGAGTCTGGTCCTGAATCTGGTCCTGAATCTAGTCTGGAATCTAGTCTGGAATCTAGTTCTGAATCTAGTCCTGAATCTGGTCCTGAGTTCTGATAAGTTTCAGAGTCTCATTATTTCACAGTAAATTCTGCTGAATGTTGTTTATGACAAGAAAACAAACATGGAAGTACAACTGGTGTGTGTTAGTGTGTGTTAGTGTGTGTTAGTGTGTGTTAGTGTGTGTTAGTGTGTGTTAGTGTGTGTGTTAGTGTGTGTTAGTGTGTGTTAGTGTGTGTGTTAGTGTGTGTTAGTGTGTGTTAGTGTGTGTGTCTGTGTGTGTGTTAGTGTGTGTTAGTGTGTGTTAGTGTGTGTTAGTGTGTGTGTCTGTGTGTGTGTTAGTGTGTGTGTGTTAGTGTTTGTGTGGTGTGTGTTAGTGTGTGTGTTAGTGTGTGTGTGTTAGTGTGTGTCTGTGTGTGTGTTAGTGTGTGTTAGTGTGTGTGTTAGTGTGTGTGTCTGTGTGTGTGTTAGTGTGTGTTAGTGTGTGTGTTAGTGTGTGTGTTAGTGTGTGTGTTAGTGTGTGTGTTAGTGTGTGTTAGTGTGTGTGTTAGTGTGTGTGTTAGTGTGTGTGTTAGTGTGTGTGTCTGTGTGTGTCTGTGTGGTGTGAGTGCGTGTGGCTGTGTGTTAGTGTTTGTGTGGTGTGTGTTAGTGTGTGTTAGTGTGTGTTAGTGTTTGTGTGGTGTGTGTTAGTGTGTGTTAGTGTGTGTGTGTGTGGTGTGTGTTGTCTGGAGGCTGTGTGTTAGTGTTTGTGTGGTGTGTGTGTGGTGTGTGTGTGGTGTGTGTTGTCTGGAGGCTGTGTGTTAGTGTTTGTGTGGTGTGTGTGTGGTGTGTGTTGTCTGGAGGCTGTGTGTTAGTGTTTGTGTGGTGTGTGTGCGTGCCACTGACGTGCATGCGGCTCACCGAGCAGCCAGGGGGCGCAGCTTCCCATCATGCCGTTCTTGGCTGAGTTGAGGATGGACTCTGGCAGCGGGATGGAGTGGCGGACCATGGCGCCGTACAGCCCGTACTCCGCCATGACGCTGCTGCGGCCCCAGCACTTCTCACGCTTCCTCCACTTGGCCCGCCGGTTCTGGAACCAGACCTGGAACAGGAAGCAGAACCTCACGGTTCAGAACAAGCAGCAGAACTACAAAATAAAAGCAGCAGAACTACAAAATAAAAGCAGCAGAACTACAAAATAAAAGCAGCAGAACTACAAAATAAAAGCAGAAACCTGAGAGTTTGAAGTCAAACCTCATAAACATCCTGTTTATACACAGGAAGAGGAGACAAAAACACTGGGCTCTACAAAATAAATGTTCTATAAATACTGGGTTCTACAAAATAAATGTTCTATAAACACTGGGTTCTATATAAATAATGTTCTATAAATACTGGGTTCTACATAAACAATGTTCTATAAATAATGTTCTATAAATACTGAGTTCTACATAATTAATGTTCTATAAATAATGTTCTATAAACACTGGGTTCTATATAAATAATGTTCTATAAATACTGGGTTCTACATAAACAATGTTCTATAAATAATGTTCTATAAACACTGGGTTCTACATAAACAATGTTCTATAAATAATGTTCTATAAACACTGGGTTCTACATAAATAATGTTCTATAAATAATGTTCTATAAATACTGGGTTCTACATAATTGATGTTCTATAAATAATGTTCTATAAATACTGGGTTCTACATAAATAATGTTCTATAAATAATGTTCTATAAATACTGGGTTCTACATAATTAATGTTCTATAAATAATGTTCTATAAACACTGGGCTCTACAAAATAAATGTTCTATAAATACTGGGTTCTATATAAATAATGTTCTATAAATACTGGGTTTTACATAATTAATGTTCTATTAATAATGTTCTATATAAATAATGTTCTATAAATACTGGGTTTTACATAATTGATGTTCTATAAATAATGTTCTATAAATACTGGGTTCTACATAAATAATGTTCTATAAATAATGTTCTATAAACACTGGGTTCTACATAAATAATGTTCTATAAATACTGGGTTCTACATAAATAATGTTCTATAAATAATGTTCTATAAACACTGGGTTCTACATAAATAATGTTCTATAAATACTGGGTTCTACATAAACAATGTTCTATAAATAATGTTCTATAAACACTGGGTTCTACATAAATAATGTTCTATAAATAATGTTCTATAAATACTGGGTTCTACATAATTGATGTTCTATAAATAATGTTCTATAAATACTGGGTTCTACATAAATAATGTTCTATAAATAATGTTCTATAAATACTGGGTTCTACATAATTAATGTTCTATAAATAATGTTCTATAAACACTGGGCTCTACAAAATAAATGTTCTATAAATACTGGGTTCTATATAAATAATGTTCTATAAATACTGGGTTTTACATAATTAATGTTCTATTAATAATGTTCTATATAAATAATGTTCTATAAATACTGGGTTTTACATAATTGATGTTCTATAAATAATGTTCTATAAATACTGGGTTCTACATAAATAATGCTCTATAAATAATGTTCTATAAACACTGGGTTCTACATAAACAATGTTCTATAAATAATGTTCTATAAATACTGGGTTCTACATAAATAATGTTCTATAACTAATGTTCTATAAATACTGGGTTTTACATAATTGATGTTCTATAAATAATGTTCTATAAATACTGGGTTCTACATAAATAATGTTCTATAAATAATGTTCTATAAATACTGGGTTCTACATAAATAATGTTCTATAAATAATGTTCTATAAATACTGGGTTTTACATAATTAATGTTCTATAAATAATGTTCTATAAATACTGGGTTCTACATAAATAATGTTCTATAAATAATGTTCTATAAATACTGGGTTCTACATAATTAATGTTCTATAAATAATGTTCTATAAATACTGGGTTCTACATAAATAATGTTCTATAAATAATGTTCTATAAATACTGGGTTCTACATAAATAATGTTCTATAAATAATGTTCTATAAATACTGGGTTTTACATAATTAATGTTCTATAAATAATGTTCTATAAATACTGGGTTCTACATAAATAATGTTCTATAAATAATGTTCTATAAATACTGGGTTCTACATAATTAATGTTCTATAAATAATGTTCTATAAACACTGGGCTCTACAAAATAAATGTTCTATAAATACTGGGTTTTACATAATTAATGTTCTATTAATAATGTTCTATATAAATAATGTTCTATAAATACTGGGTTTTACATAATTTATGTTCTATTAATAATGTTCTATAATTAATGTTCTATTAATACTGGGTTCTACATAATTAATGTTCTACTAATAATGTTCTATAATCAATGTTCTATAATTAATGTTGTATAAATACTGGGTTCTACATAATTAATGTTCTACTAATAATGTTCTATAATCAATGTTCTATAATTAATGTTCTATAAATACTGGGTTTTACATAATTAATGTTCTATTAATAATGTTCTATAAATACTGGGTTCTACATAATTAATGTTCTATAATTAATGTTCTATAATTAATGTTCTATAAATACTGGGTTCTACATAATTAATGTTCTATAATTATTGTTCTATAAATACTGAGTTCTACATAACTAATGTTCTATAATTAATGTTCTATAATTAATGTTCTATAATTATTGTTCTATAAATACTGGGTTCTACATAATTGATGTTCTATAATTATTGTTCTATAAATACTGGGTTCTACATAATTAATGTTCTATAATTATTGTTCTATAAATACTGAGTTCTACATAATTAATGTTCTATAATTAATGTTCTATAATTATTGTTCTATAAATACTGGGTTCTACATAATTAATGTTCTATAATTATTGTTCTATAAATACTGAGTTCTACATAACTAATGTTCTATAATTAATGTTCTATAATTATTGTTCTATAAATACTGGGTTCTACATAATTAATGTTCTATAATTATTGTTCTATAAATACTGAGTTCTACATAACTAATGTTCTATAATTAATGTTCTATAATTATTGTTCTATAAATACTGGGTTCTACATAATTAATGTTCTATAATTATTGTTCTATAAATACTGAGTTCTACATAACTAATGTTCTATAATTAATGTTCTATAATTAATGTTCTATAATTATTGTTCTATAATTAATGTTCTATAAATACTGGGTTCTACATAATTAATGTTCTATAATTATTGTTCTATAAATACTGAGTTCTACATAATTAATGTTCTATAATTAATGTTCTATAATTATTGTTCTATAAATACTGGGTTCTACATAATTAATGTTCTATAATTATTGTTCTATAAATACTGAGTTCTACATAACTAATGTTCTATAATTAATGTTCTATAATTAATGTTCTATAATTATTGTTCTATAAATACTGAGTTCTACATAAATAATGTTCTATAATTATTGTTCTATAAATACTGAGTTCTACATAATTAATGTTCTATAATTATTGTTCTATAAATACTGGGTTCTACATAATTAATGTTCTATTAATAATGTTCTATAATTATTGTTCTATAAATACTGGGTTCTACATAATTGATGTTCTATAAATAATGTTCTATAATTAATGTTCTTAGAACCCGACTAGAACCCGTCCTCACCTGTATCCTGTCCTCCGGCAGCTCCGTCTTCATGGCCAGCATCTCTCGGGCGTAAACATCTGGATAATGAGCTTCATGGAACGCCTTCTCCAGCTCCTCCAGCTGGTGGGACGTGAACACCGTCCTGCACAGAACCAACGCAGAACCAATTCAGAACCAACTCAGAACCAACGCAGAACCAACTCAGAACCCAGAGAACGTCTAAGATTTGTGTTCTCCAGGAGAACTCTTCTTCTGCTCCTCTTCCATCTAAACTTGTTCTTCTGTTTATTCTGAGCTGAAGGTTCTGATGTTGGTTCTGCTTCAATGACACATTAATATTTTAATCACTAATTAATGTGTTATTCTGATTTATGACACATTAATTAATATTTTAATCACTAATTAATGTGTTATTCTGATTTATGACACAATAATTAATATTTTAATCACTAATTAATGTGTGATTCTGATTTATGACACATTAATTAATATTTTAATCACTAAATAATGAAACAGAATCTGAACAAGAATCTGAGCAGCTTCATGTTTATCAGGATCAAATTCAACTAAAGGAGTTATTTCATGAAGGTTTGATTCGTTTGAATTTCACACAGTTTTGATTCTTTCTGCCAACAAAGACTCCAGTCTGCTGCATGTTTAAATGTATTTAATATTTAGAATAATGTGGATTCTCATCGGTGAACCAGGCAGAGCTCAGAGACCAGTTTAATTCTAAAACATGCCGCTGATTATTTGAACCTGATCTGCTGTAAAACGGAATCATTTGTTCATTAAATTTAATTCTCAGAAAAGAATCACTTCCTCATAAACGCAGCAGTTTTTCTCACCTGTGTCTCCTTTTCTTCCTTTTCTGAGAGTTTCCAGAACTTTTAGAGTCGTTTCTGTCGGACAGACACTCTTCATCTGAAATATAGAAGAAATAAAACATTAAAGACACTCTTCATCTGAAATATAGAAGAAATAAAACATTAAAGACACTCTTCATCTGAAATATAGAAGAAATAAAACATTAAAGACACTCTTCATCTGAAATATAGAAGAAATAAAACATTAAAGACACTCTTCATCTGAAATATAGAAGAAATAAAACATTAAAGACACTCTTCATCTCCCGGAAAATATAAAAACACGTGGAACAGAAAATACTCTGACTTTAATTTATTAACGAACAAAACTGGAAATGTTCTAATTAATTCAATAAAACACGTTTAATCGATCAAGAAGCTGAATTTCTGATGAAGAAACAAACGAATAAAAACGAACAAAAACGAACAAAAACGAATAAAAACGAACCAAATCGAACCGAACCGACGCATCCAGAGCTCCGAGTCCAGAGAAAATGAAAATGAAAACGAAGCCGAGGACAGATTTAGAGACTGAAGGAGATCAAATCCGCTCCAGAGGAAAACAGAAGAGGAAATAAAAACGGAACAACATAAAACTCTACGAACCCGGACCCCCTGACCCGAACCGGACCCTGCGGAGGAGCTTAAGCCCAGAACTGAGTCTGATCAGAGACACGGAGCAAAAAACGACCAAAGCTCAAAAGAAGAAAAAAACTAAATAAAAAGGTTCTGTTTGAATTTCAGGAACAGAACCAGTTCGTCTAAAACCGGTCTGAATCCATCCGAACTCAAACAGAGCCACAGAACCCAGAGCGGACTAGACTCACTCAAAGGCGCACTTCTACATCTAAACCGGTGAAGTGTAAAACCGGGCCGAACCGGGCCGGACCGTACCGGAGTAGGCGTCCCTCTGGGCCTCCAGGTTCTGCAGGTAGTGGCTGTCGGCCCGGGCCTGCAGTAGCGGCAGGTGTCCCGGCAGGAAGCACGGAGCTCCGGCGGGCTGCTGCGCCGCGAGGCTGCACAGGAAGCCGAGGCCGAGAGGCAGCGACCCTCCCGGGAAGGAGAACCCGCCGAGCCCGCCGCCCGGACCCTGCGGCTCCGCCCCGGGCCCGGAGCCCGCCGCCGACAGGCCCGACCCGGGGGCCCCGCCGGGCTGCTGCCGGGCCTGCAGGTCCGACTCCAGGCCCAGCAGGTCCGTGATGGCGAAGCCTTTGGAGCGGAACCCGGAGCCGTGCAGCCGGGACTTGTCGATGCCGAAGCCCGGGGAAAGCATCTTCACCCTGGGCTTCTCCTCTCCGAGATCCTCCCGGCCGGTCATCGTCAGTGAGGCTGAAGGGGAAGAGACGAGCCGCTGCCGCCGGACGGGACCTTTATCCGGTACCGGGACCCGGGATCAGGGCGACAGCCAATCAGAGGCCAGCAGGAGGAGGGTGGGGGGTGGGGGGGTCTGTCCTCCTTCAATCCCAGAGGATTAATTGCCACCAATTTCCCTCCAATCCGATCAGGATTTAGTCCAGCAGGAGGATGAAGAGGAGGAGGAGGAGGAGGAGGAGGAGGAGCTGTTTACCAGGGCAACTTCAGGCAACATCAGAGCAACATCACAGCAACATCAGAGCAACATCACAGCAACATCAGAGCAACATCACAGCAACACCAGAGCAACATCAGAGCAACACCAGAGCAACATCACAGCAACATCAGAGCAACACCAGAGCAACATCACAGCAACACCAGAGCAACATCACAGCAACACCAGAGCAACATCACAGCAACATCACAGCAACACCAGAGCAACATCACAGCAACTTCAGGCAACATCAGGCAACTTTACAGCAACACCAGAGCAACATCAGAGCAACATCAGAGCAACATCAGAGCAACATCAGAGCAACATCAGAGCAACATCACAGCAACACCAGAGCAACATCACAGCAACATCACAGCAACATCAGAGCAACATCACAGCAACATCACAGCAACACCAGAGCAACATCACAGCAACATCAGAGCAACATCAGAGCAACATCACAGCAACATCACAGCAACATCAGAGCAACATCACAGCAACACCAGAGCAACATCACAGCAACACCAGAGCAACATCAGAGCAACATCAGAGCAACATCACAGCAACACCAGAGCAACATCACAGCAACACCAGAGCAACACCAGAGCAACATCACAGCAACATCAGAGCAACATCACAGCAACACCAGAGCAACACCAGAGCAACATCACAGCAACACCAGAGCAACATCACAGCAACACCAGAGCAACACCAGGCAGCTTCCTGCTAAAGGCTGCTGTGACTCCTGGTCTCTGCTGTCTGAAGGATCCTCAGCTTCACTTCTGGCTGCTTCCTGCTGATGTCAGGAGGTTCGTCTGGTGGAACTGAACAGTCGAAGACAGAAAAGAATCAGAAAGAAACGACAGAAAGGAGACGAGGAGGCAGAAACCCAGCCTCAACAGAACCAGAACCAGAACCAGAACCAGAACCAGAAACAAGCAGCCATGAGACCCATCAGACCATCAGACCCTCAGACCATCAGACCCATCAGACCATCAGACCATCAGACCATCAGACCATCAGACCTTCAGACCCTCAGACCATCAGACCATCAGACCTTCAGACCATCAGACTATCAGACCATCAGACCATCAGACCCATCAGACCATCAGACCATCAGACCCTCAGACCCTTCAGACCCTCAGACCATCAGACCATCAGACCTTCAGACCATCAGACTATCAGACCATCAGACCATCAGACCCATCAGACCATCAGACCATCAGACCCTCAGACCCTCAGACCATCAGACCCTTCAGACCATCAGACCATCAGACCCTCAGACCTTCAGACCATCAGACCATCAGACCATCAGACCATCAGACCCTCAGACCCTCAGACCATCAGACCCTCAGACCATCAGACCCTTCAGACCCTCAGACCATCAGACCATCAGACCTTCAGACCATCAGACTATCAGACCATCAGACCATCAGACCCATCAGACCATCAGACCATCAGACCCTCAGACCCTCAGACCATCAGACCCTTCAGACCATCAGACCATCAGACCCTCAGACCTTCAGACCATCAGACCATCAGACCATCAGACCCTCAGACCCTCAGACCATCAGACCCTCAGACCTTCAGACCCTCAGACCCTCAGACCATCAGACCATCAGACCATCAGACCATCAGACCCTCAGACCATCAGACCATCAGACCATCAGACCCTTCAGACCATCAGACCATCAGACCATCAGACCATCAGACCCTCAGACCCTCAGACCCTCAGACCCTCAGACCATCAGACCATCAGACCATCAGACCATCAGACCCTCAGACCATCAGACCATCAGACCATCAGACCCTCAGACCCTCAGACCTTCAGACCCTCAGACCCTCAGACCATCAGACCATCAGACCATCAGACCATCAGACCCTTCAGACCATCAGACCTTCAGACCATCAGACCTTCAGACCATCAGACCATCAGACCATCAGACCATCAGACCATCAGACCATCAGACCCTCAGACCCTCAGACCCTCAGACCCTCAGACCATCAGACCATCAGACCCTCAGACCTTCAGACCCTCAGACCCTCAGACCATCAGACCCTCAGACCATCAGACCATCAGACCATCAGACCATCAGACCATCAGACCATCAGACCATCAGACCCTCAGACCTTCAGACCATCAGACCATCAGACCATCAGACCATCAGACCATCAGACCCTCAGACCCTCAGACCATCAGACCATCAGACCATCAGACCATCAGACCAGCTTAAATTATCAAATATTTTTAAACATGATAAATAATATAATAAATAATAAAATATGATAAATAATAAACAAACATAATAATTAAGGACGAGTCGACTTTAATCTGCTGGAACTGAAGCATCCAGATTAAAACCTGCCTCAAATTTGGTTTAATTATCTCTGATAAGGAGATTCTTCTAATTACTTTTTAAACCGGTTGACCATTTTTACCTTCTCTCTCTCTCTCTCTCTCACACACACACCCTGACACACACACACACACACACACACACTCCGCCTGCAGTCAGTCCTGAGGATTTAAACCTGACTTTCATCAGGAGCTTCGTTTTCAGGTCTGCAGCTACACTGTAAAACACTAACGAGGAGTTTAATTAACGCTGGACAACAGGAACTTTGGTTTAATCATCTCTGATAAGAAGATTCTTCTAATTACTTTTTAAACCACTTGGCCATTTTTACCTTCTAACACACACACACACACACACACACACACACACACACACACACACACACACACACACACACACACACACACACACACGTTGTGCTGTTTAACTGTTGATCCGTCATTATCAACAGAACCAGAGGCTCTGATATGAAACCAGGAACCAGGAGCTCCACTAGTCTGTTCAAAGGTTCACTTATTGATCTGAATAAACGAGGCTCCTGTTCCATCCAGAGCAGACGACTTTAAAGAGTCTGAAGCTTCAGCTCCGATCCTGGTCTTTATTCTGTTTCTGTTTCTGTGTCTGTGCAGTAAAAGACGGACCCAGAACCCAGAACCCAGAACCCAGAACCCAGAACCCAGAACCTGTCCTCGTCTCTGAGATTAGAAAGGTTTCACCAAACCGTGACATCAGCTGGAGAAGCTGAACATGCTGGATTAAACCAGTGTGTGTGTGTGTGTGTGTGTGAACCACACAAACTTATGTTCAGCGTTAAAACAACGTGGATTACCATTATATGAAGGAGGAGATTGATTGATTATGGCCGTTTAATAATCTTCAGATTAAGGTCTCTGATTCTTTCCTGCTCTGAGCTTTTTATCCTGAACAGTTCATCTCCGTCCTTCTCCGTCGTTTCATTTCTGACTTTCATAATTAATGTGCAGCACAAAGACTTCACTGGAAACTCAGTAGAGTCCAGCTGTGGTTCCATCAGTCTGATGATGACCCTGGTTCTACTGAGAACCTCCTCAGGTCTGGACCTGTGGACTGGGTCTATCTATGGACCAGGTCTGGACCTGTGGACTGGGTCTATGTATGGACCAGGTCTGGACCTATGGACTGGGTCTATCTATGGACCAGGTCTGGACCTATGGACTGGGTCTATCTATGGACCAGGTCTGGACCTATGGACTGGGTCTATCTATGGACCAGGTCTGGACTATGGACTGGGTCTATCTATGGACCAGGTCTGGACCTATGGACTGGGTCTATCTATGGACCAGGTCTGGACCTGTGGACTGGGTCTATCTATGGACCAGGTCTGGACCTATGGACTGGGTCTATCTATGGACCAGGTCTGGACCTGTGGACTGGGTCTATCTATGGACCAGGTCTGGACCTGTGGACTGGGTCTATCTATGGACCAGGTCTGGACCTGTGGACTGGGTCTATCTATGGACCAGGTCTGGACCTGTGGACTGGGTCTATCTATGGACCAGGTCTGGACCTATGGACTGGGTCTATCTATGGACCAGGTCTGGACCTGTGGACTGGGTCTATCTATGGACCAGGTCTGGATCTATGGACTGGGTCTATTTATGGACCAGGCCTGGACCTGTGGACTGGGTCTATCTATGGACCAGGTCTGGACCTATGGACTGGGTCTATCTATGGACCAGGTCTGGACCTGTGGACTGGGTCTATCTATGGACCAGGTCTGGACCTGTGGACTGGGTCTATCCATGGACCAGGTCTGGACCTGTGGACTGGGTCTATCCATGGACCAGGTCTGGACCTGTGGACTGGGTCTATCTATGGACCAGGTCTGGACCTGTGGACTGGGTCTATCTATGGACCAGGTCTGGACCTGTGGACTGGGTCTATCTATGGACCAGGTCTGGACCTATGGACTGGGTCTATCTATGGACCAGGTCTGGACCTGTGGACTGGGTCTATCTATGGACCAGGTCTGGACCTGTGGACTGGGTCTATCTATGGACCAGGTCTGGACCTGTGGACTGGGTCTATCTATGTCTTCATCATGGAGAAGAAGTGAACAGAAGTGAACTAAGAACCAGTGAAGCCCAGTGTCAGCAGGAACCAGGAGGTCTAGAAGGAGCCATAGTAGCACTGATCAGAGCTCCTACAATGACTCCACGTTGACCAGGACCACCACAGTGGATCATAGTCCTGACAGTGAAGCACGGAGGTGGAGTGTGATGGTAGATAAAGGTGCTGATGACGTTTAGAGATGCTCCATGAAGGTCTGAGGAGGAACCAGAACACTGGCTGACCACATGGAGAAGAGGAAGATTTATCCAGAGAACTACATCACACCAGAGCTTCTAGACCAGGACTAAGAGGAACCAGGACACTGACTGACCAGATGAGACCATACTGAGTCCACAGTGGATGCATAGTCCTGACAGTGAAGCACGGAGGTCCAATATGACTTGAATGTTTTCCAGAAGACTCAGTCGTCCCACCAGGACCTGGACAGTGAGAGTCCAGACCTGGACCCAGCAGAGGAAGGTAGAGCAACACAACCCCTCCAGCTAAGAGCAGCTAAACCCAACAGAGAAGAATGTGAGAAGATGTGAGCAGCAATGATGGACTCTGGTTTCCTCCATGCTGAGGAGGACTTCAGAGTTAGAAGATCAACAACGTGGATTAAGGCAGCAGTGAGTCTGTACGGTAGAAAACTGGTGCAGCGCCTCCTAATTAGACTTTCATGACTGGACCCAGCCGTGGGCCGGTTCATTGATTATTCCGGTGCTGAAAGCAGGAGGCGGGTTTCCCCTGAGACCCAGCAGCCGTCCACAGAAAGCAGCAGCAGCTTGACCACAAAGAACAGAATGAAGCAGCAGCAGGGTCCTGTTAGGATCCACCGGGTCAGACGGCTGTTATCTGTCAGCAGCACTTTCACTGAGGACACTGGTTTGAATGATGGAGCCTCTGAACACTAATTACCCCACTCCAACCTGTTACTCCCTCAGGGACCTGTTGAAATGAAACAACATGGAAGCAAACGGCGTTCAGAGACGGTTCTATTCTAAACTCACAGACCAGCAGAGTGAAGGGCAGCATGTGTTCTACTGGAACCAGAACCTGTCAGCAGGTTGGACATCATCATGA
Organism: Dascyllus trimaculatus; assembly: GCA_024666655.1. Lineage (NCBI taxonomy): Eukaryota > Metazoa > Chordata > Actinopteri > Pomacentridae > Dascyllus > Dascyllus trimaculatus. Next base: position 1,629,947 of record CM045464.1, on the reverse strand, counting down.
GCAGAAACTCTGGAACCATCATCATGTCGGTCACCGTGACGACTGTTAGCTTGTAATGCTACATTAGCTAACTGAACATGTTCACCTTAGCTGCTGTGATGACTGCTGGGCTGAGCTGCAGGCAGTGTCTCCACATAGAAAACCCATGAGACCCATTAGTGAACATCTCCAGAGCTGCTGACAGCTGAGGACCGGTGCTTCCAGGTTTTTATATTTTGGTCAAAAATAGAATTAAAGATGTGTGTTTTCAGCAGAAGCAGTCTGAGAGTTCTGGTTGCTGGTTTCTGACCCGCTGAGCTGCAGGAACATGAAACTGTGAACTTAATGAGACCAATTAAGGCGGCAGCTGTAATTAAATCAGTGCAGTCGGCCGGCTGTAAGCGATCGCAGCCACTGAGCGGCAGACGGCTGCAGCTTCCTGCCGTTTGTGTTGTTCATTGTTTGTGCTGCTCTATTGTTTCTAACGGCAACAATAGTCTGGACACGCGTCCCCCCCGCCCCCCCTCTGTGGCCCACTAATTATTCATAAATGCACATTTATGCAAATAGATTAACCTAATTCAGTGATGTAAACAACTCGTGGGTCGGGATTAAAGTTTTCAAATTAGAACCAGAGTCTGTGTCTGGAAGTCTGGACCATATACTCTTATAGGAGCCCCCCTCCCCGCCCCCCAGCCTCATTTACATTTAGTAATCTGTCCTGAAAGTGCACGAGGCGACGCCAGACAAACAACAGCATCCAGAGAAAGCTACAGTCTGTCTGCTGCCACTAATGGCTAATGATTAAAATTTAATACTGTACTGAGGCTGTCTGCAGCACCAGCAGCACCAGCAGCACCAGCAGCAGGCGTCACGCCGACACAGCGCGTGCCACTAAGCTACTTTATGCTAATTTACAGGCTCGACCCAAACGGACCATGAACAGGTTGTCCTGCTTGTCTTCGTCAATTAGCCGTCAGGAGGAGTCTCAGCTCACCTGTACAGGTGAGCTGAGACACAGGTGAGCTGAGACTCCTCCTGATCCTCCAGACGGCTAATTGAAGACACTTTCCTGAACTGAAGAAGTCGACCTTTGACCCCGACCCCCAACCCGAGTCCTGATCCAGAACTCAGCAGCAGCTTAATGCTTCTGTGTGGCTTCAATTCTAAAAGTCTGATTTCATGTTTCATTCAAAGCTGTTAACAGAAAAACTTCCTTTAATGATGCTGAAGGTGTGTGTGTGTGTGTCAGGGTGTGTGTGTGTGTGTGTCAGGGTGTGTGTGTGTGTGTGTCAGGGTGTGTGTGTGTGTGTGTCAGGGTGTGTGTGTGTGTGTGTCAGTCTGTGTGTGTGTGTGTGTGTTAACAAGAGGAAAGTGTGTCAGGATTAACACAATGAGGCTAAGAACAGATTGTAGGAGAGAATAAGAAGGAAATCGGTTTAAAAAATCACAAATATTAAATTAAAGACAGACTGTCACCTTCAGACATGACGGAGGAGAAAGGTGGGCCTCCAATCAGCTGCTCTGGGCTCCATTAAATGTGTTCAGTTTAAGGTAAATTTATCTAAAAGCCTGAGTGATGTTTATAGTTAATAAACATTTGTTAGCGGCTAACTAGCTCATTCTCTTACATCTTTCTTGCTGAGTTAAAAACATTGTTTAATTTTATGAATGTAGGTTAAGTTTGCTAACAACCTAACATCAGTGTTAGCGTGTAGTTAGCTCAAACACTGTACACACTTGATAGGGCAATTAGCAAACATTTGCCAGCTGCTAGTGAGCTATCTCGCTTTCTTGTGAGTTAACATATCTTTTAATTTAATAAACACAGATGTAGTTTGCTCGCTAGCTAGTTTGTAGTTTGCTAACAACCAACATCAAGATTAGTGAATAAGGAGGTCACAGTGGCTAGCTAGCATAGTTTACAGACAATTACAAACATTTGCTAGCTGCTAATATGCTAGCTCGCGTATGTTCTCTGTGCTGAGCTCAAATTATCGTTTATTTTTCGAATACAGGTGTAGTTTACTAGGAAGCTAACATCAGTGATAATATGTAGGCGGTCACAATGGCTAGCTAACATGTGCTCACAGGCAGAGACAGCTAGCTAGCAAGTTTGCTCTTTAATTTTTCCCCTGTGAGCTAAATTACTTTTAAACTGTATGAATCTGGGTAAAGTGTTTGCTAGCTATCTAGTCATGTTAGTATGTAAGAAAGTCACAGTGGCTAGCTAACACAATTACAAACATTTGCTTCTAGCTAACAAGCTAGCTTGCATTTGTTATCCCTGTTAGCTAAAGTAACTTTATTTCTATGAATGTAGGTGTAGTTTGCTAGCTAGCATTTAACACATAGCACCCACTGGCTAAAACATTTAACAAACATGCTAAGAGCTAACAAACTAGCTCTCTTGTGTTTTCCCTGTGAGCTTAGCATCTGTTTTCATTCATAGGACATCAGCGTTTTGTCAACAGAGCTGCAGTGTTTGCTGTTTGGTTCATTTATTGATTAGACGATAGGGTTAACACCGTTTTTATCTGGAAAACATTGATCATCTGATCAGTTATTGGTCCCCCTTCCTTCCTTCCTTCCTTCCTTCCTTCCCTTGTTGTTTCCTCGACGTTCCCTTTGTAATCCTGCTTCTTCTAATCTGCTGTAAACTCTGTAGGTGCAGCTTTCTGCTGCAATCAGACAAATCAAATCCTCCAACCAACAGTGTTTCTGTTACTGAACAATAGAGGGGGAGTCATTTTGTTGATTACTGACGTGAAGACAAAACCATATGGCTCAGTGTTTGCATGCTGAATATGAGATAATCCACAAATGAAGACTTATCCGCAGATTTCCATCTTGGTTTATTCGGACTGTAATAATCTGTGTGTCTTTAATGTCTGACTTATTGATTCAATCAGAACGTTTTTATCATCTTCATCACTTTCACTCACAAATCTTTCACTTTGATTCGATGAACAGAAGCAGTTTGTTGTATTTTGGCTTCAGCTCAGGAAAAAGCAGCTTTTGATTTAACTTGGAAGCTTCTTTCTTACAGTTTGAAAATGATGAAATAAAAATGTAATTTACTGACCAGCTGCGCTGCTTAAAGGATATTTGTAAAAAAAAAAGTCCTTCATTTGATTTATTTCTCTTCTATTACTAAAGAAGAAATAAAACTTGGGTGATCAGTTTGATCTCTGGTGGATGAAATGTGGAGAAAACAATAAGAACCAGTAAACACAGTAATGAATATTTAGGTCGACCCAGTGGAAGGATTCTGCTGCTCAGTGATCTTAAACACAAACAACATTTACTTTGGTTCAAACAGATCACTGCTAGCAGCTAACTGAGGATGTTATAGCCTAGAAATGTGAGCCAGTAACTTGGGAATGCTACTCACTAGCCAAGGAGTGCTACTTTATAACATAGGGAAGCTAATGACTGATCTAGGAATGCTAGTAATTAATCTTGGAGTGCGTATTACTAGCCTAGAGATGCTAGTGACTAACCCAGGGGTGCTATAGCCTAGGAATGCTAAAAGCTAGTTTTGAAATGCTAGTTGCTTACCTAGGGGTTCTGGGGACGAACCAAGGAATGCCTTTGCCAGCCTCAGGATGCTAGCTGCTAGCCTACTGTTATTGTGAAAATTTAGGGAATTAGGGATGCTACATGCTAGCCTAAGGCTAGTCACTAGCATCACTAGGCTCTCTGTTGGCCTGGGGGTGATTGTGACTAACCTAAGAATGCTGTTAAATAGCTTAATGGTCAGAGCAACTATGGTAGGAATGTTACTTGCTAGCCAGGGAATTCCTGTGAATAATTTATGGATTCTAGTCAGGGATGCTAGTAACTAGCCTACAAATTCTTATGTTAAATATAGGTAACCTACTTGATAGTGAAGCAATTCTATTCTCTCATCTATACTAGTTGTTGACCTATAGATGCTAGTTTTTGACTGATAGATGCAGGTAGTTGATCTATAGATGCTAGTTGTTGACCTATAGATGCTAATTGTTGACCCAGCGACGTAACTGACCAGTGAAGTGTGTTTCCATATCTGTTGGGTTTCTGAGGTAATGTCAATAATGTGAATTTGTGCGACTGTGCAGCTCTCTGTAGTTCTAGTTTAGCTTCAGCTCCTGCAACACAAACAGCTTCCTGATTCACCCATTTAGCAGCTGTCTGTGGAGACAGTGAAAGTTTATACAACTATGAAAACATCTAAATCTGAAAATCTGGAAACAAACTGATCACCAAATTCAGGAATGAAGTCTGGCCATCAGAGCTGGTTTGTTTTCTCAAATTTGCTGCGAATAATCTCCTCAAACACTTTAATAATGATAATCTGAGTGGATTTTAAAACACAGCGAGAGCAGCAGCGAGTCTCAGTGCGAACAGAAAAGCCTGTTTATTCCTGGAAGAGATGTTGTTGGTGATGCTGTTGTTGAAGTGATCAATAATCCGTCAGCCTGCAGGATCAGTGCTGCCTTCAGGGTCCGTGACACTCTGCCTGTCAGTAACACCCAAATTAAGCAAATTGCTCAGAGAGAGAAAAGTAATCATTGTTGGAGCGCCGCGATCAGATCAGACAGGTTCTCCTTCATCTCTTCATATTCGCTGCTGATCTCATTGTAGCCTCCAATCCAAGTTAGCAGGGATTATCTCCATGGAAAGGGCATTAAGAGGCGGATAACCTCAGCTTGGAGGCAGTTAATCTAGCAGCATGTTAATGAGTCTTGTAGTGGATTGCTTAAATTAAAAGCAAATATCAACAGTCATTTGGCTAAAGGAGCCGGCGAGGCCTGGCCTCAATAATATGCATTAAGTGATTTGAGTCGGTAATCATGTAATGTGAGTGAAAAACAATAAAATAAAAACAGGTTATCAGGAAATTAAGGGGGAAGAAGAGGGAAGAGGGGGAGACACAGCAGCTGCAGTTCACCTGGAAAACATCCTGGAAAGCATCCTGGAAAACATCCTGACTGCAACTGAAAGCAACTGAAAGCAACCAGCAACACTCTGTCTGTCTCTGTCTTTGAGGTCTATGGAAGGAAGCAGGAGCTTTTTTTAGAGATTATTTGGTACTTTGGGCTCTCAGAGCTAACAGCAGCTAACAGGAGCCAGCAGCAGTAAACTGAAGCTAACAGAAGCTAATGTCAGCTGACAGAAGCTAACAACAGCCAAGCACAGCTAACTGAAGCTAATACAATACAGGAGTAAATAAAGAGCAAATTAAAAACCTAATGTAGCAAACAAGTTCAAACAACAGCCAGCAGGAGAGAACAAGATTGAACAGGAGCTGAAAGCAGTAAACAGGAGCTAACTAGAGCTAACAGAAGCTAATATGGCATAGCAGGAGTAAGGATGAGTCAACTGCAGCTAATATGAGCTCTCAAGACCTAACAGGGGCTAACAGGAGCTAAAAGTATTAACATCCGTAAGGTCTGTACCTTACTATGTTAAGCGCTGTGAGATGACATCTGTTATGAATTTGCGCTACACAAATAAAATTGATTTGAATTGAACAAGAGCCTACTCGAGCTAACAGAAGCTAATATGTGATAGTAGGAGTAAAGACGCATCAACTGGACCTGACCTTAGCTAACAGCAGCTGATGTGAGGTGTAAATGACCTAACAAGAGATAACTGGAGCTAAGAGGAGAGTCAACTAGAGCTAATTGGAGCTAACAGAAGCTAAAATGTGATAGTAGGAGTGAAAACAAGTCAACTGGAGCCGACATTAGCTAACTGGAGCTGATATGAGGTAACAGGACCTAACAAGAGCTAATAGGAGCAAACAAAAGCTACCTGGAGCTAACAGGAGACAATTAGAGCTAACTGGACCTAAGAAGCGCTAACTGGAGCTAACTGAAGCTAGCTGAAGCTAACTGGCGCTAACATGAGCAAAGGGAAGCTAGTATGAGCTAATGAGCCTCGTTGTAGCTGTAAAGCCACCACCTCCTTCATATGAACACAGGGTTGTGTGTTTTTCTCCTGGAGATATGAACGTTAGACGTCACCTGCTTCGTTGTGAACATCCGAGCTGTGTTCTGGTGTTTGTCAGCCTCCACGCTGGGCTGAGTCACTGCGGCTGTGTGACCTCTGAGGGCTGTCAAATGATGTGGAAGTTTAGCAGTGATTTGATTCGGTTTGTGTTTGATCAGCTTTGCAGCCACTTCAATCGCTGAGCAGCAGATTGTGTTGAGGGTTTAACATGTCGCTGCAGCTGGAGGTCAGCAGGCTGTAAGACAATATGTAATCTAACAGTCAAATATGTCTCGGGCTGCTGATTAAACTCTGAGGATTCATCTCCGGACTCAGGCAGCAGCGTCAGAGAGGTGGATTTAAACCTTCAGCGGTGTTGGGATGATTCACGTCTCACATTAAACCACAGCCAACAGGGTGACGCCTAAATTAGCTGCAGTCACACCGTAGCTCAGTGAAGCATCACAACAACACAACCAGTAACCCAAGATGGACCAACAACTCCTCAGACACTGGTGTGTTTGGATTTCACACAACAGTAATGTGTCTCTTGTGTCTCTCTGTGGTCGTTGTGTCTCTCTTTGTGTCTCTTTGTTGTTGTTTTGTGTCTCTTTGTGGTTGTTTTGTGTCTCTTTGTATGTCTTTGTTGTTGTTTTGTGTCTCTTTGTTGTTGTTTTGTGTGTCTTTGTGGTTGTTTTGTGTCTCTTTGTGGTTGTTTTATGTCTCTTTGTGTCTCTTTGTGGTTGTTGTGTGTCTCTTTGTGTCTCTTTGTGGTTGTTGTGTGTCTCTTTGTGGTTGTTGTGTGTCTCTTTGTGGTTGTTGTGTGTCTCTTTGTGGTTGTTGTGTGTCTCTTTGTGGTTGTTGTGTGTCGCTTTGTGTCTCTTTGTGGTTGTTGTGTGTCTCTTTGTGTCTTTTGTGTTCTTTGTGTCTCTTTGTGGTTGTTGTGTGTCTCTTTGTGGTCGTTGTGTGTCTCTTTGTGTCTCTTTGTGGTTGTTGTGTGTCTCTTTGTGTCTCTTTGTGGTTGTTGTGTGTCTCTTTGTGGTCGTTGTGTGTCTCTTTGTGTCTCTTTGTGTTCTTGTGGTTCTTTGTGTCTCTTTGTGGTCGTTGTGTGTCTCTTTGTGTCTCTTTGTGGTTGTTGTGTGTCTCTTTGTGTCTCTTTGTGGTTGTTGTGTGTCTCTTTGTGTCTCTTTGTGGTTGTTGTGTGTCTCTTTGTGGTTGTTGTGTGTCTCTTTGTGTCTCTTTGTGGTTGTTGTGTGTCTCTTTGTGTCTCTTTGTGGTTGTTGTGTGTCTCTTTGTGTCTCTTTGTGTCTCTTTGTGTCTTTTGTGTCTTTTGTGTCTCTTTGTGTCTTTTGTGTGTTTTGTGTCTCTTTATTGTTGTTTTGTGTCTCTTTGTGGTTGTTGTGTGTCTCTCTGTGGTCGTTGTGTGTCTCTGTGTGTCTCTTTGTGTCTCTTTGTGGTCGTTGTGTGTCTCTGTGTGTCTCTTTGTGTTCTTGTGGTTCTTTGTGTCTCTCTGTGGTCGTTGTGTGTCTCTGTGTGTCTCTTTGTGGTTGTTGTGTGTCTCTGTGTGTCTTTTGTGTCTCTTTGTGGTCGTTGTGTGTCTCTGTGTGTCTCTTTGTGTTCTTGTGGTCGCTGTGTGGTCGTTGTGTCTCTCTGTGTGGTTGTTGTGTGTCTCTTTGTGTCTCTTTGTGGTTGTTGTGTGTCTCTTTGTGGTTGTTGTGTGTCTCTTTGTGGTTGTTGTGTGTCTCTTTGTGGTTGTTGTGTGTCTCTTTGTGGTCGTTGTGTGTCTCTTTGTGTCTCTTTGTGGTTGTTGTGTGTCTCTTTGTGTCTCTTTGTGGTTGTTGTGTGTCTCTTTGTGTCTCTTTGTGGTTGTTGTGTGTCTCTTTGTGGTCGTTGTGTGTCTCTTTGTGGTTGTTGTGTGTCTCTTTGTGTCTCTTTGTGGTTGTTGTGTGTCTCTTTGTGGTCGTTGTGTGTCTCTTTGTGGTTGTTGTGTGTCTCTTTGTGTCTCTTTGTGGTTGTTGTGTGTCTCTGTGTGTTCTTTGTGTCTCTTTGTGGTTGTTGTGTGTCTCTGTGTGTTCTTTGTGTCTCTTTGTGGTCGTTGTGTGTCTCTGTGTGTCTCTTTGTGTTCTTGTGTTCTTTTGTGTCTCTTTGTGGTTGTTGTGTGTCTCTTTGTGGTTGTTGTGTGTCTCTTTGTGGTCGTTGTGTGTCTCTTTGTGTCTTTTGTGGTCGTTGTGGTCGCTTTGTGTCTCTTTGTGGTTGTTTTGTGTCTCTTTGTGGTCGTTTTGTGTCTCTTTGTGGTTGTTGTGTGTCTCTTTGTGGTCGTTGTGTGTCTCTTTGTGTCTCTTTGTGGTTGTTTTGTGTCTCTTTGTGGTTGTTTTGTGTGTCTTTGTGGTTGTTTTGTGTCTCTTTGTGGTTGTTTTGTGTCTCTTTGTGGTTGTTTTGTGTGTCTTTGTGGTTGTTTTGTGTCTCTTTGTGGTTGTTTTGTGTCTCTTTGTGGTCGTTTTGTGTCTCTTTGTGGTTGTTGTGTGTCTCTTTGTGGTTGTTGTGTGTCTCTTTGTGTCTCTTTGTGGTTGTTGTGTGTCTCTTTGTGTCTCTTTGTGGTTGTTGTGTGTCTCTTTGTGTCTCTTTGTGGTTGTTGTGTGTTTCTTTGTGTCTCTTTGTGGTTGTTGTGTGTCTCTTTGTGTCTCTTTGTGGTTGTTGTGTGTCTCTTTGTGGTTGTTGTGTGTCTCTTTGTGTCTCTTTGTGGTTGTTGTGTGTCTCTTTGTGTCTCTTTGTGGTTGTTGTGTGTCTCTTTGTGGTTGTTGTGTGTCTCTTTGTGGTTGTTGTGTGTCTCTTTGTGGTCGTTGTGTGTCTCTTTGTGTCTCTTTGTGGTTGTTTTGTGTCTCTGTGTGTCTCTTTGTGTCTCTTTGTGGTTGTTGTGTGTCTCTGTGTGTCTCTTTGTGTCTCTTTGTGGTCGTTGTGTGTCTCTGTGTGTCTCTTTGTGTCTCTTTGTGGTTGTTTTGTGTCTCTTTGTGGTTGTTTTGTGTGTCTTTGTGGTTGTTTTGTGTCTCTTTGTGGTCGTTTTGTGTCTCTTTGTGGTTGTTTTGTGTGTCTTTGTGGTCGTTTTGTGTCTCTTTGTGGTTGTTTTGTGTCTCTTTGTGGTCGTTTTGTGTCTCTTTGTGGTTGTTGTGTGTCTCTTTGTGGTTGTTGTGTGTCTCTTTGTGTCTCTTTGTGGTTGTTGTGTGTCTCTTTGTGTCTCTTTGTGGTTGTTGTGTGTCTCTTTGTGTCTCTTTGTGGTCGTTGTGTGTCTCTTTGTGTCTCTTTGTGGTTGTTTTGTGTCTCTTTGTGTCTCTTTGTTGTTGTTTTGTGTGTCTTTGTTGTTGTTTTGTGTCTCTTTGTGGTTGTTTTGTGTCTCTTTGTGGTTGTTTTATGTGTCTTTGTTGTTGTTTTGTGTCTCTTTGTGTCTCTTTGTGGTTGTTGTGTGTCTCTTTGTGGTTGTTGTGTGTCACTTTGTTGTTGTTTTGTGTCTCTTTGTGGTTGTGTGTCTCTTTGTTGTTGTTGTGTGTCTCTTTGTGGTCGTTGTGTGTCTCTTTGTGTCTCTTTGTGGTTGTTTTGTCACTTTGTTGTTGTTTTGTGTCTCTTTGTGGTTGTTGTGTGTCTCTTTGTGTCTCTTTGTGGTTGTTGTGTGTCTCTTTGTGTCTCTTTGTGGTTGTTGTGTGTCTCTTTGTGGTTGTTGTGTGTCTCTTTGTGGTCGTTGTGTGTCTCTTTGTGTCTCTTTGTGGTTGTTGTGTGTCTCTTTGTGTCTCTTTGTGGTTGTTGTGTGTCTCTTTGTGTCTCTTTGTGGTTGTTGTGTGTCTCTTTGTGTCTCTTTGTGGTTGTTGTGTGTCTCTTTGTGTCTCTTTGTGGTTGTTGTGTGTCTCTTTGTGTCTCTTTGTGTCTCTTTGTGTCTCTTTGTGGTTGTTGTGTGTCTCTTTGTGTCTCTTTGTGGTCGTTGTGTGTCTCTTTGTGGTCGTTGTGTGTCTCTTTGTGGTTGTTGTGTGTCTCTTTGTGGTCGTTGTGTGTCTCTTTGTGTCTCTTTGTGGTTGTTTTGTGTCTCTGTGTGTCTCTTTGTGTCTCTTTGTGGTTGTTGTGTGTCTCTGTGTGTCTCTTTGTGTCTCTTTGTGGTCGTTGTGTGTCTCTGTGTGTCTCTTTGTGTCTCTTTGTGGTCGTTGTGTGTCTCTTTGTGGTTGTTGTGTGTCTCTTTGTGGTCGTTGTGTGTCTCTTTGTGTCTCTTTGTGGTTGTTTTGTGTCTCTGTGTGTCTCTTTGTGTCTCTTTGTGGTTGTTGTGTGTCTCTGTGTGTCTCTTTGTGTCTCTTTGTGGTCGTTGTGTGTCTCTTTGTGTCTCTTTGTGGTTGTTTTGTGTCTCTGTGTGTCTCTTTGTGTCTCTTTGTGGTCGTTGTGTGTCTCTTTGTGGTCGTTGTGTGTCTCTGTGTGTCTCTTTGTGTCTCTTTGTGGTCGTTGTGTGTCTCTTTGTGTCTCTTTGTGGTTGTTTTGTGTCTCTGTGTGTCTCTTTGTGTCTCTTTGTGGTTGTTGTGTGTCTCTGTGTGGTCGTTGTGTGTCTCTTTGTGTCTCTTTGTGGTTGTTTTGTGTCTCTGTGTGTCTCTTTGTGTCTCTTTGTGGTTGTTGTGTGTCTCTGTGTGTCTCTGTGTGTGTGTCTGTGGTCGTCCCTAGTATCTGTTAGCAGCCCAGTGCTGCTGAGGCCTGTGTGTGTCTCTTTGTGGTCGTTGTGTGTCTCTTTGTGTCTCTTTGTGGTCGTTGTGTGTCTCTTTGTGTCTCTTTGTGGTCGTTGTGTGTCTCTGTGTGTGTGTCTGTGGTCGTCCCTAGTATCTGTTAGCAGCCCAGTGCTGCTGAGGCCTGTGTGTGTCTCTTTGTGGTCGTTGTGTGTCTCTTTGTGTCTCTTTGTGGTTGTTGTGTGTCTCTGTGTGTCTCTTTGTGTCTTTGTGGTCGTTGTGTGTCTCTGTGTGTGTGTCTGTGGTCGTCCCTAGTATCTGTTAGCAGCCCAGTGCTGCTGAGGCCTGTGTGTCCTGCTGCAGCCTGAACCGTCCTCTGTGTGTCTTCCTCTCAGAACAATCCACTCTGGTTTAGCAGCAGCTCCTCTGGACTCAGGCTTTGTTTCATTATATAATGTCGCAGCGCAGCAAATATAATAATATTAATGGGATAATTTAATGCAATTTTCTTTATTTGATGCACCCTGACTCTGACGGCTAATCTGAAGCCATTGTTTAAAATAGATTGAAAATGAAAGAAGTCCAACAGCTAATCCTCCTCTGAGGTCACACACACAGTACAAGTACTCCATTACTCTGCCTGAGTAATGGGACTACAGTTACTGTGGTACAGCCTCACTGATGCTCCACGACAACGGGCCGTCTGACGGTACGACACAGGAACACTGTGACTCAGACGACCACAGACACACTGAGCAACAACGAGGTTACTCAACGAGACGCACAACGACCACAAAGAGACGCAAAACAACAACAAAGATACACACAACCACCACAGAGAGCTCCAGCTCCTCTGACTTGAGGCTTCATCGTCTCATAATCCGTGTTGTGGGTCAGTGTGCAGGTCTGTGGATCACTTGTGTGTCTAATGGCTTGTTTGCTGCAGCAGAGCTAAGCCTGAACATGAACACGCTGAACAATAATAAAGAATCGATGGAAACGCTCTAATCTCTGATGTCTAATCCTCGTCTTCTCCCCGTTCTCCTGGTGTTTAATCGACTTTGGGAGAATTAGTTCTTCCTTATTACCGTCGTGGTTTTTACAGGACTTTCCTGGAAAATCCTATTCAACACACATTTTAATTTCATTTCTGCGGCTCAATCATGTTGAGGGCAATGTAAATAATCCAATAACATTAATCATCATTTCTTTTCCTCCAAAAATAGAGCGGCAGCAGCCGGCGGATTGAGACGAGCGTTCGCCTCCTTTATTGGTTTTTAGAAGCTCTGATGGTTTTAGAGAATGTCATCATGATCCCAATTTAGAGACAGGAGCAGAACATTCCTGGTAATCTGATGGAAATCACTTCATCACGTCCCGTCCTCTGAGGATCCTCGACGTGTCGATCATCAGCGTTCAGCTGATCAGCTGCTTCGATCAGACGGGAAGGAAACACAAACACAGGAACACAGGAAAATCATTTAAAACAGAAAAAACTGAAATAAAAACAAAAAACATCTTTCTTATTGTTTAGCATCTATTAATGGTAGCCTAGCATCTCTCCTTAGCATCTATTAATGGTAGCCTAGCATCTCTCCTTAGCATCTATTAATGGTAGCCTAGCATCTCTCCTTAGCATCTATTAATGGTAGCCTAGCATCTCTCCTTAGCATCTTTTAATAGTAGCCTAGCATCTCTCCTTAGCATCTTTTAAAGGTAGCCTAGCATCTCTCCTTAGCATCTTTTAATGGTAGCCTAGCATTTCTCCTTAGCATCTTTTAGTGGTAACCTAGCATCTCTCCTTAGCGTGTTTTAATGGTAGCCTAGCATCTCTCCTTAGCATCTTTTAATGGTAACCTAGCATCTCTCCTTAGCATCTTTTAATGTTAGCCTAGCATCTCTCCTTAGCATCTTTTAATGTTAGCCTAGCATCTCTCCTTAGCATCTTTTAAAGGTAGCCTAGCATCTCTCCTTAGCATCTTTTAATTGTAGCCTAGCATCTCTCCTTAGCATCTTTTAATGGTAGCCTAGCATCTCCCCTTAGCATCTTTTAATGTTAGCCTAGCATCTCTCCTTAGCATCTTTTAATGGTAGCCTAGCATTTCTCCTTAGCATCTTTTAGTGGTAGCCTAGCATCTCTCCTTAGCATCTTTTATTGGTAGCCTAGCATCTCTCCTTAGCATCTTTTAATGGTAGCCTAGCATCTCTCCTTAGCATCTTTTAATGGTAGCCTAGCATTTCTCCTTAGCATCTTTTAATGGTAGCCTAGCATCTCTCCTTAGCATCTTTTAATGGTAGCCTAGCATTTCTCCTTAGCATCTTTTAATGGTAGCCTAGCATCTCTCCTTAGCATCTTTTAATGTTAGCCAGCATCTCTCCTTAGCATCTTTTAATGTGAGCCTAGCATTTCTCCTTAGCATCTTTTAGTGGTAGCCTAGCATCTCTCCTTAGCATCTTTTAATGGTAGCCTAGCATCTCTCCTTAGCATCTTTTAATGGTAGCCTAGCATCTCTCCTTAGCATCTTTTAATGTTAGCCTAGCATTTCTCCTTAGCATCTTTTAATGTTAGCCTAGCATTTCTCCTTAGCATCTTTTAATGTTAGCCTAGCATTTCTCCTTAGCATCTTTTAATGGTAGCCTAGCATTTCTCCTTAGCATCTTTTAATGGTAGCCTAGCATCTCTCCTTAGCATCTTTTAATGTGAGCCTAGCATTTCTCCTTAGCATCTTTTAATGTTAGCCTAGCATTTCTCCTTAGCATCTTTTAATGGTAGCCTAGCATTTCTCCTTAGCATCTTTTAATGGTAGCCTAGCATTTCTCCTTAGCATCTTTTAATGGTAGCCTAGCATCTCTCCTTAGCATCTTTTAATGTTAGCCTAGCATCTCTCCTTAGCATCTTTTAATAATAGCCTAGCATTTCTCCTTAGCATCTTTTAATAATAGCCTAGCATTTCTCCTTAGCATCTTTTAATGGTAGCCTAGCATTTCTCCTTAGCATCTTTTAATGGTAGCCTAGCATCTCTCCTTAGCATCTTTTAATGTTAGCCTAGCATCTCTCCTTAGCATCTTTTAATGTTAGCCTAGCATCTCTCCTTAGCTTCTGTCTGAGGTCTGAGTTGTTTCCGTCTGTTTGTGGTTCTTTCATTACAGGACGGGTTCATGTTATTTCCACATACAGGTTTCTGAGTTTTTACCAGGAAGCTCTTCTTCTTGTCACAGCAGCGTCTGTTTACTGTAGTGGAGCTTGTCGTAGTTCTTCTCATGTTTGGAGTCATTTCATGCTCGTTTTCCGTCTCGGTATGATGTGGTTCTGCTGCTGTTCTCTGCAGGCTGTGACATCAGAATAAAACTCACTGATGGAATCAATAAAACGTGATCAGGGTCAGGTTTGGCTGCAGGTTCTCAGTTTGCTGCAGCATGACAGCGTTGCAGCTGCTGCAGCTTGCAGCTGATAATCAGAGCTGATGAGCTGCAGAGATGACAAGAGATAAATAAGATGCAGCCTAATAAGGCTCAGAAATAAGGCAGCTCAGTCCAGATGTCTAATCCAGGGAAGCTGCGTCTTACAAGATGAAAGTGGAATCTTCTATCAATTATTATCCAAACATGCTGAATTCTATCCGCAGAAATCCTTCAAATGATTCCTAATAATCCTCCTGATGGATCACATGACCCAGATAGAGGCCAGCAGCTTCGCATGTTTTCTACCAGCCATGACATCACAGGACACGCAGCCAATCAGACGACAGCAGGAATCATTTCTCACAGCAAACACATTTATTACTTTAAACTTTATATTTATTTATTTCAGCACAAACAGACTCAGACGGTGTTTCACTTGTTGGCTGTGGTTTGTTCAGGTCTGACAGGTTTTCTGATGAACTCAGCCACATGTTAACCATGAAAACAGAATTAACTTCTGGTTTATTGTGATTTTCTCAGGTTTCTGTTAAATCCAATAAATGTTCATCATGTTAAATTATACATGTGTGTTTTCTGTTTTTACAGGACCAGAAAACAAACATGTTGATTCTGTAGTTTAACACAAACCAGTCTGTTCAGTGAGAAACAACACGAATGTTTACTTCTTCCTACACCCTTTTCGAACTGAATTTGATGATGGGCATATGAAAAAAAAAAAAAGCTGTAATATTTGTAGTTGCTGACTATTACATTTTATTTTGTTAATATGTATATATGTATACATATACAGATGTATTATTTTCATTAAAGTTCGAAATAAATTAAACATTAAAAAAAAATTAAAATTAAAATTAAAAACAACACGAATGTGGAAGAGATGAGTTTTAATCAACCATCTGTCAACATACAGCCTTTATCTCATCAATCAATCAATCAGTTATTATTATTATTACAGGTCATCTGCTTTTCTACTTTTAAATCTCCTTCTTTAAACATTAAAAAGACACATGATCTCCTGTGACGTTAAGAAGGAAGACGTTGAGGCTAATTTCAACTCAGAGGGATGTTTGTTGTTTTAAACATTTAAATATTAAAATAATAAATAAAACACAACTGCATTTCACAGTTAAAAAGTTAGAAAGTTACTAAGTCACATTAGTTATTTTCCTAAAAGCTGCTGCATCAACAAAAACATGGAGGAACCCAGAATGACTGAAAAAGAAGATCAAGAATGTGTTTCTCCTGGTTTAGTTTAAATAATACTTCACTGATGGTTCTTCCAGCCATTAAATCATTTATTACAATCATAAAACAAGACTCTAGTTTAAACCAACCAACACAGAACCTGCAGCTTAAATCGTTGCTGCAGCGTTGATTATTCAGTAAACATGAAGATGAAGTGAACGCTTGATTTAAGTCAGGGAAGGAGGTTCTGCAGCTCTGTTGGTCCTTAGATCTTTGGGTTCTGCAGCTCTGTTGGTCCTTAGATCTTTGGGTTCTGCAGGTGTTAAAGTGTGGAACCTTCCTGACAGCGTCGAGTCCAAACAGCAGAACCAGAGAAGCTTTTATTCTTGTTTCTGTGTCGATTAACAACTTAGTTGGATTAATGTCTCAAACTGACGTAATTGTCTCTAAATGCCATTTGTATGTAAATCTGCAGACGATTAGGATCCATCAGCGCTGCTGCTTTTGTTCTGCTGACCATCAGTGTGATGAAAATAAAAAGCAGCAGGAAGATTACGGGACCATTAACGCTGCCATTAACTGATAAACAGCTATTAGAGGCTTAGAGAGGGAATCACATATATGGAGCACAAGAAGCAGCGTTCAGAGGTTTTATTCATCCTGGTCATGAGCAGCCCGTCCTCCATCAGACCTGGAGGTCAGAGACGACAGCTCAGCCCCGGGACACGTCTAGTCAGGCATCTGTAAAACCTTCAGCCATGTTGGAATGGTCACGTCTGTGTTGGTCATGTGTGCTCTGATGTCATTTTATGACCTCCAGCTTTCCACTGAAGTTCTTTTGTGTGTTTTTGTTGTTCTGAATCTTTTGGTGGTGATTTTCCACCTGACTGCTTCCTTCACACATCACATTACCGTAGTTTCTGTATGCAGCGTGCACTGTGTTTTACATTATGATGTGTGAAATAAACCAGACTAGACTGGACTGTGATCATTTGACGTTGTTTCTGTTAGTTTTGTGTAATAGTTTGGTCATTTTGCATTATTGAGATGGCTTAGCATCTGTTTCTGTTCATTTTGTGTCTGTTCTTCATTCTTTAGTGCATTCTTATGGTCACTGTAATTCTGTGCTCATTTTTCCTCATATTGTGGTCATTGTGCATTGTTTTCTGGTAGTTTTACATCTCTTCTAATTGTTTTGTGTCATTTTATTGTACTTTTCCAACACTCTGTGTCTCTTTTCAGTGTTTCTGTTTCTTTCTGGTCACTTCTTTTGTTGTTTTGCATCATTTTGTGGTTGTTTATCAGGTGACAGTGGTTCTTTTGAGTCTCTTGCATTTGATAGCATTGAAAAAAACATTTGAATATTACATTATATAAAACAACACATTTTATAGGTAAATATGAGAGTGTAAATATTTTTTAAAAATTATTATATGAACGTGCTTATTGTTAATGATAATGGAATTTAAATATGCACCTGCCTGGAGAGCGATCAGTAAAGTTGATCTTATCTTATTTGGAAATAAAATTCATGGATATATTATTATTATTATTATTATTATTATTAATATTATTATTATTATTATTATTAGATAAAGTTAACAGCAGATGTTTTATTTTAGTGTTTATATGATGACATCATTGTCGTTTCTTTAATTACTAATATTAACTAATTATTAATTTTAAATACAATAAGTCATTTTTGGTCCTCGTGGTTTCGGCCACGTCACCACCGTACGCTCTGACGTCATCAGGTAGCGTCGCATTGTTGACAGTTGAGCCTCAGAATGAGAAGAAAAGTGAGCGAGGTGTTGAAGTAACGGAACGGTCGCTGACGGTTCCTGCTCGGTACGTAAACTCACGTTTTACCGGAACAAGAAGTCCGTTTCACCGGCGGGACGCTGCTGGTTCATCATCCCTAATGCTAACCTAATGCTAACCGGCTAACCTGCTGCTAACCTAATGCTAACCTAATGCTAACCGGCTAACCTGCTGCTAACCCAACCAGCTTCTTCAGGCTCAGCTAACTGTTTGATCAACAGTTATAATAATCAGGTTAAAAATAAAAGTTCTGTTGCTACTAGAGAACACTGACACAGCTTCAGACCAGACTCCATTCAGATATCTGCTGATTTAATGACCTGTTGACTAGAAGGTGAAAGTTAATGATGAATATTGATGTGTTTTCTTTAATGTACTTTCTGGTCAAACATGACAGCATTCACTTATTGATTTTGAATGAAAAATCAAATCACATTCAAGAGAACAAACATCAAGTTTAGTTTAATACACCCAAAGCCTTAAGAGATAATAAAACATGAGGGCTGTCAGTGGGCATTAAGGGAACTGACTTCCATCTAAATACTAGTCAGGTTTATTCACATCATTCATATGTTAGTAGCGTCAGTTAGCGCTGCATGACATGGAGCTGCATGATGTGTTGACTGGTTGATGCTAACGTGCTAAAACAACATGTGCTTTTAGCTGATAATGGTTAGGTTAGGGTCTAATAAGTCTGTTGTCAGCAGTTCCAGTTCGACCAACTGCTGCAGTTAAACGTGACAGTTTTTCTACCGACTCTGGTTTCAGCTCTTTCAGCTCCACACAGAATGAGCGGCGATGAAGAGACCAAAGCTGGCCGGGGTTTTCCTCTTCGTGGGCGGCCTGCTCGCCTACCTGATGTTTGTGAAGAATCACTACTCCGTCTCCAAGCCCTACAGGTTGCCTCCCCACCACCGCACCGGAGACGGTAGGACCGCCGCCGCCGCTGGGCAGAGCTTCCAGTACGGCATCATGTTCGACGCTGGGAGCACTGGGACCAGAGTCCACATCTTCAAGTTCCAGATTGAGAGCAAAGGTAGCTATTTTCACAGCTACATTATAGAACATTACAAAAGAACGAAATAGTTCTATCGGTTACAAATCTGAACATTTGATGCGTCTCTTTGTCTCATCTGATACTAAACTGGATCTTTTGCATCTTATGCCGTTTTCTGGGGCTGCATGGTGGCTTGGTGGTCAGCAGCGTCGCCTCACAGCTGGAAGATCCCCGGTTCGCGTCCCGGTTTGGACGCCTGGGATCTTCCTGTGTGGAGTTTGCATGTTCTCAGCAGGTTCTCCAGCTTCCTCCTACAGTCCAAGAACATGCTGAGGTTAACTGATTCTAAATAGTCTGTAGGTGTGAATGAGAGTGAGCTCGGTCGTCTGTCTCTATGTGTGGCCCTGTGATAGGCTAACCTTCGCCCAGAGTCGGCTGGGATGGGCTCCAGTCCCTGTCGTGACCCTACAGAGGATTTAGCGGTGTACAGATGATGGATGGATGGAAGGAGGAAGTTGGACGCTTAGAATTAATTAAACTGATTCATTAATTTCTAAAAACACAAAGGTTTTATTTTAGGCCAGAATGTTAAATATTTGCTGTTTTTATCTTTTTAAATGTGGCGACGTGAAGCTTTGTCTTAGTAATAACTGGAAGCCGCCAGTATTAGCATCTTAAAACCAATATCTGACAAATTACCAGAGCTGAGTGTATTTGCTTGAATCCACACTATAAATGTCCTGTACAGCAGCGAACTCCTCCCGGCCTCCGCTCAGGTGTCTGCTGATTTAATTACTTCATTCATGATAAAGGTCAATGTAGTTGTATGCAGATGATGCCATCATATTCACGGTCTACAACAATTGAGCCTCTTTCGATAATCAATAATCAATCAGATGCTACGATTGAAACCATGAGGATAACTATGACCTGGATGACTGAGAGTCTCTACAGGCATAGTAGCAGGAAGCATGATCCCACCCCACGTCCGTTTGTTCTCCTGTCTTGTTTGCCTTCTTGCATCATCACTTAGCACTTAGCAGGTGTGTGTGGCATCTCGGCCTATGGTAGCATCGTAGCATTTAACAATAGCTAACGCTGCAGTAGTATGGTAGCATCTTAGCAGTTAGCAATGGCATTATAGGCAAATCCGGCTGTATAGTCTCCTTGTGAGTGGTGAGATTGTTAGTAGCACTTAAGTTTTTTAGCAGTTAGAAGTTAGCATTAGCATTTAGCACTTTCACTAGCTAAATGGTAGCATCGGCACTGGTCACTACCTGGAGCATCTCCTAAATGTTCCTGGGTCAGTTGAACGTGGCAGTGCTGGTTGGATTGTGTAGCAGCAGTGTGAACTGGCACTAGGGGGGGCGACTCTGGGACGCCAGAGTTCACCTCCTAGCCTCCTGGAGGTGTCGTGGGACTAAGTAGGAGAAACAGCGTTGAAGGGAGGTTTCCACCTGATGACCCCCAGAGACGTGTTAGGAATCACTGCTACTGGTAGGTATAGAGACAGATTAGGGATCCTAGGTCCTTCACTGAGGATGGATCCTTTGTTTCTGAGCACAAGGATCTTTCTTGTGTTTAACTGAATAAAGTCCATGTAAATATCCACCAGTCTGCCCGTGTGTGAGCAGGGATGTGAGTGTTGTTGCGTCAGTAGCTCCCCACGCTGTGATATTATTAACATGTGAATCAGATATGAGACGGGATATTTGGCTGTTAAACCGCTAAATGGATTCGTATGGATCCTCTCAGATGAAACTGTGACGGTTTATGAAGCGGACCTCCCTGAACTGCTTTTAGTGTATTTAAAATCCACACATGCTGGCTCTGAGCAGTAATTACCAGCAGACAGGAGGAGCTTTCAGCCTCTAAGTCCTGCTCTGCTGCCAGTCAAAATGGACACAAACTCATTAGTGTGTTTCAGAGCTTTTTGGTTTATTAGGCTTAGAGAAAGTTTCCTGTCGAGCTCGGCCAAATGCCTTCGTTATCGCATTTGAGCGCTAAGCTAAATCACACAGGCTGAGTGCTGTTTTGGCTCCTTTGTTAGCATCCGAGCTAACCGGCCTAAAGGCAGCACCTGTTAGTTATGCAGGAGCTTAAGACGGCTCACACAGGTCAGCCGCAGTTACACTTTAATTAAATGTGCAGCAGCAGGACTCTGACTCAGTCTGAGCTCTTGGTCGTGTTCCTACCTGAGCAAGCAGGTGGTGCTTTACAGGTGTGTGTCTTTGTCCTGCAGAAGCTCCCAGACTGGCCCATGAGACCTTCAGAGCCATTAAACCTGGACTGTCTGCCTACGCTGATGATCCACACAAGGTAGGACTGCTGCTGCCTTCACAGGTGTTACACAGGTGTTACACAGGTGTTACACAGGTGTTATACAGGTGTTACACAGGTGAAATAATGTGCAGTTAAGACAACAGTGGGAGCCAGAGCAACAACACAGAGAAAAAGCAAAAAGTCCAGAAACAGACAGACAGTAGGAGGCAGACGTCTGGACTCCTGGTAGTGATTTGGTTTCCTGCAGCAGGTCGACAGCGTACCTGTATGTTACACGTGTGCATCATATGAACTCTGTGTAAAGGGCTCCTCCGTGTTTCTCTGTCCAGTGTGCTGATGGGATCCTGCAGCTCCTGCAGGTGGCCAAGTCCAGCGTCCCTCCTTCATCCTGGACCTCCACCCCGCTGGTCCTGAAGGCCACAGCCGGCCTCCGACTGCTGCCTGGAGAGAAAGCTCAGCACCTGCTGGACACTGTGAGACCCACTCACCTGTCCGTCTGACACACACCTCACCTGTCCGTCTGACACACACCTCACCTGTCTGTCTGACACACACCTCACCTGTCCGTCTGACACACACCTCACCTGTCTGTCTGACACACACCTCACCTGTCCGTCTGACACACACCTCACCTGTCCGTCTGACACACACCTCACCTGTCTGTCTGACACACACCTCACCTGTCCGTCTGACACACACCTCACCTGTCTGTCTGACACACACCTCACCTGTCCGTCTGACACACACCTCACCTGTCTGTCTGACACACACCTCACCTGTCCGTCTGACACACACCTCACCTGTCCGTCTGACACACACCTCACCTGTCCGTCTGACACACACCTCACCTGTCTGTCTGACACACACCTCACCTGTCTGTCTGACACACACCTCACCTGTCCGTCTGACACACACCTCACCTGTCCGTCTGACACACACCTCACCTGTCTGTCTGACACACACCTCACCTGTCCGTCTGTCTGACACCTCACCTGATAATGACTTATTTACTGACAGTCAGTGGGTGACATGCAGCAGTGCTCTGTTCCAGCAGGGTAGAACTGAGGATGCTCCACAAGACGACCGAATATTCGGGTATTCAGGCCCAATTATTGTTAATTTTAGTTTTATTTGTATCATTTAAATTAGTTTTTTAAAGTACTTTGAAGAATTTGTCTCATGTGACAATATTAAATGGTTCCTGTTGGTTTTATTTTTCTATTTACAGATTTTCTTTGATAATAATTAATATTTTTATTGTAGACTTTTTTTTTTTTTTACCTTAAACGATAGTTCATGTTGATCTGGACGAACTCATTCTTCTATTTACTGCATCTCAGCAGGGTTTTATATATATGTTAGGTTTAAAACCTGAAAATACACACAGCACAGGAAGGAAGACAGCATCACGAGCTCAGGTCTTTTACTTGTGCACAAGGAGAGAACGGACACTGCAGCTCTGCAGGATGCATCACTACAGCATTCCAGCTCTCTGCCAGTCCTTCTGTGCTTGGTTCTTTTATTTGGTAAACAATCAGTACAAGAGTCAGTATAAGATAAGTGTCACTTACACAATCTTACTGGGTCAGTTCTCTGTGTTCTTTACTGTGAGTACATACAGCTTGGAATGTTTTATGGTGATTCATGGTTGGTGACATGTAGAGTTTAAAGTCCTGACAGTCACTCAATGATTACCTAATAAGAATAATTCTTGACATAAGAACAAATCTTCTAACAATATATGACATAGATTTTTCTTTTCTTTTTTAAAAAGTTATTTAAATATATTTCAAGGTGGTTAATTAATTGTGCATTTCAGCGCCTCGTGCTTGATTAGATTTCACTATTCATTATGATTTATGGTCTATTTATTCCTCTTCTATGAAATATAAACAGATCTAATTTATCTGTGAAGTGAAATCTAAATCTAAAAATCTACTAAAACAGACAGAAGACAAAGAAACAAAGATCAATAAAAACAAAGAACCAAATATTGGAGGTAACAGTAAATGTTCATGTAGCCAACAGCAAACCCTTCAACACACACCGATCAGGTATCAATCAGGGATCAATAACCTCCGCTGGCTGCTGCTTCAGCTGCATCATGGAAGTGAATTACATCAGCAGGTCCTCTTCATCATCGTCTTCCTCCTGATGATGGCCGTTAAACCGTTCAGTGATCAGAGCTGACAGAACCAGAACCATCAGCAGGACCGAGTCTGTTAGAGCAGCTCTCATCAAAGACCACAGCTCAGGTGTAAACTCAGACTTTTTATTGACTAATTGATCTTTGAAGTAATTAGTGATTATTTAACAGCTGACAGCTGATCAATAGCTGCTGTCTGACTTTATTTTTAAATCAGTTTTATTGTTGTTTTCATTTAGTTCTGAGGCTCAGATAGTTTTCATTTCTATAAAGCATTTACAAAGTTCAGATTGATTGATTGATTGACTGATTGATTGACTGACTGATTGATTGATTGATTGATGGGTTGGTCGAGGTGTAGTTTTAAAACGTGACAACACATTCTAAAAGCGTCCCGTTCATGTTTTTAAGGTGTAGAGGTGATGTAACGCTGAGTTGACAGTTTAGAAGTAAACAGAGTCTCCATTGGTTCCATTTGACTAAAACCATGACGACAGTAAATGAATGAGATCAGAGGGTTGACTCACCTGTTGTGTCCAGGTGAGGGCGCTGTTCCTGGAGTCACCTTTTCTGTCCAGAGACGACAGCGTTTCCATCATGGACGGAACCGATGAAGGTAAACTGTCTTTACTGGTCACATTAGAGAGTTCTGAAAATGAAACGTCATCAGCACCTTTATCTACCATCACACTCCACCTCCGTGCTTCACTGTCAGGACTATGATCCACTGTGGTGGTCCTGGTCAGGTTCTGGACTCCATCTGAGCCCAACTCATTGATCTTCATGTGACCAAACAATGTTCTCCAGCATCCATCAGGCTTCTCTTCATCTTCTTTAGCTCCATCTGGAAGTTTAGTTGTGAGCAGCAGCCAGGTTTAGTTGTGGTCCTCCGTCCATAGAGGTTGATGTTCTCCAGGCTCCTCCACACTGTCTGAGCTCCACACTAACTCTGGTCTCCATTGATCAGCCCTGGTCCAAGTGTGAAGCAGCTGCCGTCTGTTGTCCACAGCTAGATAGTGAAAGTAGTTCCCTGTCCGTGGAGTCATTGTAGGAGCTCTGATCAGTGCTACTATGGCTCCTTCTAGACCTCCTGGTTCCTGCTGACACTGGGCTTCACTGGTTCTTAGTGGATCACTGGTCTTCCTGGATCCTTTTCCATCTTTGTCCAGTCTCACAGTCACATTGTTCACTTCCTCTGTTCACTTCTTCTCCATGTGGAGCCATGATGCAGACATAGATAGACCCAGTCCACAGGTCCAGACCTGGTCCATAGATAGACCCAGTCCATAGGTCCAGACCTGAGGAGGTTCTCAGTAGAACCAGGGTCATCATCAGACTGATGGAACCACAGCTGGACTCTACTGAGTTTCTATTTGGGGTCTGTGATGGTCCTGCTCTGTAGGCTGGTCTGGGGGTTGTCAGTGATAATCAGTGTCCTTCTATAGATGGAGCTCCATGTCTTGGCTGTTTCTAAAGTGCTGGAAACCAAAAGGTTGTTATGTGAGAATCAGTTTTGTTGTGAAGCTGCAGGAAGCTCCATGTCTGTCCTGGTTTCTCTGAAGGTGGAGAACTTCTGCTGAACGCTGAGGCTTTGAGGTGAAGCAGAGCGATGCAGCAGTGAGTTTTTGTCGGGTCGTCAGGGTTCATCTGTGCTCTTTATGAGTTTATTAAATTACAGAGGATCTCTCCTCATTGTTTGGTTTAATCTGTCAGATGTTCTGTGATTTCCCCAACGAAAACCATCAATATGGAGGATTAAAGACGAAATGAACGGACAGACAGACGTCGTCCTCCATGTTCAGGATAAACAGAGTCAGGAGACGATGTTTGAAGTCAGAGTTCAGCCTTGATAGATACAGAAACACATCAGCTGACGCTCAGTCGGTGTTTGGAAACTGGTCTCATTACCTTTCCACTGATCCACCGTCTGAAAACTGGCCCCTGACTTTTAAAAGTTAAATATAAAAGGTTGCAACCTTTCTCACACCACGGGCCGGTTTCAGTCCAGACAGTGTTCTACGGTCCATGGAACACTGTCTGGACTGAAACCGACCCGTGGTGCTAAAAAGATGACAGGCTGCTGCTGCCGTCCCTAAACAAGTTTGATGAAGAGGAAACTTAACGGTGGTGTAAAAATAAAGATGTAAAGTGCAATATGTCCAGATCAGGCAGGATGTGCTGATGGAGGTCACATTAGTGTCGGTGGCAGAATATTTGCTCTCAGCTGGATGCATTAGAGCCTTTTAGCAGCGACCTCTGACCCGGTCCGCCTGCAGGACGGATGATTAAAGGCCTCGATAGAAAGTGTACCGCAGCAGCTTTACCATCAAACTCTAAGAAGCAATTTTCAAACAAAACAAACAAGCATGGAGGGGCGGCGGCTTTCGGGCGGCAGCTAAACACCGGCACTTAGCGACCACTCACTGATCTCCATTAACAATAAGTCGGAGGGTAATCTGAGCTTCGGGCCAAGACCGGCACAATATCTGAGCCGTAATAAGGCCGATGGAATCCGGTTAGACTTCTGAGAGGACGGTTTGGAGGAATCTGTCCATTAGTGACGGCAGGAGATAAAAAGTTAATTCAGTAATCATTAAAAGACATTTCTGGGCAGCGGAGTAACGAGCTGAACCCGCTGTGGAGAAGGAGAAAACATCAGCCTCAGAAAGGGATAATCGGCCTCCGCCTCCCTTCAAGATTAGTGGGACATTATCCACGGGGCCATAATTGCTTGTATGAACTACTTTAAAAGGATTGGATTATATGCAGGCGGGCTGCGTGTCCATACGAGCATTTAAAACACAGCCTACATGTGGCTCCATATATCCAGCAACAGTGGAATTAGAGGCAGAAAGTTCACAAACCGATCCAGCAGCTCCAACATCTGCAGCTGAGAGTCACATCTGGATGATGGAGGGACTCAGAGAGCATCAGTTCAATATAGAGATCAGAAATAAACCAAAGAACATCTGGTCCTCCATCTCCAGAACCTCCATCACTGATCAGAGTTCTACCTTCAGACCATGAAGGTCTCCTTGAAGTCCATAGAGGGGGGTCCACATGGATCAGAACCTCATCAGTCCAGCAGATAGACACATGACATGTAGGAGGAACAACACACTGGAGTTCTGCTAGAACCTGGACCCAGATCAGTTTACATCCATCCAGGAGTCTCAGTCTGAACACTACACCTGGTTTAGTTCATGTTCTCTAGAACCAGCTGTAGCATCAGTATTATGGGATGTCTCATAGTGTGAACAGTCAAACTGTAGCAGTTTAATGACATAGAGCCCTAGAAACCATCATATCATGACGTGAAGCACGGTGGTGGCAGCATCATGATGTGAAGCATGGTGGTGGCAGCATCATGACGTGAAGCATGGAGGTGGCAGCATCATGATGTGAAGCATGGAGGCAGCATCATGACGTGAAGCATGGTGGTGGCAGCATCATGATGTGAAGCACGGTGGTGGCAGCATCATGACGTGAAGCATGGAGGCAGCATCATGATGTGAAGCATGGAGGCAGCATCATGATGTGAAGCACGGTGGTGGCAGCATCATGATGTGAAGCACGGTGGTGGCAGCATCATGACGTGAAGCATGGAGGCAGCATCATGATGTGAAGCATGGAGGCAGCATCATGATGTGAAGCACGGTGGTGGCAGCATCATGATGTGAAGCACGGTGGTGGCAGCATCATGATGTGAAGCATGGAGGCAGCATCATGACGTGAAGCATGGAGGCAGCATCATGATGTGAAGCACGGTGGTGGCAGCATCATGACGTGAAGCACGGTGGTGGCAGCATCATGATGTGAAGCACGGTGGTGGCAGCATCATGACGTGAAGCATGGAGGCAGCATCATGATGTGAAGCACGGTGGTGGCAGCATCATGACGTGAAGCATGGAGGCAGCATCATGATGTGAAGCATGGAGGCAGCATCATGATGTGAAGCACGGTGGTGGCAGCATCATGACGTGAAGCACGGTGGTGGCAGCATCATGATGTGAAGCATGGAGGCAGCATCATGACGTGAAGCATGGTGGTGGCAGCATCATGACGTGAAGCATGGTGGTGGCAGCATCATGATGTGGGGATGTTTCTATTAGTCCAGTTCAACTACTAGACCTGGTGTTAGAGGTGACCAGCGGAGTGATTATTGGTGACCTGCTGACTGCTTCTGGTCTGGAGGCTGCTGTGGATCAGGCCTGAGGTGATCCACTGGATCATGTGTGATCTGTTGATTCTCATCATTTTCTCTTTCAGGGATTTCTGCTTGGATCACCGTCAACTTCCTCACTGGTAAGAACCTGAAGCTGCATGTTTACCTGCACAGCTGCATTCAGAGCAACACTGCAGCAGAACTCCAGACTCATCAGGGCTCAGAGACATGAAGCTGTCTTCATGAGGATCATGTCTTCATGTGGATCATGTCTTCATGTGGATCATGTCTTCATGTGGATCATGTCTTCATGAGGATCATGTCTTCATGTGGATCATGTCTTCATGTGGATCATGTCTTCATGAGGATCACGTCTTCATGAGGATCATGTCTTCATGAGGATCATGTCTTCATGTGGATCATGTCTTCATGTGGATCATGTCTTCATGAGGATCATGTCTTCATGAGGATCATGTCTTCATGAGGATCACGTCTTCATGTCTTCATGTGGATCATGTCTTCATGTGGATCATGTCTTCATGTGGATCATGTCTTCATGAGGATCATGTCTTCATGTGGATCATGTCTTCATGTGGATCATGTCTTCATGAGGATCATGTCTTCATGTGGATCATGTCTTCATGTGGATCATGTCTTCATGAGGATCATGTCTTCATGAGGATCATGTCTTCATGAGGCTCCTGACCGCTCAGGTCTCCCCCAGGTTCCATTAGACTCCTAGTTCTTCTTTCATTTGTTGTTTGTTTGTTTGTTTGTTTGTTGTTTATGTTCCGTGCATACACACACACACACACTCTCTCTCTTGTTATAAACAGTGTTTTGGTCGTGTTTCTTCCTGCAGCTGTGATTCAGATTACTGTGAACAGGATCCAGTGATCACCTGTTATTGGATTATTATTCTAATCTCCGCCCCCCCCCCCAGGTGGTCTTCACGGTGCTCGGTCGCCCACGGTGGGGATGCTGGATCTGGGCGGTGGGTCGATCCAGATCACCTTCAGCCCTCAGGACGAGGTGCTTCCTCTCTCTCTGCTCAAACTACCTCTATAGAACGTTTGTAGAACATCTGTAGAACGTTTGTAGAACATCTGTAGAACATCTGTAGAACATCTGTAGAACGTCTGTAGAACATCTGGTCCAGTTTAAACTCTGACTCTGGTTCTGTTTGCAGATAACCATCCAGACCTCACCCATCGACTACATCAGGTCCTTCCAGATGTTCAACAACACACACACCGTCTACACTCACAGGTACACACACACACACACACACACACACACACACACACACACACACACACACACACACACACACACACACACACACACACACACACACACACACACAGTGTTTAACAGCCTGTCAGACATCAGCTGATGGAAACGTGTTCAGATCAGATGATTATTGATCCCTGAGTCGCTGCTGTTCTCTGTTCTAATGAGGTTTTACTCTTTTATATATCTGATGTTAATGTTTGTGTTTATCTTTGATTAGTTTTAGTGTTTCTTTAGTTTTGTTTTGAACTTTATTTATTTATTGTGTTATATCTAGTTTTATTTTTTCCTGTATTGTTTCCTGTTTTTAATTTTTTTTGCAGTATTCTTATGTAGTTTTTGTAGAATACATTTTATAATTTAAATAATAATAATTAATCTCTTCATTCATTATTGTCCTTCTGTAGTTTCCCGGTGTTTTATCTTGTTTTATTTTTATTTATTTTCTAGTTAAATACTGTGAAGGGCATTTGATCTAGTCTCATGTGTTTTATAATTGTTGGTATTTTCTCTAGTTTAAATTCATTCTTTAAACTGTCACCTTGTTTAATCTTCTGTTGTTTGTTTTCACTGTAGTTAAATATTTTATTGTATTTTTATTTTTCTTGTTTTTTCTAGTTTTATTATTTATTTGAAAATTATTATTATTATTATTATTATTATTATTATTAACCGTTTTTAAAGTTGGTTTTATTTTGTGTGCATTTGTCACATTACATGTGAGTCGCTCACTAAACTGTACTGATTGATTGATTGATTGAGTGATTGATCGGTCTGCAGGAGGTTCAGTGTTCTGATGATCTGGTCAGTGCAGAGTTTCCTTTACTGTCAGACGAACAGCAGGAGGCCGTCGGACATCAGGGACTCAGTTTGTGTTAATCAATGAGCTGATCGATCAGCTGACTGATCACCTGTTCTGCCTGCAGTTATCTGGGTCTGGGTCTGATGTCGGCTCGGCTCGCCGTCCTTGGAGGCGTGGACGCTCCTCCCCGTACGTACCTCACCTCTATCACTGGGACTGTTGTGTTCATCCTGCTGTTCTCTGCCCCCATAAATAAATAAGCCATTATCTAATCTTTGAACAACACCAAGATTAATTCCTTGTCTGCCAGCTGTTGCTGGGATTCAGCTGCTGCAAGAAGCTGAACTTCACATCCACAGTCTGTATCTATCTGTCTATATATCTATTATCTATCTATCTATCTATTTATATATTCATATATATATATATATATATATATATATACACACACATATATATATATATATATATGTGTATATATATACATACACACACACATATATATATATTTCAATATTTCATATCAAAGTGAAAACAGATTTCTCCAAAATAATATAAATTAATTAACATCAGTGACTCCATCAGCATCCACCTCCCTCCAGTCGGTATTTAGCAGGTCTGGACTCTGACTGGACCTCCAGAACCTCCACCTTGTTGTCTTCAAACCGTCTCTGTTTGCTTCGACTCATCGTCTGGATGGAAACTGATCTTCTCCAGGTCTCAGTTCTCTATCAGACTGGATCAGGTTGTCCTCCAGGACTCTCTAGACTCTGCTGCATTCATTGACCCTCTACCTTTACAAGCCTTCCAGGACCTGCTGCTGAGGAACATCCCCACATCATGATGCTGCCACCACCGTGCTTCACATCATGATGCTGCCACCACCGTGCTTCACATCATGATGCTGCCACCACCGTGCTTCACGTCATGATGCTGCCACCACCGTGCTTCACGTCATGATGCTGCCACCGTGCTTCACGTCATGATGCTGCCACCACCGTGCTTCACATCATGATGCTGCCACCACCATGCTTCACATCATGATGCTGCCACCACCGTGCTTCACGTCATGATGCTGCCACCACCGTGCTTCACATCATGATGCTGCCACCACCGTGCTTCACATCATGATGCTGCCACCACCGTGCTTCACATCATGATGCTGCCACCACCGTGCTTCACGTCATGATGCTGCCACCACCGTGCTTCACGTCATGATGCTGCCACCACCGTGCTTCACGTCATGATGCTGCCACCACCGTGCTTCACATCATGATGCTGCCACCACCGTGCTTCACACCATGATGCTGCCACCGTGCTTCACGTCATGATGCTGCCACCACCGTGCTTCACATCATGATGCTGCCACCGTGATGCTGCCACCACCATGCTTCACATCATGATGCTGCCACCACCGTGCTTCACATCATGATGCTGCCACCACCGTGCTTCCACCATGATGCTGCCACCACCGTGCTTCACATCATGATGCTGCCACCACCGTGCTTCATCGCCTGATGCTGCCACCACAGTGCTTCACATCATGATACTGCCACCACCGTGCTTCATCACTTGATAACTTTGCCACCGTGCTTCACATCATGATGCTGCCACCTCCATGCTTCACATGATGATGCTGCCACCGTGCTTCACGTCATGATGCCGCCACCACCATGCTTCACGTCATGATGCTGCCACCGTGCTTCACGTCATGATGCCGCCACCACCGTGCTTCACATCATGATGCCACCACCACCGTGCTTCACATCATGATGCTGCCACCACCATGCTTCACATCATGATGCTGCCACCACCATGCTTCACATCATGATGCTGCCACCACCGTGCTTCACATCATGATGCTGCCACCACCGTGCTTCACGTCATGATGCTGCCACCACCATGCTTCACGTCATGATGCTGCCACCGTGCTTCACATCATGATGCTGCCACCTCCGTGCTTCACGTCATGATGCTGCCACCACCATGCTAATCATGATGCTGCCACCACTGAGTAGCTTTAATCATGATGCTGCCACCACCGTGCTTCATCATGATGCTG
Organism: Dascyllus trimaculatus; assembly: GCA_024666655.1. NCBI lineage: Eukaryota > Metazoa > Chordata > Actinopteri > Pomacentridae > Dascyllus > Dascyllus trimaculatus. Next base: position 1,599,127 of record CM045464.1, on the reverse strand, counting down.
CCACCACCGTGCTTCACATCATGATGCTGCCACCACCGTGCTTCACATCATGATGCTGCCACCACCATGCTTTAATCATGATGCTGCCACCACCATGCTTTAATCATGATGCTGCCACCACCGTGCTTTAATCATGATGCTGCCACCACCATGCTTCACGTCATGATGCTGCCACCACCGTGCTTTAATCATGATGCTGCCACCACCGTGCTTCACATCATGATGCTGCCACCACCGTGCTTCACATCATGATGCTGCCACCACCATTCTTTAATCATGATGCTGCCACCACCATGCTTTAATCATGATGCTGCCACCACCGTGCTTCACATCATGATGCTGCCACCACCGTGCTTCACATCATGATGCTGCCACCACCGTGCTTCACATCATGATGCTGCCACCACCGTGCTTCACATCATGATGCTGCCACCACCGTGCTTCACACCATGATGCTGCCACCACCGTGCTTCACGTCATGATGCTGCCACCACCGTGCTTCACAGTGTTGATGGTGTGTTTGTGATGATGTTCAGTGTTTGGTGTCCATCAATCATAACATCTACTCTGATGGACTAAACCTCCATCCTGGTCTCCTCAGACCAAAGAACCTTCTTCAGGTGACTTCAGAGTCTCCACATGTCTTCTGGTGACTCTAGTCCAGATTTAATCTGAGCTTTTTCCAACAGAGTCTTTCTCTTTGTCTCCATGAAGCTTTGACTGGTGAAGAACAGACAACAGTTGTTGATGAACAGGAACTCCTTCAGAGGAGTCATAGGAGTCTTGGTGTCCTCCCTCACTAGTCTCCTTCTTCTAACTCCTTCAGAGGAGTCATAGGAGTCTTGGTGTCCTCCCTCACTAGTCTCCTTCTTCTAACTCCTTCAGAGGAGTCATAGGAGTCTTGGTGTCCTCCCTCACTAGTCTCCTTCTTCTAACTCCTTCAGAGGAGTCATAGGAGTCTTGGTGTCCTCCCTCACTAGTCTCCTTCTTCTAACTCCTTCAGAGGAGTCATAGGAGTCTTGGTGTCCTCCCTCACTAGTCTCCTTCTTCTAACTCCTTCAGAGGAGTCATAGGAGTCTTGGTGTCCTCCCTCACTAGTCTCCTTCTTCTAACTCCTTCAGAGGAGTCATAGGAGTCTTGGTGTCCTCCCTCACTAGTCTCCTTCTTCTAACTCCTTCAGAGGAGTCATAGGAGTCTTGGTGTCCTCCCTCACTAGTCTCCTTCTTCTAACTCCTTCAGAGGAGTCATAGGAGTCTTGGTGTCCTCCCTCACTAGTCTCCTTCTTCTAACTCCTTCAGAGGAGTCATAGGAGTCTTGGTGTCCTCCCTCACTAGTCTCCTTCTTCTAACTCCTTCAGAGGGGTCATAGGAGTCTTGGTGTCCTCCTTCACTAGTCTCCTTCTTCTAACTCCTTCAGAGGAGTCATAGGAGTCTTGGTGTCCTCCCTCACTAGTCTCCTTCTTCTAACTCCTTCAGAGGAGTCATAGAGTCTTGGTGTCCTCCCTCACTAGTCTCCTTCTTCTAACTCCTTCAGAGGAGTCATAGGAGTCTTGG